>JAUNZM010001014.1:140000-607831 GCA_033459285.1 Clamator glandarius
TGATTAAATACGTGAAAAACTCAGCCGGCTTAGTGAGTCGCTTATACGCTGCTGTTAGCTGGAAAGCTCTCACTGTGAGACATGAGTGAGAAATATACATGTTACTTTATAGGCGATGTTTATTTTCCTGTCCCTGTTTCCCTGCCTTTTGTCACAAATCACTGCTGGAGGTGTCACTGTTCTTCGTCTTCCTTCAGCCTCCTTCTGGCTAGTGGATGTGAACTGAGGAACATGAATCTGAAACACACAATCAAGCCCAAGGCTGAAGAGGTTCAAATAAGATGACCCTGCAAGTGTGATCAGATTCATAAAAAATGGCAAGGGAAGATTTCTGTTGTTTCTGCCTATTTTACAAGCGCTGCTGTCACTCTCCCAGTCTGTGCAGGAGAACACACCACTTGAGTGGTAGAAGAGCATGGTGGTACAGATTTAAAGAAAAAGGCAATTCCTGTGATGAGCTTTACCAAGAAGTACTAATTTCTTTGAAGTCTTGGCCACTGTTCCATGCTTCTTCATGCCAGAGGGAATGGGATGCATGTTGTGGCAAGAGCAGTGAGGTTGCTCTGTGGCTCCACTGCATTTCAGCCAGATTTGTTCACCCCTTGTTTCATCCTGTGCAGCTCTTGCCAGGCACAGGCTCCACAGTGGCTGCTTCACCAGGGGATGAGCCTGGGAAACACAAAGGAATAGACAATATGTTCATGTATCCCACTTAGTGGTGCTGAGTGGGGAAAAGAGACATGCCTGTTCCCCTGGATCCAGTAGAGCATGCTCTATCTGCCTTTGCCCTGCATAAGCCATCAGAGCAGCTATAGGCTGTGGCATTGCGTGTGCTCTGCAGAGAGCAGAACAGGTCTCATATCCTCCTAGAAGGACCAGCAGGTTCTTCTGGACAGGCCAGCAGGTTCCCCTGCAGCAGCTCTTCTAGGCAGTGCTGTTGGAAGTGGATCTAGGCCAGGGAATGCCATGGGTGAAGGCCCTATATCTCCAGCAGATCTTTCCCACATTGCTTTAAGCCAGACCAGCAACACACAAATGCGCCTTTCCAGCTGGTTGATGCAATATCTGATGGTCCAGTCCATCCCGGGGGATGATGGGACATCTGTAAGAGGGGGAGGTTGCTGGAGGACAGGAGGAGAGGAGAGAGATGAATCGGAAGCCTATTTTCTTGTATTCAGGGCTGAAATAACATGGCCAGGTGGCATAAACACTGGGGATGCCTTTTCCTGCCTCATTTGCGATGCTCAGGCTCAACCTTGCTATGCAAAATTACAGTAATATAAGCCACTTGCTTCGTTTTCAACCTCAATATTCAAACCACAGACAGGAATATGTTGATTTAAGCATAACAAAACTATATTTATGTAATTTTAATTTATTTTTAATACAGAATACCGTCATTCCTAATTCGTCCTTGTTTCCATCTTCCAGACAAAGCCAGGACCAATCAAGGCGGCAAGTTCTCACTCTGAGCGCTCTGCTCCAGTGTACTGCTACAACTGCTCCCAGAAAGGACATTTTGGATACGTAAGTCTCAGCAGCCTCTGCTTCTGTGTTGAGTCTGTCCTTGGGGTAAAAATTCATCTGTGCTGTGGTGTGTGATTAGAGGAAGGAGCTGGAAGAGTCGAGTTAATGCTGCACGAAGAGCTGTTCTAATTAAGTACTTGTGATTTTGCAGCATTGCTGCGGTCAGTGGAGGCCAATGTATAAAGTTATCTCACCCATCTAATTTAAAGATGTGGAGGAAAAGAAAAGTTACTGTCTGTCCTTGGCAGGTTTATTGATTTGGTTTTTTAAATCCTAAATCAAAATGAGACTGCCTGGGAGAGAGAATGTTCTTTGGAAGACAGACAGTTGCTGAACTGAGCCTTTTTTTAACTTTAATTCTTTCTTTCTTTTCCCATGGCTGATGGAATGAAATATAAGTACCTTACTGCCATTGGCGTCATGTAAGTTTTTTTCAGCACAATCAGCCCAACAATCTGAGTGTCCTTTTTAGGAATTTTCCATCTCTGCCTGCTTTTCTTCTTTATTTATGGTTTCTTAGTTTAATTCAACACCTGAATTAGAACTTGAGTTAATACCTGAAGTTTGACATCACCCCTTTGTCGGGCACACAGCCTGAGGGAGGGCATCGTGAACTTTCAGTGGCTTCAATAAAAACTAAAGGTGTGCTGCATCTTCCTGAATGGACTGCTCATATTTATCATCTTTCTCAGCTCTCTGTTGCGACAAGCGCAGCTCTCTGCCAGCAAATGTCAACACCAAACCAATGTTCTCTTCTGAAATAAGCCCAGGGGCCACAAATACTCTAGAAAATTTGTTACTTATGTATTGGATGGGTTAAGTTTATAGTTTCCTACAGCTTAGCGACAGCAAATTTGCAGCATTTCACTTCCTTCTCACCTGCATGATCTGTGTGTTTGCCTCATACAGCTGCTGCTGATGTATCATTAGAAGCCTACTGCTGTTTTTAGATAAATGATCCCTCCCCATGGGAAGTAGTGGGAGAGGTAGGGCAAGTTTGCTGTGATCTTCCTGTGGCAGAGCTGAAAGGTAAACGGGTTTGTAATGCCTAAGAGTCTTTAAAGATTTTCCTCTTTGAGGGGTGAGTTGAGCCTGTCGTATTCATCCAGGAAACGCTGCTGCCTGCCCTGGCGAGTGCAAGGGCAGGAAATAAGCAGTGGTTGCAATTCAAGCTCAGTAAGAGAGGAGCGTGTGCCAGCAGCCCAGTGTCACCCCTGGCATGGCAGGAGTACAGTCGCTGCCCTAGCTGCAGTACCAGAGTCTGAATCCACGGATACAGGCACAAGACATCTGCTCAGGACTCAGCTGCAGATGCAGCAGCAGCATGAGACCACTGTGGTAGCAGTACGTGAACTGGTTTGTTCTGCCTGCCGTTCAGAGCTAGTGTTGATAAAAACTATGACAGCAGCCCTGAAACTTATCCTGCTAAACACAAGCAGAAAAAAGCCCCTGCCAATAATACAGACTCTAGAATGAGCATATGCAATAAGAACTGAAGTGACAGGATTGAAGAAGGGAGACTGATGGCTGGCAGTTTCACTGAACTGACAGAAAATGGCATTTGAGGAAGCAGCCATAGAGGGATACAAGTAAGGCTGCTGTGAAAATAATCATTAAGTACGTGGGAAGAGCCAACAGAGTTTACTTGTGTAGAAAATGGTAGAAACTGTGTAAAATAAGTAAGGGAATAAAGCGACTCATGGACAGCATTTATAGCTGTCAAAGTTAGAGAAGACAGAAGTGTTTTTACCAGCTTAGGAGGAGCAGAAATAGCCTGAACAATGACAAAAAATGGAGAGATCAGTAACAAAACAGCAGAGCAGAAAAACGCACCAGGTCTATCTTCATGCACACAAAAAAGCATGTGGGACACAGTAGGGATGATGTACTGATAAATGAGTGTTTGCCCTCAAATCACTAAACCTCTCTGAGATCCCACTGGCTGGGGAAGCTGAGGTTGTAATCGGTGCCTGAGTTTATGCCGTGAGCAGCTCTGCCAGAGCCTGAAAGATCTGGCTATCATTTTTGTTGTTCTTTTAAAAAAAGTAAATATTATTAAGCAGGTATAAATTACTTGTGAAGTCACACACCTCTTAACGTTTTCCCCATTTCTGTACACCAAGATCCCTGCTCAGGCCTTTTTTCAGTGGTTAAAGCAGAGGAATAACAAACCGACCAGGAAGAAAAGGTTGGAGTTATTTTTTTAAAAGACGCAGTGTAATCAGTGCTTCCTGCTGCAGTCCATTTCTTTTCATGTTTCTAAACCATTTAATCTGGTTTAGGGACACCTGAAATTTCTTTTCTTTGCCAGAGGTCTAGGGGACCTTTCCCAAAAATGGAGGAAGGAGCGAAAAGTTTGCTGAATCCCAGAGCTGACTGTGCCATTCCAGTATGGAGATTATTGCAAATCATTTCAAGAAGGATGTTGAGGCTCTGGAGCGAGTCCAGAGAAGAGCAACAAAGTTGGTGAGGAGGCTGGAGAACAGACCTTATGAGGAACGGCTGAGAGAGCTGGGGTTGTTTAGCCTGGAGAAGAGGAGGCTGAGGGGAGACCTCATTGCTCTTTACAACTACCTGAAAGGAAGTTGTGGAGAGGAGGGTGCTGGCCTCTTCTCCCATGTAGCAGGGGACAGGATGAGAGGGAATGGCCTCAAGCTCCACCAGGGGAGATTCAGGCTTGAGATAAGGAAAAAATTCTTCACAGAAAGGGTCGTTAGGCATTGGAACAGTCTGCCCAGGGAGGTGGTTGACTCGCCTTCCCTGGAGGTATTTAAGGTGAGGGTGGATGAGGTTCTTAGGAGCCCGGTTTAGAGATTGATGGGAATGGTTGGACTCGATGATCTGGTGGGTCTCTTCCAACCTAGTGATTCTATGATTCTAGGATTCACTTCTCATTGTTTTTGACAAGGAAGTAGTTATGACACAAACTGTCAGAGGTTCCAACACCTGGCAGTTGTGTTCCCTGAATTTGCAGTATTGTTTATTAAGACAATCATGATTTTATGTAAACTATAGATTTCTTAAGGACAAGAGATGTTGTTTTGTTTAGTAGTTCTTCACACAGTTCATTTCATAGCAGTCCACACATCCAGTCATCATCTCGTTTGGTCCATAACGAAGATGCGCACATTTTGAGGGCTTCCCCACAGAAAAGTCAAGCGGGAAGGATTAGCTGATGAGGGGCAGCCTGCGGCATTGTTCTGCAGCCGGTTCTGAAGGCAGCAGGAATAGGAAGCTATACAGCACCTGCAGATGTGCCTCGCATTCACATCCCAGTGTGACAATCGCAGGTAAAATTCCTCCTGCAGGCTGGTAGCAGGCTCTGTTTCTGTCCTCTGTGCAATACCTCCGGCACTGAAGACTGTCCCAGGAGCATTTAACACCACGCAGTGTGTGGCAGCAGTGGCAGCTTTCTTGAGAGGAGAGGATGCAGCCAGGTGCCTGTTGAACACTGCTGAGCTGATTTATCAATGCGATGGAGTTGAAAGAGGGTAGAGAAGCTCTGGTTTGGGTGGCATGTGCCTTTCATTCACTAAGGCTTCTCTGTCAGCATCCTAACAAAATAAAAGCAACGAGCAGGCCATGTGCCTGCAGCGCCAGCCCTGGGTTTGATGTGGGATCTCAAGCAACATGTTTCACAGCTATCACAGGAGCATGAAGGTGTCACTCCTGTGCAAAGCCAGGTTGTGCTGTTTGCAGGAACCTCTTTGGCAATTTTTGGGGATAATATTTTCTTTCGTTAATTCCAGATAAGCAAGCAGCTTTGTGCCCTGCCTAAAGGCCACTCTTAGGTTCCATTCATGTGAAACACAGGTATTTGAAGAGTCATTTCTCTGTTGTGCTTTTCTCTCCTCTTAAATCTGAGGGAGGTGGATGGCAGGCTTGGGAAAGATGAGAGAGGAGGTGTCTCTGGAGCAGTAGCTGGCGGCTCAAGGTGTTTGGTGTAAAATCTGACATCTTTCATCAGCCTCAGGCAACAGGTGGACTCGCATGCCCCCTCCGTGGTCCCTTTCAGCCTGATTTCACAGTCGAGGAGTAAGACTGAGCCCTCAGACCTGGGTAGGATCCTGCTACAAGCTGCCATTCCTCATGTGTGTGGAGCCAAGCCTTTTGAAGGGCACTGCAGAGATGAGCCAGTTTCAGCCAAGCGAAGCCTAAGTACAACCTGAGAAATGTGAAACACATCTGAAATGTATCTCTGATGGACGCTGCCTCTGAAGAAGATAGGGTAGGAGGCAGGAGGACACCCAGGGAACAGAGGTGCTGGGGGTGGCACTGAGTGGTAGAAATAGCAAACACAGGGAGGAAAGCCACTTCCCTTATGGCAGAGTCACCAGGGTGAGCGAAAGTTCCTTACCATTTCTTCAGTATGACACGGCCTAGAGTTCACAAGATTTGGGCGGTGTCCAAGAAGTAGATGGTATGAAGCACAACAGGTATCAAACACTTTACAAGGAGAAGTATCAGTTCATATGACGTGGTAACCTGAAAAACAGACAGGAGGAAGCATCCCAGTCAGCCTGACTCGCAAGACAGTGCTAAAATTATGCATACAGCATGGAAAAAACACACATTCCTGAATCATGCATTTGGGAGTAGGCTGGCACACATGTGGTGCAAGAGCCAGCCCCTTCTCTACCACAGCTGACTGTTTAGGGCTCTCTTCCTCCTCCCTGCTGATCCGATGTGCTTGCACAACGGAGTCTGCTGTGCGATTTTGTGTTGTATCTGTAAAAAAATGTCAGACAGCCAGGTGCACTATGGCTGCCAGCAGCCTGTGCGGGAACAATGCTGCCCCAGCTCCTCATCCCTGCTAGCTCCTTCCTCTAGCCCATGCCACCCTTTCTCTCTGCTACATTTCTGCACAAACTTTGACCTTGAATGATCCAGGTTAAAAAGTGCCCCTGCCATTAGCAGCATTTGTCTCTTGAGGAGACCAGGCATGTGGCTGTGCTGGGAGACCGGAGCGCACAGCCAGAAGTGGCAAAAGGAGGTGGGGGGAACTGGCCTAGCTTCTGGCAGGACAGCCCTGTTCCCTGGATCCAGCAGCTCCATTTGCAGTTTGCCTCATGTTTACTTAGTGCTCACCTGCCTCTCTAGTCCTCTGCTTACACCAATGCTGCAGATGTCAGTTAATTGCAGGAAGAACATGGGACTTGTTGCAAGAGGACAGTAGCTTGGCTCACATAATGCATGTTTTTCTCTATGCACAGGCAGGATTATTGTGTGGCAATAAAATCATGAATGTCTAAAGAATTGCTGGCCACATCCTCCATGGGTACAGACCAGCACTTACAGAATCCAAACCATTTCCCTTCCAGGAAAAGCACAACTCAGCCACATTCAGTGACTTGAAATGTTTTTTGCAGGAATGCTCAGAAAAGCGGATGCATGGGAGCATGCTCCCTACTTCTCCTTTCATCTACTACTATGATGATGAGTATGATATCAAGAGAAGAGCAAGCAGATTGAAAAGAAAGGCTGCAGGTATGGTATATTTTGGGAGATTTCTCCTGCCTTTCAGTTCTTTGAAATATTTTCTTCTGTGCTTGCTGCTTTTAGAAATATTGTGGGATTATTTTCTTGTGTTGGGAAAAGCTGTAGGGATTTGAACAGGTAGCCTAATGGTAGTAAAAGATTTGTGACTTTATTCATCCGTGTCTATCCTGGAAATTTATTGTGTCAAAGCCACTAGGTGGGCGTTGCCAGATGTTTTAATTCTAAAGAATCCACTGATATTAAAAATGCTGTAAAATAGCAGGAAGAGGATTAAACTGAAATTTGTCAAGATTCCAGTCTGTTTGCAATGATGAACACTACGAAAAAATCTCTGTGAGGGGTATTCTTTTCTGACTGACTTCAAGCATACACAAGGAAAGCTGTGATGGCTCGGGCACCGGGTTTTGGGATTTCTCTGTGAATATTGAAATGAACTGCTCTGTTTTACAGAAATGCAGGAAGCTGGCCTGCTTCCAGAACAGCCAGGAATGCCATGTCAGGCAGAAAAACATGGGGAGCACCAACACAGGAAGAGGAAAAGGTCTTGGAAAGAACACAGGAAACATGGCAAAGATGATAAGCATTGTAAAAGGATGAGGATGTCCCAGGAAGAGAAACCCAGAAAAGATAAACACAGGAGTGATGTTGAAGTCAACCAGGAGGTGGAAGAGGACTTCCCCCGAGGGTGTAAAAGGCAGGTGTGCAAGGGCAGCAAAACCCACCACAAGTCTGTTTTCCACAGGTTCTCGGGCAGCAAGACTCTGTATAAGCGGGAGCCTTGGGAAGGTGCTAAAGGGAAGAAGAAATGTAAAAAGCAGAGAGATGCTAGTCCTGATGTCAATGATAATTTATTCCTCATAAAACAGAGGAGGAAGAAGTATAAACAGAAATCCTGGTGATGAGGAGGTAGATCGGTAGCACTGGCATTGACTGGCTCTGTGTCTGCCTTCTGGTTATTTTTGTCCGTTTCTTAGCACACTGAATCTCAGTCCGTCCCTGACCTTGGGCAGGCCTGCCCAGCCACACATCCCACATACATCTCTGTTCCCAAAAGGGGAGCCCTGTCTGTTTTGAGCTTGTGCCAGAGGTGGCTGTGCTTTTCTGCAGTCCCAGAATGGGCTGTAATTGTATTTTCTCTGCTTGGGGGGTGGGTCATGCTGGGTTTGGTAGGTTTTGTTTTGGTGCGGTGTTGCTCTGCCTGTCAGAGCATGACCCACTGCTAGGGAGCATAACGCTTTGGAGCTGATGCTGGGGAGACTCTTACATTAGGAGGAGCTGGAACAGACACCAGGGACGTGGTTGTCAAGCATATTCCCTGCAGCCACCCAGTCCTTTCCAGAACACAGCTGGGCAGTTCTTCACCTGTGTCCCTCATGGAAGGTGCTGCCTGGCGCTTTGGGACGTGACAGTCTCCTGCCTTGTGCTCCATTGTGGTGTGGCTTCTCAGTGCCACAGCTTTCAGTGCTGAGCGCAGGCAAGCTCTGCACACGCCCATTCCCTGTCTTTGCCAACTGGCCAGCATGCCTGGAGAAACCAGCTTAGAAGTGGAACAGAGCTTACGCCTTGCATTAAATACATCCCTGTTTGCCCTGGTGTGGAGGTTCCTTCTGGAGAAAAGAGAGCAGAGTACAAAAAATGTATATGATTCCAGCCACACTGTGCTAAAATGTAGTATTTTTTTAAAGGATAGTTATTTCTGTACACTGAAATTGTTCAAATTTGTTGTTTAAAGCTTTTTAAGAGTAAATGATTCACCTAAGGAACAACCCAAATAAAACTTTACATGGGGATATAAAATAAAATGGGTTGTTCCACATATTCATGTGTTACTGAGCATAAATAAGAACAGTGTCTGTTTCTTTTTTTCTGGGCTGAAACTGCATCACCTCTGACAAGAGATGGAGATTGAAAAGGGAATTATCTATAATCTGCTGATTGGTGACCTGCTCTATACCATCCCACTCCTTGTGCCACACAACTGACAGTCACCAACTCACAATTCTGTAGCGGTACACGTTGCCTCTTAGCACTTACTTAGAAAAGGCCATTGGCTACGGTTGTGCTTTAAAATTCAGAAGTGCTTGTAACCTGAGCTTATGCAGTGGTATCTGAGGGAGTAGAGTGCACTAGGAAGATTTCAGGACTACACCAGTATTCCGTGCTGGTACTCCCTAAATTCATCATCCTTTGGCTTGGCAAGGTCACCAGTGGATGTTCCAGTGAATGTATCACCCTGTCTCAGAGGATTTTGGAGTAGAGCTGTGCCCACAGGACACCAAGGCCCAGTTTTGCCTTGTCGGCCACTGAAAGTTATTTTTGCTTAACTTCACTAATTACTTGATTGAAAAGTTCCTGGCGCTATTGAAAAAGTAAATCACTTTTAGCACTAATAAAAAAAAAACAGATTAATTCCGCTGCTGAAAAGACTTGTCCCTGACATGGAAACTCACTTTTTCCCACGTGCTGTGTTTTCCATCCCTTTTTGTTTGTCAGTACCTAGTTCTGTTTGAATACAAGTCTCCAGCTGAACCAGCACGGACACTAGTAGGCAAAGCAGGAGGGTTGTTTTAGGCAGAGTACTGAGATCAGCCCCAGCTTCTCTGATGCATCGATTTGGGCATCTGGCTAGCAGAGTGTCACGAGGTGAGTGAATCTCTTCTCCAGGCACTGCAGCTCGCCAGGAGACACCAAGAGCTCTTGCTCTCATGTTCCCTATCGCTTCCTCAGACAGAAGTGTTACAGTGGAGGGGATTCCCAAAGGGACCAAACTCTCCATCTGCCACAGACGGATGGCTCAGAGGTCAGGAGTTACCACTGGCTGGGGCTGTGTGACAGCTCTCAGAGGATCCATCCTGGTGCCTGTTCCACTCCAGGGATGGCAAGAAAATACAGAAATATGAAAACAGGAATGGACAACACCCCTCACCTGTAGCTGGGCAGATTTTAGGGAATCTTGCCTTCCAGAGCTGTTTTCCTCACTGTTTTTCAAGGAGATATTTGGTAGGGATAGGGGGTGGGCCTGACCGCTTTCTTCACTGTACAACAGTCCAGAAAGGACCAGGGAGAGTTTTCAGGTCCTCCATGTCTCTCATTTAGTGAAGAACATGAAGAGTAGGTGGTTTTCCACTTCACTCCTCAAAACTGAAGCAGTTATGTTTTCAGCAGTGTCCAAGAGGCCAAGAAGGAAACTGTGAACTGCCATGGCATCCAGGTGAGATCGCTCTGCGCTGTCAGTCTGTCCATGAGGTGTTTATGGGCGCAGTGTGGCAAGACACAACAGATATATGTCACTCTTAGACATGAAGGCCTGAAGAGACTTACTGCAATAGCCACCAGGGCAACATGCTCTGGAGAGGCTCCACACAGACACCTCCTTCCTCTGACTGCCCTCCTTCCACCATCCTCATCCTCATTTCCAAAGGAACCTGCAAGGGGAGGTGTGATGTACTCCCCCTCCAAGCATCACGCAGCGGCTTTGCATTTTTCAGTGTTGCAGGTCCTGCTCAGGGGCCGTGGTGCAGCCCCTGTGTGGCACTGGTGGAGGTGCCTTTATGTTGCTGAGTGCAATGTCAGATGGGGGTTGGACGCAGAGCAAGTTGAAGTTTTTCCTCATTCCTTCTATAAAGAGAAAATGCCCGGCTATTGTGTAGAGTTAAACTAATTAGAAGTCTCAGTTTTTTTCTTCAGTTTTCAGCAGCTTCAACCAGCAATGCTGCATGAGATTCAACAGAACCAAGTACTGTGTCCTGCACTTGGGACACAACCAGAACTTGAATTTTGGGAATTTTGGGTTCAGTTTTGGGCGTTTCACTCCAAGAAAGACCTTGAGGGGCTAGAGTGCATCCAGAGAAGGGAGCAGAGCTGGGGAAGGGTCTGGAGAACAAGGATTCTGGGAGTGGCTGAGGAACCTGGGGTTGTTTAGCCTGGAGAAGAGGAGGCTGAAGGGAGACCTTATCACTCTCTGCAGCTCCAGGAAAGGAGGTTGTGGAGAGGTGGGTGCTGGGCTCTTCTCCCAAGGAACAAGGGATAGGGGACAAGAGAAAATGCCCTCAATGTTTCACCAGGGGAGGTTCAGACTGGATAATGGGAAACTTTCCTGACAGAGTGGTGAAGCCCTGGCAGAGGCTGCCCAGGGCAGGGGTGGAGTCCCTGTCCCTGGAGGGGTCCAAAAAGCATGTGGCCATGGGACTTTGGGACAGGTTTTAGTGGGCATAGGGGAGCTGAGATGGCAGTGGCACTGGATGAGCCTCCAGCCTTCATGATTTTATGATTCTATGATATTTCTCCTCAGACTCCCGTGGGATTTTTTGAAAGCATTTATGTGCTGGACAGCAAACGCCTGCTGTGCCGTGGGAGGCTGAGGCAAGGTGACCCATGCTTGGGTGGAACCCAGGGAAGCCTGGCTGTGGATGGGGCGGCTGATGGCCACTGTCAGTGACTGCTGCAATACCAGCTGATGGATTTGTGGTGAAGACATCTGTGGCTTTCCCTCTGACTCCTGTGGCCACCCCCTCCAGCAGATATCCAGCCTGGCTTTTGTTCCAATAGATGTCTGTTAATTGTGGTTGCAAGACAGTGAGTGGAAGTAGGGTGTTTGTGACCACAGGAAGAGGCAAAGGTAACCCAGTAAGCTCTGGAAGCCAGCGGGAGATGGATCAAGGGACCCCTCTGGCAGCCTCACGAGCGAGGGACAAGACCTGGCTGACAGGGAACAGCATTGCAGCGCAGCTCCCCAGCCAAACAGGAGGCTGTTAAGCTGTAGTGAGAGAAACACGGCACTGCAGCGATGTGTACAGCCCGGAGCATTAACCACGTGTCCACTTAGGTCACAGCAAAATAAGACATCAGCTCAAATACTGACTTATGTCGGGCTTTGCACAGCAAGGCAGAGCAAATCTGCTGCAGAGGGCCTGCCGGAGAATCAGAGGGTCCAGATAATGCAGCCAGCAAGGGAAGACTGATGTGAACAAGGCTGTTTTTTTCTAGAGAAAAGCAGCTTGACAACTCAAGGTGTGACGAAAAATGGCTGTTCTTAAGGTGGGAGTGAGCAGGGCAACAGAGCAGGCGCTTAAAGAACAGGGCGAAAGGTGTGGCTGAGACACAAAGAAAAAGCACCTTAAGTTGGTAAAGGTGGCAGGAGCTGCAGTGTGGGGTGGAGGAGGGTGTGCAGACAAGCTGGCACGTTTCAGGAAGGGGTTGCACAAACATGGGCCACAGATGACAGAGGTGGCTGAGACAGACAATGAGTGGATGGTCTGCTGAGGTCCCTCTCTTCAGCGGTCCCAGACGTCTCCTCCTGCTTGCCCTTCCACAGTGCCCAGAGCTGCTGCTGGGCAGCGTGAGGTCAGTGTGATCATGGCCAGGCACTGCCGAGGTGGGAAGCAGGAGGACAAAGCTGTTTAACCATCCCACCAGCTGCACGGCACTGCCCTGTGCTCAGCAATCGCTCCCAGCCTGGTGCTCTGATATAGTGCCTGAAACTCAGTGCCCCACATCTTTGCAACCAGCTTCCAACACCCCTCAGACTGGCTGCACCTGGGAGGAGCAAGACGCAGCCAGACCAACAAGGATTCATCTCTTGCCAGCCAGTAAGGCAGCAGCAGAACCCTGGTTTGCAGACACATTTCCAGCTCTGGAGGTGGAGTCCCAGGGTGCGCACCCAGTCAGCAAACCTTATCCCTCACGTTGCTAAACTCTGTGTCGACCAGCCAGGATCCACCTCCACTTATCTGCTGGAAAAGCACAAACAAGCATCTGGTCCATGTGCCCACACAGTGGCTTTCGCTCGCAGGTTCCTTTCAGGACACTTGGATTTAAACAGGTTGTGTGTGGCACCTGCAGGCTCTCACAAATAACTGGTGCCTCCCAGCACCATCAGTAGGGCTTTCTGCCTTGTGCCTGATGCGTTTTACAGAGTTTAGTGCAAACACAGTACAACTGAAGATGCTTTTGCATCAAATGAAAAGGAATGGGTAAGAAAAAAGGGGTGATGCATTTTCCACCAGCATTATAATTTTAGGTACTAGATAGAGGAGAGCACTGCGTTAAAATCCTGCTCTGGACTAGGTGACTTGCACACTGAGTTACTTGCATCAGGCTCCGTTTCTACCCTATTAAACCAAAATGTACTCCAGCCTGTCATTCCTCCCACCTGCTTTCCCCCCTCCTCCTTTAAAGAACTGTCAGTCTTTACTCCAGAGATGCCTGGGTCTGAAAAACATGCTTATCCCAGGAGAGGATAGCGTCTCAAGGTCACAGTTGATGTGCACTGGTGAAGCAGCATGAAGAAACCTACATTGCGTGAATAAATAAAGGGTCGTAGCTCAGCCCAGGCTCTGCAGAGGAGACAAAATGGATGGATCAAAAGGTCAGAGTCTTGTTTGATAATGGGGGCAGTTGTCCCAGGAGTGAAGAGGAGAGAAGAGAGTATTTGGTCTATCATTTGTTGCAGCCACCACACAGCAATGTTGAGAAAGGAAGGAATGCTGTGATTTGAGGTATATGTATCTGCAGCATACCAGCGTGCAGTAGGAAGGAATTAAACTTGTCTTTGTAACACATGAGCAAAGGGATGGCTTCTCCTTGAAGCATTTATTCTCCCTGAAGTCTGCCTAAAAAAAAATAAATAAAATCAATATATCTCTCTGTCTCTCAGCTATTGTAGAATCAGCTGGGGAAGTCATTTAACCACGCGTGTCTGAGCTACATGGACACACTCTACCACACCGCTGGGAGTGGTGACCAGTGTTTCCAGTGCCAAGAGCCACCCTGCACAGCCAGGGATGCCTGAGGCGCCGCAGATGTGCCTCAGCCTGGAGTCCTTGCACAGAGCCCCAGGGGAGAGGTACAAAACGTAGGTGCGTGAGGCACACCACGTGCAAGCAGCATCCTGCTGACAGCAGAGACAAAACATGGGGTTTATCCTGCTCTCTACAACTGCTTGAAAGGAGGTTGTGAAGAGGAGGATGCTGGCCTCTTCTACCAAGTGACAGGGGACAGGACAAGGGGGAATGGCCTTAAGTTCCACCAGGGGAGGGTTAGGCTGAATATCAGGAAAATCTTTTTCACAGAAAGGGTCATCAGGCACTGGAACAGGCAGCCCAGGGAGGTGATGGAGTCACCATCCCTGGAGGTATTTGAAAGACAGGTAAATGAATTGCTCTGGGACATGGTTTAGTGGTAGATAGGAATGGTTGGACTCAATGACCTAAGAGGTCTTTTCCAGCCTAGTCATTCTATGATTTTAAGTCAGATTTTCAGTCAGTTGGGAAAAGAAGCACCAGACCTGGTCTCTGCCGTACATGCATGGCCTTGTGCTGTCCCATGGCCACCTGTGTCCTCCGCAGCCTCCATCCGAAGCAGGAGCCCCGTTCACCACCATCCCATGTCCTAACCTGGCTGCTCTGGGGGTTCTGTGTGCATAAAGGTTCAGGCTGTTGAGGGTGGATCTGGGTCAGAAGAACACTCAGAGCCCTCCCTGGCTGCCCCTCCTTCCACTCAGCTATTTAAAGTGTTTGAAGCAAGTGTACAGTTGGTGGCAGAGCAATGTCCACAGAATGATGTTTGAAAATAAGAGATAAACAAAGACTATGCACTGAGCTCCATAAGTAGAGTCATATAATAGGATCATAAAAACATGAAGGTTAGAAAAAACCTTTAAGCTCATCCAGTGGCACCGCCAGCTCAGCACCACCATATCTTCTGAACCCTGTCTCAAAGCGCAACAGCCACACGTGTTGTGAAACCCTCCAGGGATGGAGGGGTTCACAGGCACCCTGTCCACCACTGCCCTGGGCAGCCTCTGCCAGGGCTTCACCACTCAGTCAGTAAAGAAGATTTCTCTAATATGCAATGTAAACCTTCCCGGTGCAACTTTGAGTCTTATTACTCTTGTCTTACCCCTCGTTTCTTGGAAGAAGAGCCCAGCACCCACTTCTTCACAACCTCCTTTCCGGGAGCTGCAGAGAGCAATGAGGTCTCCCCTCAGCCTCCTCTTCTCCAGGCTAAACAACCCCAGGTCCCTCAGCCACTCCCAGAACCCTTGTTCTTTAGCCCCTTCCCCAGCTCTGTTCCCCTTTTCTGGATGCATTCCCACTCCTCAAGGTCTTTCTTGGAGTGAGTGGCCTAAAAATGAACCTAGGATTTGAGATATGGCCACCCCGGCACCAGGACATGATCCCTGCCCTTCTCCTGCTGGCCACACTGTGGCTGATCCAAGTCAGGATGCTGCTGGCCTTTCTGGCCACCTGAGCACACTGCTGGTCGTGAATTGAGGAATTAAGGTAAGGAATTAAACTAATCAATCATCTGGACTGGCAATATATATACACATATAAAAAGATATATAGTTAATCTAAATTATCACTAAAACTTGCTATATGAGCTATAATAGTTCCTATTTTCACAGAAGCACAGAATCACTAAGTTGTAAAGGACCCCCAGGATTATCTAGTCCAACCGTTCCTATCAACCACTAAACCATACCCTCAGCACCTCATCCACCTGTCTTTTAAACACCTCCAGGGAAGGTGACTCAACCACCTCCACGGGCAGCCTGTTCCAGAGCCCAATGACCCTTTCTGGTTTTTACTCTTTCTCCTTTGTTCCAATATTCATGGATAAAAGTACTTACAAGCCTAACAGTAACAAAGACAATGAAGATACAGGTAACTCTCATGGTTGCAATGAGGGCCACCAGCAGCATCACACAGTCAGGCATCCCTGGCTGGGAGCGTGTCAGTGTGCTGACAGGATCCTCAACAGCCTCTACCCTAAATTCAGCTTTTATAAGGTCGCTTTACCCACATGCCATTACAAGCAGCTAAGATCTGAAAGCAGTTCCCTGAAATGAGTACTGCAAACCACCGCAAAGTGACACCTCTCAGCATCTTGCTGGGCAGAGCTCGTTTTCACACCTTCCAGCAAGATGCTAGTGGTTCCATGTCAGCTGCTGTCAGACAGAGGGGAGCATGGAGGATGCTGCTCTGGGCTGTAGAGCAGACGTCGACCAGCTCTGCAGGGAGGCAGCTGTGGTTACTTCTTCCCAGAGCACAACAGAAGGGTGCAAGCCTTGCTGTGCTGGGACCGTTTTCTTGCTATGGAGCAAGAAGCGAATTTGCTGTTGTGGGTTTTCCCGCAAGGACACAGATCCCTGCTCCTCTCCAGAGTCATCAGAGTCAGGGTGAGGATCCTCTGGATGAACCATTGAGCTGATGCAAGCAATCTGTGAGCATAGTTGCAGCTGTGGTACCCACAGAGAACAGAACACATTTAGCTGTCTTTATCTCCTGCCATTGCACATCCTGGTGAGGGGGCTGGAGAACAAGTCGCTGAGAGAGCTGGGGTTGTTTAGCCTGGAGGAGGCTGAGGGGAGACCTCATTGCCCTCTACAACTACCTGAAAGGAGGTTGTGGAGAGGAGGGGGCTGGCCTCTTCTCCCAAGTGACAGGGGACAGGATGAGAGGGAATGGCCTCAAGCTCCGCCAGGGGAGGTTTAGGCTGGACATTAGGAAAAAATTTTTCACAGAAAGGGTCATTGGGCACTGGCAGAGGCTGCCCAGGGAGGTGGTTGAGTCACCGTCCCTGGAGGTGTTTAAAGGACGGGTGGATGAGGTGCTGAGGGGCATGGTTTAGTTCTTGATGGGAATGGTTGGACTCGATGATCCTGTGAATCTTTTCAACCTGATGATTCTATGATTCCCAGCCCTGTCAAATCAGATCCTGCCCATGGTGGCCTTGCCAACCTGCAAGCCTTGGGACAGTCTCCCTATTACAACAGACCTTGTTCCATCCACACATCACTGAACAGCTCTTCCAAGAGCTGAGGTTTTGCCCTGTGTCCTGGGGCATCACCAGCCAGATGAGGGAGGGGATGGGAGGACCATTGTGCTGTGCACTTGTGCAGCTGCACCTCAAGTATTATGTACAATTGTGAGCACCACAGGATTGACACGATCCAAAGCTGCTGGAGAGCATCCAGAGGAGGGTACGGAGTTGGGGGAGAGCTTAGAGGGGAAGCGCGTGAAAAGCAGCTGAAGTCCCTGGGTCTGTTCAGCCTGTAGAAGAGAAGGCTGAGAGGAGACCTCATCATGGTTACAGCTTCCTTACACAGGGAGGAGGAGGAGCAGACACTGAGATCTTCACTCCCAAGGGAATGGCAGGAAGAGGCCAGGGGAGGGTTAGGTTGGACATTAGGAGAAGGTTCTTCCTCCAGAGGGTGGTGGAGCACTGGAACAGCTCCCAGGGAAGCAGTCACAGCACCAAGGCAGACAATATTCCAGAAGCATTTGGCCACTGTCCGCAGACACGTGGTGTGAACGGTGGAGTTGTACTGTGAAGGGACAGGAGTTTGACTCAACAGTCCTTGGTGGATCCTTTCCAACTCAGGTCATTCTATGATGCTATGAAAAAGGAACCCAAGGTTCAGTTTTCCTGGAGCAGTGGACAGGGACACCTCATTGTGTCTTACTCTCATTGGCTGGATCATCAAGGAAGGGGACACCCATGCTGCCGTTTCACAAGAGCCTTTCTCCTGGCCTCTCCCTGGAGGGCTGTCTCCTCCTGCCAGTGCATCAGCAGCCCCCACCAGAGAACAGCCCCTCCCCAGGGCCAGGTCTGCTGCCTCTGCAAAAGAATTTCTCCTTCCTCACTCATGGTCCCACAGTTACCCCTACACCCACTTACTAGAGGGTTGCCAAGGTCACGATCCAGCATTAGCAAAGGACTTTTGGTGGAAATGGGGTTGCTCATAGTGTGTGAGTCAGTTTGGAAGATGATTTGAGCACTGGATGGAAGTGCTAAGTCCATTTCCTTTCTCAGTGCCATGGCACAAGCCTTCTCCAGGAGGGAATCTCTTCTGTGAAAGAATTATTAAACAAGGCAAAAAATAGAGGCTAGAAGTTGTTATTAAATTATTTAAAAAGGCAAAAAATACACTGGGCTAATGAAACATGAGTGAATGAAGCTGCTCACATGGATGAGGCACTTTGTGGATTGCTGCTGCCCAAACATCAGCAAGAGCAGTCTCTGTGCTGGAGCAGGACAGTAACATCAGCACAAAACCCCATCTCCAGAGTTATGACTTCCTAATCACTGGGTCCTGCAGAAATTCTTTTTTATCCTGCTCTTTAGGGCTTAGGCAGAACATAAGCCCTAAGAACCTTGCTGTGTGAGAAATTCAGCACACTCTGTAGCAGACCAAGCAAAGCTTTATCCTCCTCCTCCTCTTGGTTTGTGTGTTAAGAGGTTTCTATTGAACTCCTGGTGGATTTTCTATGCACCATGATTTTCCATTGTGTCTTATAATTTTTCCTTTAATGATTCATTTTCAACAAAAGAACAAATCCAACACTGAGCTATAAAATAATACATTTTTTAAAACACACACTCTCATGCATCTTGAGGTTTTTTTAACTTTTAAAATACATTCATAAAACTGCCTCAGTTAAAGGTAAGAAGTACTGCTTAAAGTGGACGTTGTGTGTAGACCATACTCCTCATCACCATCTTTGGAATGTTGGCTTGATACCTAAAGTCCTCTGCTTTTCTGTCTTTTATACAAGTGAGTGAAAGCCAAAGGAGTTCAGGCTCATGCCCAACCCCTTTGTGCCCTGTCAGGTAAGAGCATCCAAGAGGATCAGGGGAGCCTGCGGAGCTGTCGCTTCCTGTCCTGTGTCCATCCTCAGTCTGAAAAGAAGCCCGAGGTGAAGAGGTGGTTGCATGTTCATTCTGCTCTGTGCTGCTGGTATGGATGAGGACATCCTGGGGAGGGAAAGCAAGCCTTATCTCCTTGGTGTCTCTTTTCCAAACCTTCCTGGGAGCAGGACTTCACACCAGCAGCTGTGCAGCCCCCGTGACAGCTCAAACAGCTGCTGGGACATTGACCATGCTCCCAGGGGGTGGTTTTGTGCCAGAGCCAGACACTGCCGGACGGCAGCGAGGCAGCTCTGCAGCGGCAGTGGATCAGGACAGTGGTTTTTCCATCAGCGACACTGCACTGGCACTGCAAAGTCAGACACCCGAGCAAGCCCACAGCACCCACAGCACGGAATAGCCCTGTGTAGATGACCATGGCAAAGACTCGTGCAGCTCACAGGACGCTCAGCAAAGCCCTGCAGCCCCTGCCCCCTGGTGCAGGCAGAGGCAGAGGGCACCCACCTGGCACTCACAGCCCTGCGGCACTGCTGGGCTCCCCATCCAGGGCAGGATTTGTCCCCGCGACCCTGAGTGACTCCTGGCTGTGCTCACGGGTTACTGGCACAGACTTTCAGACAGTTACAACTGACTGTGGCAGAGCAGCCAGTAATTGCACTTTTTTGCATTGCAAAATGATTATTAGCACCTCAGTTCATTATCAAAGCAAATTTAATTTTTCAATGTAAAGGAGCCAGTTGTATTTATAAAGGAGACACTATTGATATAGCCAGAAAAAATTAATTCTTGACAAATGTAAGGAAAATTAATAGTCTTTAACCAGGACAATATTTGACTGTGTCTAATTGTGCTTTGCCAGGTAAAGTACACTATCTTTGAAAAGTCCTGACAGAGATTCTTGCAGAAGCATTTTACACTTCTCCTGATGAAACTGCATTTAAACATTAGTTTTTTTAATTAACCTTGTACCAGTCTGGTCAAATCATATAAAAACTGTTGTGGAAACTCAGTATTCTGTCATGTATTTGTGCACTGGCAGAGGTGTTGTGTACATTCAGGAAAGTCTCCTCTAATCCAAACCCATTCAGGCAGAAAAAAAAAAAGGAAAGGAAGAGGGGGCAACACCAGAAGCACAGTGGGGCTGAGAGTCCACGGACCACAGGTCCTCACTGGAAAGATAGTGGCATGGACATGCAGATGCCTACCAGATTCAGCTCAAGCTGCATCCAAGCCAGTATCTGACACTGTTTTCATTGGCACCGGGAGCACTAAGCTGACAAGATGGAGTAGTTCCATGCTCCCCTTTGAACACGAAGTTGAAGAACCAGGTTCTGCCCAATGGTCTGCTCACCACAGAGGGCTTGTCCCCACTGGTGCAGGTGGCCTCGGACACCTGGAGTCCCTGTGCCTTTCTGTGGGCTCTCACTGGCCCCATGGGCTTTCCCTGTGGGAGACAGACAGGGAGAGCACTGCCACACAGCATCAAAAGCCTGGAGGCTCCTCACTTGGCAACCTGTCTGCATTCACCCAGGGAAGGACAATTCCCCAGGCGATCTCCACTGGGCAAGGTCTTCCCCATCAGATTCCCCTCCTCAGGCTGATGTGGTTCATGGAGCCTGCAGACAAGTGTGGCAACCGGTACCCCAGAATTGGAAGGTACAGATGTTGAGGTTGGTTTGGGACAAAAATCTCACAGAGAGACACAGGATGGTCTGATTCTCCTTGGAAGAAGTTTTGTGGTGAGAACATGCTGATGCAGGTGATATTTTGATCGATGAGCCGTTTGTGGATAGCAATAACAGGCTCAGTAGAAAAGGCACAAGACCAGCCAAAGCTTAGGTGTCCCCTTTGGTCAAAGCACCAGGGGGTCTGTTTCTGCCTGGTTCCATGCAGGTTACTGTTTCTCAGCTGAGACCTTGATCCTCTACAGCACCAGTGGACAGGAGCGTAGATAACCGGCTCATCAGCAAAAGAAAACCTAGGTGGAGACCCCTCGAATGGGATATGGGTCTGTTAACACCTTCCTCATTATGACTGAGTGGAGATCTCTCAAAATGCTGCTTCCAGTGCCAACAATCCCACTATCTTCACGGGATCTGTGCAGGCACCAGTCTTCCCCAGCACTCCTTCAACACATAAAGTGTTGGACGGCTGCAGTGCCCAGCACCGTGATGATGGTGCATAACAGAGCCAGCCCTGGGTTAAAGCCACATCTCATTTGCACCCATGTTGTCTGCAGCCAATGCCAGAGATGGGAGCAGGGCAGTGCTGGCCAGGGCTGCCTGCTGCTGGAATGATGCTTCCTGCGCTCATTGGAGGTTCAATGCTTGTCCAAGCTGTACAACGGCAAACTGGAGGGCTCCAGGGCATGGAAGCATCAGACAGGTAGGATGGACCCTGCTCAGTGCAGGGGCTGCAGAGAGAACATCTGCCTCCCCAAGTCCTCCCCCAGCCCTGTGGACAGTCCCAGCCTCTCACCCTGACTCCACGCTCAGCTCTCCCCAGGACAGCTAGGAAATGTGCTGTCTTCTCAACTCAGCCTGCCAACTTGAAGCCAATTTGCATTGGATAATTATTTTCAATTAAGTGATAACAATCCTGTTCTGAACAGAAATAATCTTGTCCAAAGGCCAAACAGTTTATCCTGTCTCAGAGACGAGGCTGCAGCTTTGTGCAGACGCACATCAGTGTCAGCACCGTTATCGGCTGCGCTGCGCTGAAGGGTACGGCTTATGACCAGGGAGGGCTGTGCCCAGCGCCACGAGTGGGCTGACACAGCCCCCTTCCAGCAGCCCACCCTGGCCACCGGTGCGCCCTCCACGTCATTGCCAGCACACATTTCTCCTACATAGGAACATCAGGTCTCTCTTCTTGCTCCTCCAACGAGCTATGGGGTTTCACAACCCTGGTAGCCTTGTTCTGGTCCCCAGAGCTGCTTGTGGGCAGTGTCCACAACCCACACAGGGTCCCTTGCTTACTGCAGGTGGTGAGTGGGGTTCAGTGACGTTCCCCTAAGAAGCTTTGCCTGTAGGCTTCCTTCCACTCACCTGTCACAAAAAAAGGCAAGAGGGATGGCTCCCAGCAAGATGTGGAGCAGGCTGGCCTTCCCCCTTCACTCCATGGGGGCAAGAACCGCCCCAATCAAACACCCAAACTACCTGCCAGTTTGGCTGAAGGCACCGGAATCTGGTGATGAAATTTGGAGGCACTGGCCAGCTCCACGTAGAATCATAGAATCACCAGCTTGGAAAAGACCCACTAGATCATCGAGTCTAACCATTCCTATCAGTCACTAAACCATGTCCCTCAGCGCCTCATCCACCTGTGCCTTAAAACACCTCCAGGGAAGGTGACTCAACCACCTCCCTGGGCAGCCTGTTCCAGTGCCTGATGACCCTTTCCATGAAAAATCTCTTCCTAATGTTCAGCCTGAACCTTCCCTGGCAGAGCTTGAGGCCATTGCCCCTTGTCCTGTCCCCTAAAATGCCACAAATAACCCCCAAAGTGCCCCAAAAATGCCCCCAAATGCTCCCAAAACCATCAAAATGCCCCAAAAAAGCACCAGAGGTGGGTCACCATCCCCAGCAGCTCTGGCAGAAGCCCAGCATAGCCAGACCAAGTGAGCAGGGTCTGCACCAGGGCTGGGGTGACCCACCTCTGCATAGCTGCTCCAGAAATGCACGCTGAGGCTTCCTCCCCAGCTTCCACCAGTACCCGGTGCCACAGCCAGAGAGGGATGAGCAGCAACCACAGCTGTGACAGAGGGCTGGGCACGGTGTTTGTGCTGTGCCTCAGACCGAGCCCAGGAGTCAAGCTGGATGGGCTGGGATGGTGGCAGTTGTTTGCATGGATTCTGCATCGCACTTTGCTGGATGGAATTTGGGGGGTTTTGTTGGGTTTTTTTTAATCCACCAAAGCCCAGTCATTTGGGAAGATTGGACTCTGGAGCTCCTGCAAGTGAAAAATAGCAAATCCAATATCTTTTTAGTGGTGTTTTTATATTCAAATTAGACATAATCTCCATGAATAAAATTACTGTTCCCAAAGGGATCATGCCCAATTTAAATGTATAAAATGTCATTAAAAGGGCGCTGGCTTGCTATTAAAATTTAACTCCAGCAAACCCCCAATGTCATTTGTATTATAGTTTTACAATTAAGCCAGAGATGTAGGAAATAATAGTTTTGATGTACAATCTGGTACCATACAGTAGGAGCACATTGTTCCTAAGAAGACTGCAGTCGGACTCGTCACTGGGAACACGGGCACATGGCAGCAGCGATGCCGCTGGGGCCAGGCGCACGTCCCAGGGAGGGGGGCACAGCCACGGCACTGCCGTGGGGACACCAGCCAGGGACAGGTCTGGTGCCACGCTGTGCCCTCGACTCCTGCTTGCAGAATGGTCTCACCCAATAACAATGGCTGCGGCAAGGACATGACCAGCATGAGCTGATGTCCCGCTGGAAGGGCATCATGCACGGGGTGGGGATGTCGTTCCTTTCAGGGCCATGAAAGCTGGCCCAGGAGCACGTCAGGTGAAGGATGTGGATCCCTTTCCTGCTGTCTCGCTGCCTTCAAAGCCAAACACCACGGGAAGGGCATAAGGAGAACAGCACCAGCAGGGCTTCTGCAGTGGCCAAGGGCTGCCAAGGAGGTGGTGACCACAGCGGCAGCCTTCGAGGTCTATGCCTCCACCAGGGGACTAGAGCCCACAGGTCAACACAGCTCTGCTCCTGAACCTGTGGTGCCACTGAAAACGTCCTGCAGTGGCAGAGGGAGAGGTAAACGCCATCCTCCCTGCCCCTGGTGCCAAGGCCAGGTAGCTCCTGGGGGGGTGAGGTGCAGCATCTGCAGAGATTGGCATGTGCATGCCCTGGAGGTGGCTTGCCACATCTAGAGTGGCCCAGGGCATGGAACAAGGCATGGTCAGTGCAGGCTGCAGCTTGACTTTGCTCCTGGGCTTGCCTCTGAACTGCTGCACCTCTGCTGCATGCAGTGGTCTGGAGGCACAAGGCTGCACAGGGAGCTTGATGCTGCTCTCAAGGGCAGTAAGCCCACAGCAGGGACCTTCCCAGCAGCTGGTGCAGCTTAGGAAACTGGTGCAAGCAGCAGCAGGAAAAGGTTTGCCCAGCACAAAGGCTGTGCCGGAGGGGCTGGGGGGAGGTACAAAGGGCTCACTGCATCTTCCCCACACAGGTGCTGCTTGTGCAAGGTCATTATCTTATTTTTAAAAGAGAACCAGTTCAGCTACCTGAAGCTGCTGTCTGAACTGGGGGAGGAGATCAGCGTCCCATCACAGGAGACAACATCTGGGAGTACTTGAGGAAATTGGATGAGCTTTCAAATGCACAGAGTTATCCAGTGACCTAACATAAGGTGTTTTCTCTCTCCTTAACACGTAGTGACTCTGCTGGGTCCTTGCTGTCATGTACTACAGGCCAAAAGCAAAAGCAGGCAATCCTGGGAGGCAGTAGCAATGGCTTGGCCCAGAAACTGTTGGTCCTCCCCCAGCAGGATTCAGCTTTCACTCAACACCGACCAGCATCATGCAAGACCTTCCCTGGAGGTGTTTAAGGCATGGGTGGACAAGGTGCTGAGGGGCATGGGTTAGTGTTTGATAGGAATGGTTGGACTCGATGATCCGGTGGGTCTCTTCCAACCTAGTTATTCTATGATTCTATGAAGACAGATCCTGACCCAGCTCACCAGCCGAAAGGGAGTAATTGACTTTCCCTGCAGCCTCCATGGCACAAAGCTCCCAGCTAAGGCTGTCAGGAACCAACCCTTCAGCAAGCTCCTTGAATCCTGTGTTCAGTTCTGGGCCCCTCACCACAAGAAGGATGTTGAGGCTCTGGAGCGAGTCCAGAGAAGAGCAACAAAGCTGGTGAAGGGGCTGGCGAACAGGCCTTATGAGGAACAGCTGAGAGAGCTGAGGTTGTTTACCCTGGAGAAGAGGAGGCTGAGGGGAGACCTCATTGCTCTCTACAGCTACCTGAAAGGAGGTTGTGGGGCTGTCCGCTTCTCCCCAGTGACAGGGGACAGCACAAGAGGGAATGGCCACAAGCTCCACCAGGGGAGGTTCAGGCTTGACATCAGGAAAAAATTTTTTACCGAAAGGGTCATTGGGCACTGGCAGAGGCTGCCCAGGGAGGTGGTTGAGTCACCTTCCCTGGAGGTGTTTAAAGGACGGGTGGACAAAGTGCTGAGGGACGTGGTTTAGTGATTGATAAGAATGGTTGGACTCGATGATCCGGTGGGGTCTTTTCCAACCTGGTGATTCTATGATTCTATGATTCTATGATTCTATGATTCTCTGGTCACTGAGTCCAGAGCCTCTTTTGCTGGGATCTCGAGGAGAAAAAGGAATCCTAGTGAGCATTCTGGACCCTTCATAGCCAGCAGTTGCTGTCAAACAAGGTGCTCCTGGTCCCTCGGAACAGAGCTGCCACCTGCACTGGAAAGGTGTCTGTCACCTGTCCCAGCTCTCCTGGCAGCAGCGGGGCCAAGACATCCAATGCCTAACCCTTTGCCAAAACCAGGGTACTCACTCTGTGAGCACCTGGCCCAGGTCCTGGAAAAGCAAGGCAGGGGTGCGTGTGAGAAGGCTGCTGAGAGCAGGTAGAAGCCCCAGAGCACCGTGTCTGTGCCCGTGGCCAGGCAGCCAACCATGCCTGGTGACCTCAGCAGACCTGATGTGGTTTGCGTCCCAGACTCAACACGAGACTGCACACAGAAACATCTGCTCCCTTGAAAGGGATTGCTCAGAAAGAGCCTTCGCTCTCTAACAGATAATTACTATGCATTAAAGGTATAATGCATACTTAAGTATGCATTTAACCATCAGAATAAGCAGGTGAGTGAATACGCATGTTATAAAAAAATGTATATTTAACTAATATGCAATTAATGGGGCAAAACATTCAAAACTATTTATTACTTTTGGGAGCAAAACACCTTCCTGAGCATTTTAATTACTGCACTAATATTCAGAAAATAAAGATCACATTCAGTTTTTCTCATTCTCTCTTCTTTTTCCCCAAAGAACAGAAAAACTATGCTAAAACCCAGCAATCCTATGTGTAGGAGAGAATCGCTAAGCAAAACGGAGCACACAGACCCCTGGGAAGGTCATGATCAAACAAACATCTGCATCAGGTAAAAAGTAAATACCCCGATGTGGACTTTGTGAAGAAAACAACCCAGCTTCTGGCCTCCACTGTGCTAAGGCAAAGCTACAGCCCTTGGGGGCATACGGGCAGGGACACGGGGAGCAGCACCAGGGGGGGACGCAGAGGTGATGCTGCCCAAGTTCACGGTCCTGGCCAGGCTGCTGGGCACCCCAAATGGTGAGGGGTTTCCTGACATTCTGCCTCGGCAGCACCCACAGCACCCAGCGGCACGGCGTCCTCTGCCCATCTGCGCTCCTGTCGTCTGTCTGGTGGCTGCACGAATTACTGCTGGAGCTCATAAAGCACATGCAAACAACCTGCAAAATGGGAAGCATTCATCTGAGACATGCAGCCCAAACGCCCTGCTTGCGCTGCAGACAGATCACTTAGCCCTGTCATTGTGTTTATGAGGGTGAGAGAATTTTTCACTGCTGTGATATTTTCCCATTAGCCATTACAAGGAGATGCTGCTGGAGGGAACAAGGAAAAGGCTTCTCCTATGCATGACTGAGCTGCAAAGGCCAAATCAAAGGGACAGGTTGTGTCCTGAGTAATTCTTACCTTGATTTCCATGTTGAAACACGATAAGCCATGTAATAAACACCTTGCTTTCTTCCCACATGTTCCTGTCCTCACCACCCTGCTCCCAGCCCCATGGCCACCAAAATGTCAGTGTCGTGCCCTCCGTCCCAGGGCTGGTGCTGACTCAGAGCCTGCAGCATCGACCCTCAATGCACCAATGTCTCCCGGCGCTCTCCAGATCCACTGATGTGTTACAGTGAGCTGCAGAGATGCAGCAAAGCCTTGACACAGAGGCACAGAGGAATGGTGAGGCCCAGGGCCCACCCTGCAGATCAGCAGGAGAAGGAGGTTGCTTTCCTGCTCTGGATGGTGGGTTATGCTATCAGCAGCCCCTGCCATCCTCTCCTGTGCTCATCCTCTCCAGTCTTTCTGGCCAGCATCTCCCCAAGGCATGCTGGCTCCCCTCCTGACGCATGTGCTGCAGGCGTATGAAGGGACAATGCAGCCAGCGATACCTCTTGCATGCTGGTTCTCCCCAGCCCTCCTGCCACTCTGCATACTTGTCCCACATGGTGCTTCTGCTGGCCCTGTTGCCATGCGCCTCTCCCAGCGCCAGGTGACGAGCTGCATGTAGCCATTCCCAGGGACCCTGGTCCCACCAGAGCGAGCAGAATGCATCACAGGGTGCTGCTGGGCTTATCCGTTCTGTGCTGCTTCTCCCTCCGCAGGGGGATACATGTCCCTGCCAGCAGCTGCAGCTGGCAGAAACCCCCGTGAGGACCAACAGGAACTCCTCAGGCAGCAGTGACTGCAGAGAAAACCCTCTGTCTCTGCAGGCTTCTTCTCACATGCAGAGTGGCACCGAACAGCTTGCTCCCACCTGCACCCAGATACCAAGAACCACCAGTGCACTCACGATCCCAGGCTAGAATTTTGCTTTTATTGTCAGAGAGAAGCAGTAACTTATTGAAGAACACCTTTTCTTTCTTTTTTTTGTTAAAAGGACGTCTCCAAATTTATGCCTGTGTCAGAATGGTTCTGAGCTGTTAGGTGGCTGACACCACACCAGGTCATATTTGGCCTTAGACTACACGAATCCAAAATGAAAACATTGGCAGATCTAGCATCCAGCAGTCTGGTGGGGAAATGCCCCCATCCGGCTGTTTCCAACAATAGATTGCATCTAAAACCATTCTGAGTTCAGTCCTGACCACTAATGCTCTGCACAATCACATGAAAAAAGTCCCTTTTAATTCTTAAAAGGAAAACAGTTTAATCATTGTAAGAAACTATACCTTCAGGGTATCATTTAAAAAATACAGGCAGAGATTAGAAAGGATTTGTGAGATTGTGTTTATTCCCAATTTAGGTGCTTTCCATAAATTAATTATAAAAGCAAGCCCAAACCAGTCAGAAGTACACTGGGAAATTCTCAGAGTGTTAGTCATTTTCATGCACTAATATTCATGCCATCTGCCTGCCTTTTTCTCTTTTCTCTAAATGCTCCATTGTTACCCGTAGCATGCTTTCTTCTGCTGTGTTCAGTCCCTCTCCCCCTCACCCTGCTGCAGGTAGCTACCCTGAGCACTCTGCTATATTTCTGTTGAAAGCACATCAAAGAGAGGAAAGGTTGGTTTTGGTAATTGGCACCAACACACGGCAAACAGCACCTCATCACGATGCAAGCACAAGCCCTCATTTTTATTCCTGTTTAGAGGATTTGCTCCTTTCTGGTGTCGTCGCTTCTCTGGGTTCCTGCCAGGGCAGCTCACAGAGGGCCATGGGCTGCAGGCTTCCTCCTGTATCTCCAGTGGGATGGAGAGCACAGAACCAGGCTGCACTTGCCCTTGGCCCTTCCCATAGCAGGAAGAGGGTTCTGAGTCTGAAGAGGGTCTCTCCAGGTCCTGGAAAATCCCTGGAGCTGCAGGCGTAGGGCCGCACATCCCCTGGCTGGGGATGGAGTGGAGGAGGCTGCCAGTTCCTCCAGGTGTATCCATGTAAATGCAGTCAAACACCTGAGTCAACCCCTGTGGTAACAGTAAAATGCTGGTGCCTGGCATCTCCAGACAAGTTTCCTCCAGCAGCTGTTATTACACCTCTGGAAAGCAACAGCAGCGATGCAAATGCAACATCAGAAGCTCATCTAGTGAGACTGAGGGACAAGAGCTCACCTTGTGACAGGCTGAGACAGGCCAAATAAAAATGGTCCCTCTGCTGTCAGCACCACCGTAGCCTGCTCAGGAGGAGTATGCGAATTAACTAATGTTCCCTCATACCAGGAGATGCAGCCCTGGCTTTACCAGTACAGCCTCACCCCACAGCTTTTTGTGGAGAAGGGTATGAGGTAAGCACAGGAGACCTCCAGGGAGGGTCAGGACTGAACTCAGAATGGTTTTACATGCAATTTATTGTTGGAAACAGCCGGATGGGGGCATTTTCCCACCAGACTGCTGGATGCTAGATCTGCCAATGCCCCTCTGCATGCCGGGAAGGCTTCGGGCAGGCAAGGGAGCTGCACCCAGGGAGGACCAAAGGAAACCAATGTGATGAGGTTTAACACGGCCAAATGCTGGGTCCTGCGCTTGGGGCACAACAACCCTGTGCAGCTACAGACTAGGAGAAGTCTGTCTAGAAAGCTGCCTGGAGGAGAGGGACCTGGGGGTGTTGGTTGACAGTGACTGAACATGAGCCAGCAGTGGCCCAGGTGGCCAAGAAGGCCAATGGCAACTTGGCTTGTATCAGAAATGGCGTGACCAGCAGGTCCAGGGAGGTTATTCTCTCTCTGTACTCGGCACTGGTGAGACCGCACCTCGAGTCCTGTGTTCAGTTCTGGGCCCCTCACCACAAGAAGGATGTTGAGGCTCTGGAGCGAGTCCAGAGAAGAGCAACGAAGCTGGTGAAGGGGCTGGAGAACAGGCCTTATGAGGAGCGGCTGAGAGAGCTGGGGCTGTTTAGCCTGGAGAAGAGGAGGCTGAGGGGAGACCTTATTGCTCTTTACAACTACCTGAAAGGAGGTTGTGGAGAGGAGGGAGCTGGGCTCTTCTCCCAAGTGACAGGGGACAGGACGAGAGGGAATGGCCTCAAGCTCCACCAGGGGAGATTCAGGCTTGACATCAGGAAAAAAATTTTACCAAAAGGGTCATTGGGCCCTGGCAGTGGCTGCCCAGGGAGGTGGTTGAGTCACCTTCCCTGGAGGTATTTAAGGGATTGGTGGATGACATGCTGAGGGACATGGTTTAGTGATTGATAGGAATGGTTGGACTCAATGATCCTGTGGGTCTTTTCCAACCTAGCGATTCTGTGATTCTATGAAACTGAACATGAAAACGGGGACAAGCGACTGCCCACCCTCCCAGCCATGGGTGCTGGCTGCCCATGGCTCGGTGCGAGTCCCTGGATCTTTTCCACATCTTTCTCTGTCCATCTTCATTGGCCCAACACAGTGGCAGGATGAACAAGCCAAACAGACAGGCTGGGTCAGCCCAAACCTGTTGTTCTCCTCAAAGGTGGCTCTGTGAGGTCTCCAGATTTGGCAATCCATGACGGGCTGAGCCACATCCCCATGCTCTGCACTGGCTCCTCCAGCCTGGGGAGACGGTGCGCCCCACACATGTCTGGAGACAACTACTCAGCCAGCCTGATGGCTAGAACCTGATCTCTCTCCTTGCCTGGGTCTTGCTGCCCCACTGGAAGTGTTAATCTGTCACATCCCCACAGAGGAGCCTCTTTGGACCCCCAAGAACAGCGGACCTGCTGTGAAAATCCAGCAGCCCCATCGCTGCCATTTCTCCTTCTGCTCTGCCAGCACAGCAGGGAGGGAGCAGTGGTGGTTTGGGTTTGTCCGCTGAGCCACCTAGAAATGGGAAGAAAGGGTCTCCTCCCCCATACAGCTGCTCCTGCAGCCCTGTCCACAGACACTCAGTGCGATGCCACCAGCCTGGCCAGAGCACGGCTGGTGTTGAGTTTGATCTGACCACTGTGACATCTCTCCAGGTAGAGCTTCAAGCCTTCTTTTAAAGTTTTCTCTTTTAAGAAAGGAAAATTATAATATTACTCCTTAGCAAAGCATCATCCAAAGGTTTTGGTTGCTCCTAAATACAAAATCCTAGCTATGCCTTAAGAAGGATTAAAGAAACTGGTGTAGCTGAAATCCCTAATGGAGATGATACGTTTTTCCTCCTTACAGGAAACCTCTGAAAACGCTTTAAAAATAATCCTGTGGTAATAGTCTAGCAACCTAAGTACACATTTGCCCTCCAGAAAAAGCAGAGTTTCACCTGGATGATTGACTTCTAAATGTCACAGCACCTGACACAGCAGCACCCTGCACATTGTGTCCCATGTGCAAAAGCTCTGGCTCTGCAAAAAGCATGGAGGTGAGCAGTCACCTCCGATGCCAGTGCAGAGTAAGGAAAAGGGATGCGGGGGCACAGTGAGGCACAATTAGTGGTTGATAGGAATGGTTCAGTGGTTGATAGGAATAGTTGGACTCAATGATCCACTGCGTCTTTTCCAACCTGGTGATTCTGTGATTCTGCGATTCTGAAGCTAACAGGGATGTGGGCACACAGTGATGCAAGTGGGGATGCAGGAACACAGTGAGGCAAGGGGGGATGCGGATGCACAGTAAGGCAAGGGGCAATGTGGGCAGGGCCTGCCAAGGGGGCCCAGGTCAGAAAAGTGGCCTAGCCCACCTCCTGATGGGCAAGGGACATGCAGAGCTACTGGCACACACCCATAGGTTACATCACTCAAGTGTGCAAGTGCCCTGCTCCTCCCAGAAGCCTGCACCACTGCTGGTGCCTGGGTTTGTCCCTGGAGGCATTGGCACATTCTGAAATGGGAATGCAGCCATGTCCCATGGCAGTGTTATTAATTAACCAGCTAGATCACAGCAAATAAGCTTTGCTCTGAGAAGCAACCAATGAATTTGGAGTGTGTAAGTTTGGCAGTGTTTGGTCCCATCGCCAGTCCTCTAGCAAGTGCTTTTCTAGTCCAGGCTGACATAAGCCCCTGAGAAACAGGTTCTCACCCCTAGTGCTCCCAAGAGAGTGTTGGCTCCTCCTCAAAACCCAGGTGCCTGACTGGGATGGGATGGGATGGGATGGGATGGGATGGGATGGGATGGGATGGGATGGGATAGAAGACCTAGCTGTTGTGGTGGATTCTTGCAAGGAGCTGCCACACATCCACACTCCTGTATTCTCTGAGGACCTGTGAGCTTTCCCAGGGGTGACTTGTAGTTCAAAGGATATCACCTTCATACAGTGAAATACAGTGGTTGTATCTGTCCTGCCCTGACATGCACTTCTAAAATCCCATTGAACTCCAGATATGCCAAAGAGGGTGATATCTCCATCTCCTCCAGCTGAGCACTGCAACCCAGAGCTGGCTCATCTCACAGCGGCTCCATGGCTCTGCTGGCAATGACCTGTGGCTCACAGAGGCTCGGACACATCTCTTACGGATGCCTACTGACTCAGACCGCTATCTCCCTTTGCACTGAGCCCACTGGCAGAAAAAAAAAGCAAAATATTGGGAATGAAACAGCCTCACATAGGGAAAATGTGAAAAAAGTACTTGGAGGGGCTACTCTGACAACAAAACTTCTTCAGATGTGAGAGCACCAATGCCCTAGCTGCAAAGGCAAACCCCTGTAGGTTTGCATAGCAGGAAAGAGAAGCTGGCTCCAGACCTGGCTGGGACGTACTCAGTGTCTTGTCTCCTCCAACTGCACTGGAGGAAGAAGTGGCATCCATTCAGCTCTTCCATGTCAGCTTTCAGAAAGTTTTTGCAGAGATCTGCAGTTTCCCAGGGATTAAAGGGTCTGCAGCTCTGTCTGAAACAAACCAGATGGTAAAAACTGAATTCACAGCTCAGTTCTCACCAGAGTGTCCAGGTAACAGGGAAGATGCCAGGTAGTGGAGAGCCACTGATTAATTCCTTCAGTGGTCTAAAACCCAGGGGCAAAGCAAAGCACAGTAGAGCAAGGAAAGGCTACAAGGCATCCCCAGGTCAGACAGGCTGACGGCCCCCATGCAGCATTTCAGAAGGAGCCAATGAAGATGAGTCAGTGGAAGAGGCAGTGGTGGAGGATAGCAGTTGTCACAAAGCTATGAGGAGAAGGCAAAGCCAGTCAGATGCCTGTGCTGGCCTCCTCACAGCAACTCTAGGAAAACAATTCAGAAGGAAAAGGTGGGAAAGAAATACTGTGCTAACGGATGCCATGGCTAAGCCTGACACTGCCAATACCTTTGCTTTCAAACTGCTTTGGTGCTCTGGATGCCCCTGTAGATGTGCAGGGTGGTCTCCTGCCTGACCTTCTACAGACTTACCCACCTCCCTGCAGCTGTCCCCGTGAAAACGTGGTCCCTTCCTGAAGACCTTGTTTTATGGCCCTGCCCATCCCTCCAGTCCACCCACAGCACCCCCAGTTTCCTGCTATGTCCACAAGTGCTGGCAGAGCAGGAGTGGGCTGGCACTCCCAGTGTGCTCGTTGGACGAGCAGGCTGGCATCGCTGCCCAGGCAGGGCTGGGTAGTGCTGCAGGAAGGCATCCTCCTGTCCCTCATGGAGACCTGGCCTTGGCTTCCCTCCTCGCACCCAGTCTGAGCAAGTGGGGCTGCTGCCAGGCTGGGATGACAGCGGACAGAGGTTTTGTGCACGTGTGGGCAGAGCCAGAGAAGGCTCAGTCATCAGAGCCCTCATCCCTGCAGGGAAGAGGAGATGAGTGTTCGCAGACACTCCTGACACCCTGTGCTAGAAGGCGAGGAACAAACACTGCTCGCCCCTCTACTCAAAGAAATGACATCTGGTGCTCTCTCTCCTCCTCCACCCTCCAAATCATTGGCTCACAGAAAGCGAGGGCTTGGAAATGCTGGGCCACTTTGATTTGGAGATGTGAGCCACATCCCTGCAGCCCTCAGGGAAGGGGTTGCTCAGAGCGCCAGGTCCTCACCTGCATCCTGTGGAGGGGAGGGCTGCGTCACACACTTACATCCATGAGAGACCTTCACCCTCTCCATCCTCACCCCCAGGTGACACCGCAGTAACATGTGCCTCCTTCAACGCTAAAAGCAGCCATCCACGAAGCAGAAACTCATGGGGAATCAAGCTCCATTTGTTCCTGCACTCACAAAATTTCTGCCTTTTTAAAATCAAAGACACAATCCCATGATGCCAGGACGTGAGCAGCATCTCCTGAGAGGCTGAGGGGCATAGTTTAGTGATTGATAGGAATGGTTGGACTCGATGATCCAGTGGGTCTTTTCCAACCTGGTGATTCTGTGATTCTATGAATCATAGAATGAGGAAGCTGTGGAGTCAAGCATTCAGAGTGGACTCAAGCACAATCTCTTTTGTGCCAATCCTGACAGTACAGCTTTGACCAGTGCAGGAAAGAGAAGGCTTGGTCGGTCCTATCCTTACATATAAACACCTGGTCGGGGAACAAAGACAGGGTAGCCAGGCTCTTCTCAGCCCTGCCCAAGGGCAGGGTGATGGGCACACACTAAGACACAGGAAATTCCACTGAATCAGAAGAAAAATACATTTTCACTCTGGGCGTGGCTGAATACTAGAACCAGTTGCCCAAAGAGGTCATGGAGCCTCCATGCATGGAGATACCCCAATCCCAGCTGGACGTGGTCCCAAGCCACCAGGTCTAGACAACCTTGTTTTGAGCAGGGGGTTGGACAAGGTGTCTCTTCTCCAAGTAACAAGGGACAGGATGAGATTAAATGGCCTCAAGTTTTGCCAGGGGACGTTTAGATTGGATATTAGGAAAAATTCTTTACTGACAGAGTGGTGAAGCCCTGTCAGAGGCTGCCCTGGGCAGCAGTGGAGTCCCTGTCCCTGGACGTGTTTAAAAAATGTGGTAGCTGAGGTAGCCCCTAGGGGCAGGCTTTAGTAGGCACAGCAGTGCTGGGATGACATTTGGACTGGATGAACTTAGAGGTCTTTTCCAATGTTAATGATCCTGCTACCTATAATTCTAGGCTCTGAGCAGGGGTGTTTTGAGACATCTTACACCACAAACAGCGTGTGTTTTACTGAGTGGGTCCTGCACACCACTGCACGCCTGCAGCTGGAGCCAGTGGCCTGGGAAGATGATGACCAGGCAAGGCAAGCCAGGAATGGGTTTCTGCACATTTATAGGAAGGACTTTGAATGTGCAGCCACAGAACTAAGCAGAGAGCTTGTAGGTGCCCTGTGCATTCCAGTGTATCCATGAAACCACACTTCTGCGAGCATCGTGGGCTTTTTTTGTAAATAAATCTTCTCTGGGGGTCTCTGTTTTGTTCATGCTGGTGCCACTGGAGGAGCTGGCCAGGCAGTCAGACACTGTTGGTGCATGCGGGAAGCTGGCTCTGCCAGCACAGCAGCCATAGCACACACTCTCGATGAGCAACAGTCCTGTGTTCATCCGGGCGAGCAGGGGAGGGCAGCAGGAAGGGGAAAAGGAAAACCCCTGCAGCCACCGCGCCACAAGATTAGCGTGGAGACGTCATGCTGGAGAGCACATACTCCTGACACAAATCCTTACATGATCGGGGAGGGAGATAAGGTGTCAGCTCTAATAATAACCTGGCTCAATAAAATAAAATAAACTTTCAAGCAATTATTAAAAAATAAAATGGATTCTGCTGGCATAATCTGACAACTTACTGACGGCAGGAGCAGACATGCATCACGATAAAGGAAAATCCCACCAGTAGAGTACAGTCTCATTAGATAAGGTGATACCTCATACAGTACAGATGATTTGTGCCAGAGGAAAGTACTGTAAGTCCCTGGTCTTCGAGTTTGCTACAAAACTCCCATTAAGAGCAGCACATTGTGCACTGCAGCTCTCTCCAACCCTCTTGTTAAGGCTTCCATCAGACAACAAAGACCTTCATGTCCCAGGGCAATGATGAGGAGAAAGCCTGGTACAGAACAGACCCTTTGTTTTACCAAAAGGACAGCACAGTGAACCATGGAGACCCAGCCAGGCTGTGCCCCGTGGTCACATTGTGCTGCTGCATGGGGATCAGAGCACCTGAGCCTCTGCCTGCAGGTTGTCCTCCTTCTAAACTCAGAACCTGGGGGTGCTGGAAGCACCCCCTCTCCCACGTGGAAAAGCCTGCAGAGCACCTGCTGCTGCGCAGCAGCAGGAAGCTTGTTAGGTATTACGGGACATTAAACTCCACTTTCGCTCCATCCATAGATGTGTTTTCTTTACTCATAAAACTCTGTGAGCATTCCCAGAGATAATGAATCTGTTTCACCCTGCATTCCAACACAAGTTCACGTCTGCTTTTGCTGCTTTCCCCCACCCCATACCTAGCTGCACTCATTTTAGTATCATAAATCAGATTCAGATCAAGTCTCCCGTGAATTTAAATCTGGCTGTTAACAAGCAAAGTCTCTTCAGCACTAGAAGAGGCTTTACTCTGCCATCTCTGGCCGTTGAAAACCTCACAAAGTAGTCACTGAAGGCTCTGAGGTGGAAACTGTCAGCCTAAATCACTATGCAATACCTGTAGCATCAGCTACCAGCTAGAGGTGGGAATCCTCCTCCACCAATAAAACTTGAGCAGTCAGCTCAGTCCAGACCCTTGCCATGGGGGCAATGTCAGAACAGGGCTGCGCCGCAGTGTTTGCTCATGGAGATGAGTGGAGGGACCTGAGGAGACAAATGCTGCTCCTGGAGCTGCAAGTTGGATGGCTCATTCCTTTTGGCCACCACAACCTCTCTCTTGCTTTGGAATAGGTGTGCTCTGCATGGAGACACAGGCTGGGCCCCAGCAGCCTTCTCCACACCACACCAGCCAGCAGAGAGAGAAGTGTCTGAGGAGAAGGAAGTGAAGGAGGCCAGAGCACAAAAGCCATTTCTGGTCAAGAACCAGGTTGAGTGACCACAGCGTAACAGAATCTGGGGGCACTTGTAACCCTATATGCTGGTCCAGAAACACACTATCTCCCAGCAAGAGTGGTACAGGTCAACACCAACCCAACTTTAACGGCACTGCATACAGCTATGGCTAAAAGCTGGTTGATGTACTTCTCACCCTTTCTTCCTTATTCAGATTACCAGGGCCTTCACTGATGGATGATGGTATTATACAGCATCAGAACATTATAACATGAGGTCTGCAAGGCAGGTCTCCTCCACCACCCACCAGTACTGCATTTCATAGAATCATAGAATCAGCAGGCTGGAAAAGACCCACAGGATCATCAAGTCCAACCATTCCTATCAAACACTAAACCAAGTCCCTCAGCACCTCATCCACCAGTCGCTTAAACACCTCCAGGGAAGGTGACTCAACCACCTCCATGGGTAGCCTGTTCCAGTGCCCAATGACCCTTTCTGTGAGAAATTTTTTTCCTAATGTCCAGCCTGAATCTCGCCTGGCAGAGCTCGAGGCCATTGCCCCTTGTCCTGTCCCGTGTCACTTGGGAGAGGAGCCCAGCTCCCTTCTCTCCACAACTTTATAAGTCAGACTATGTTTATCTCCTTGCCTTAAACATTTTGTCTGAGGACTACCCACTTGTGGCACCAGCTTGTCTGTAGTGCTGAGGCTCAGCAGGGGCAGTGCAGGAGCAAGCACAGCTCCCCCTCACTGGGGTGAAGTAGGGCCCCAGAGCTGGCTTCGGTGTTGGGGGGGATGCAGCCATTGCTGCTGCCCCCGCTACTCCCTACCTGCTGGCTTCCAGAGCCCCAAAAAGATACAGGCTGATGGGAGTCGAGCTGGCCTTATAAAGGACCCTCAAGGAACCAGGGGAGGAGTCTCTCTCTCAGCTCCATGTTCACTCTCACTCACACACTTTGATCTGACCAGCCTGGACCATGTGGCCTGGAAAAAGCTGCTGCTGCGAACACTTGTTCCCGAGATCATCTGCTGCCTTCGATGTGGTGATTTCTTTCCTTCTCTCTCTTTCTCTCCCCCATTACCTTATGGTGTGCATGTTGGATCGGATCCAAGGGACCTGGGTTGTTTTCAGGGATTCATTTCTGTAACTTTGGGTGGTTGCACCCCCCCGTGTCTCTGTTGTGCACCCCAGTATTTTGGTGCATTAATGCTTGATGGAGCCAGAAATAAATACTGCTTTGATATTCACCCTGGGAGTGACCTTATTGGCCTCTGAATCACCATATAGACAAATGAAACCACTTTCCCCCCTGTCAGGGCTGGACATGAGCGTGTGGCTCATGGGTCCGAGTTGTGACATTTTTGGCATAGTCGGCAGGATCTGTCTGTTTGTAATGGCAACAGGGTGAAAGAAAATGGTGATTTCTGGCTCTGGAAGAAAAGGCCAGCTCCCTCCTCTCCACAACCTCCTTTCAGGTAGTTATAGAGAGCAATGAGGTCTCCTCTCAGCCTCCTCTTCTCCAGGTTAAACAGCCCCAGCTCTCTCAGTCGCTCCTCGTAAGGCCTGTTCTCCAGCCCCTTCACCAGCTTCGTTGCTCTTCTCTGGACTCGCTCCAGAGCCTCAACATCCTTCTTGTGGTGAGGGGCCCAGAACTGAACACAGGATTCGAGGTGCGGTCTCACCAGTGCCGAGTACAGAGGGAGAATTACTCCCCTGGACCTGCTGGCCATGCTGTTTCTGATACAAGCCAAGATGCCATTGGCCTTCTTGGCCACCTGGGCCACTGCTGGCTCATATTCAGTCACTGTCAACCAACATCTCCAATTCTTGAGTCTCGTGATCTCCACAACAAATCTCCAGAAGGCCTACTGGAAAGTCCAGTCTCCTGCTCCACGTTGCAATCCACCCTTCTGCCATCCTGTCATAAATGACCCTTGTCCATGCCCCAGCCAGGCCGTGCATGGTGGCACTGCACAGGTGCTGCCTGTGCATGTGGCACAGGTGTGCGACACAGGTGCTCCACGTGTGTGTTGCCCTCGTGCACAGCACAGGTGTAGTGCACAGCGCTCCATGTGTGTGCCCTACCCATGTGCTGCCCACATGCATGGTGCACAGGCACTGCATGGGTGCTCCGAGGTCGTGCCATGCCTGTACACACGGCATGCCCACGCTGCAAACCTGCTCTGCATATGCGGTGTCTGTGTGTGCAGTGTGTGTGCGCTCCACATGTGTGATGCCCGTGTGCACAGCATCATACATCGCTCCACGCACATGCTACCAGTGTGCACTGCATGGATGCACTGCGCATTACGACACGCACGCACTGCCCCTGTGCGTGTGCACAGCCCACATGTACTGCACGCATGCCACATGCCTGCACTGCACCTGTGCACTGCACGGGTGTCACGCGTGTTGCTGCATGGGTGTCCTGCCCATGTGCACTGTGTGTTGCTGTGAAGGTGTGCCTCACATTGCTCCACGGATGGACGAGGCACTGAGGGACATGGTTTAGTATTTGACAGGAATGGTTGGACTCGGTGGGTCTTTTCCAACCTGGTAATTCTATTAGTCTGTGATTCTATAATTCCATGCACTGCACAGGGCTGCACGGATGTGCTGCACAGGGCTGCAAGTGCACGGCGCATGTTGCTGCATGCATTGCATGCATGCCCTGCACAGGGTGGCACGTGCACGGTGCAGGGTGTGACGCGCGGAATCATGACTCTATAACTTACAAAGTTATAAACTAGGTATGTTTACTCAGTGCTGAGATACACGGGAGAATTATTTCACTAAAAAAACGTGTGTGCCCATTGTGGCAACTTGTCCTGGCTTTATACAGCAAAGTGTTACATATTCATAAAATTAAAAAAAACACCTATACATATTCATAACCTTTCCCTGCTTCTTATTATAATGAGTTTGAGTAGAGTCTTCTTACTGTTTGTGCCTGTGCAGTGTCTTCTCAGGGATAAAGCCAATTGTCTTAACTTCCTTTAATTTCAATCCGCACACCTGTTCTCCGGATCCTTGCCATTCCTGTCAGTGTTGTATTCCGCTCTTACCACAGTTCCAGATAACTTGTCTTATCAGAAGTCATCTAGCAACAGACCCTCTTCCTACATAAAGGCCTATAGAAATGTGTTGCTTTAGCTAAACAACTGCCATTCTGTGTGTTCTTTAAGTGTGTGCAGCTTACATTCTGCTATTGTCAGTTGCTTCAGCTAAATTATTGCTATTTCTTTCACACCTTAAGTTAGTCCCTTCTTTGTGCTTATCTCGAGCTGACTAACGGCTAAAAACTTAAAGCTAAACAATGGTTATGCTGTTAGACCTAAACGTCATCAATTCTTAGCCCGGGGCTGCATGTGCGCGATGCGCGATGCGCGGCGCTGCCGGGGACACGTGTGCCCCGCTCCGCCCCCGGTGCCGCGGGGCCATGGCGGTGTTCGTGACGCGGCGGATCCCGGCCGAGGGGCTGCGGGCGCTGTCGCAGGCGGGAGGGTGAGAGACGGCACCGGAGGGGGGACGGGAACGGGGACAGACCCGCGCTCCGCAGGGCCCAGGGCCGGCTCGGGGCTCGGGGGAGCTGGTGCCGGTGTCAGTCCCGGTGCTGATGCCGGTGGCAGCTGGACGCTCCACAGGTGCTGTGTCTGGCTGTGGGACTCTGGGGAGTCAGTGCCAGTGTCGCTCCCGGTGCTGGTGACAGCTGGGTGCTCCACAGGTGCCAAGACCAGCTGTGGGACTCAGGGGAGCTGGTGCCGGTGTCAGTCCCAGTGCTGGTGTCAGTGTCGGTGGCAGCTGGACATTCCACAGGTGCTGAGACCTGCTGTGGGACTTAGGGGAGCCAGTGTCAATGACAGCCAGACACTCCACAGCTGCTGTGTCCAGCTGTGGCACTCAGGGGAGTCACTGGTGGTGTCAGTCCTGGTGCTGGTGCCAGTATTGGTGACAGCTGTATGCTCTGCAGGTGCCACGTCCAACTGTGGGACTCAGGGGAGTCGGTGCCAGTGTCAGTCCCCATGCTGGTGACAGTGTCGGTGACAGGCAGACACTCCACAGGTGCCGAGTCCAGCTGTGGGACTCAAAGGAGTTGATACCGGTGTCAGTCCAGTGCTGGTGACAGTCAGATGCTCTGAATGTACCAAGACCAGCTATGGGACTCAGGGGAGCCGGTGCTGGTGTCAGTGTTGGTGGCAGCCAGACATTCTGCAGGTGCCGTGTCCAGCTGTGGGACTCAGGGAAGCTGGTACCGGTGTCAGTCCCAGTGCTCGTGTCAGTGTCAGTGGCAGCTGGACAATCCGCAGGTGCCGTGTCTAGCTGTGGGACTTTGGGGAGTTGGTGCCAGTGTCACTCCTGGTGCTGGTGCCAGTGTTTGTGGCAGCCAGATGCTCCACAGGTGCCATATCCAGGTGTGGGACTCGGGGGAGCTTGTGCCAGTGTTAGTCCCAGTGCTGGTGTCAGTGTTGGTGTCATTCCCGGTGCCAGTGACATCCATATGCTCTGCACGTACCGAGTCCAGCTGTGGGACTCAGGGGAGTCAGTACCAGTGTCAGTCCCAAATCTGGTGCCGGTGGTGGTGACAGCCGGACACTCTGCAGGTGCCATGTCCAACTGTGGGACTCGTGGCAGCCAGTGCCATTGTCCGTCCCCATGCTGGTGTCAGTCCCAGTGCTGGTGACAATCAGATGCCCTGCAGGTGCTGTGTCCAGCTGTGGGACTCAGGGGAGCTGGTGCCAATGTCAGTCCCAGTGCAAGCCAGATGCTCCACAGGTGCCATGTCCAGCTGTGGGACTCCATGGAGCTGATGCCGGTATCAGTCCCAGTGCTGGTGTTGGTGCCGGTGTCAGTCCCGGTGCCGGTAACAGCCGAATGCTCCACAGATGCCGTGTCCAGCTGTGGGACTCGGAGGAACCGGTGCCACGTGCCGAGCTGCTGGCTGGGGTGGCAGGGAAGCGCGGGCTGCTCTGCCTGCTCTCCGACCGCATCGATCGTGAGGTGCTGGATGCTGCTGGTGCGTGTGAGGCACAGACCCCTCCATCCCCATCCCTTTCCCCTTGTTCCTTGCTTGTTCCCCTACCTCACCCAGCTGGTTCCCCTGCCATTCCCAGACCATTCCCCTTGTGTTCCCATACTGTTCCCGGCCTGTTCCCCTCCTGTCCCTTGCCTATTCCCAGCCTGTTGCACTTCCTATCCCTCTCCCATTCCTGGCCCTTTCCCCTCCCGTTCCCATTCCGTTCCTCCCATCCAGTGCTGAACAGCCACGTGCTGGTGGTTTCTTGCAGGACCCAGCTTGAAGGTGATCAGCACGATGTCCGTGGGGTTTGACCACCTCGCCCTGGACGAAATCAAGAAGAGGTAACGTTTGCTTGGGCCCAACCAGGGAGGTGATGGGGAAGGAGGGCAAAGCCAGAATTCGTCCCACTCCCAACATCACAGGGCTCTGCAACTCAGACCCGGTGGGTGGAATTCTGCAGAGCATGGGGCTGGACAGAGTTTGCGACCCATGGGTCGTTCTTTCCAGGGTCACCCCCAGCCCAGCTGCGGCTGGAGGAGCCTTTGGATGCTCAGGCAAGGACAGGATAACCCTGCCCCAGATGCCACCAGGAAGGGTCTCCAGAGGAAGGGCTGAGGAGCCAGACAGAATGTCCTCCTGGACGTGGTGGTACAGATCCTAGAAGAGATGTAGCACAGCATCTTGCCTGGGAATGCAGCGGCATCACCCTGTGGGCAGTAGCGCTGACCCCCAGACTGTGCTTGCCTTGCAGGGGAATCCGCGTGGGGTACACCCCCGACGTCCTGACCGACGCCACTGCAGAGCTCTCCGTGGCTTTGCTCCTGGCTGCGTGCCGCCGGCTGCCTGAGGCAGCGGAGCAGGTGAAGAGGTGAGTATGGCAGCTGGAGCACAGGCCGGCTTCCTAGCTTGGTGGACCCTAGGTCCACTCCAGGAGTGGCGAGAGAGGACACCGAGAGCTGCCGCAGACACCACGGGAGGGTCATGCCATGGCTGTTGTTAGGGCTGCCTACGTTAAACCAGTCCTGAGGTAGCTGCTGCTGGCACTGCTGCATATCCAAGGTCCAAGCAGGTTCCTGCAGGAGACTGCTGAGGTCACATCAAGCAGGAAGCTTGGAGGAGCTGGCTGAGGATCACTCTCTGTGCCAGCAGAGCTGGCTGCCTGCAGCGCTGCACTCTGGCGTGCTTGCCCAGGTGCTGAGCTGGGCTTGAACAGGCTCTCCTGCTCTCCAATGTCTCTTTCCATCTCTCTCTCTCTGCTAGTGGTGGCTGGACCACGTGGAAGCCCTTGTGGATGTGTGGCTATGGTCTGTCTGACAGTACGGTGGGCATCATAGGTCTGGGGAGAATAGGTAAGTGCTGGCCAGGAGCAAGAGTGGCATGTCTGCAGTGGTGACAGGGTGGGTTTCATAGAATCACAGAACCATAGAATCACTAGGTTGGAAAGAACCCACCCGTCCTTAAACACCTCCAGGGAAGGTGACTCAACCACCTCCCTGGGCAGCCTGTTCCACTGCCCTATGACCCTTTCCATGAAATATTTTTTTCTGATGTCCAGCCTGAACCTCCCCTGGTGAAACTTGAGGCCATTCCCTCTAGTCCTGTCCCCGTCATTTGGAGGTTCATACAATGTGGTGTTCCTGTTGCTCAGCTCTTAAAACTATAGCAGCAACAAGGAGGGCTGGGTAGAAGCTCTGATCAGCAATCTTGACTCATCAGGTCTGAACTTCAAAGTTTAAAGCATTTGAATGCATTGACTATATCTGAATGCTACAGCAAACTGGACATTGTCCTCTCAATTTTCGGCTAAACAAACACCCGGACAAAGTCCAAGATGACGTACCCGCCATCTGCTCAGCTGTGAACTCCGCCAGCAGATGTCTGTTTCTTTCCTGGCATTTCGGTTTGCTCCCTAGGACACCTGCAGGTGTATCATCCCTTTCTGCAGCTCCATTTCTGGTGTTTGTTCCTCCTCGTGTGAGGAGCAGCAGAAGACATCCACCCCTTACGCCATACCTGCCATGCTCCAGACTTAAAAGCAGCCTGGCAGGAGCAATCGCACCACAGCCACCCTTTAGCCAGAGATGTGCTCAGCCACTCTGAGCATGAGCTCACCAAAGGACGTGCCACCTGGAGAGGCCTGATGGTGCCTGGCATCATTCTCTGTGCGGCACGTCTCATGCCGCTGCTGGCACAGCACCTGGACCGTCTTCTCTCTCACTCCTAGGAGAGGCAGTCGCCCGCCGCCTGAAGCCCTTTGGGGTCAAGAAGTTTTTGTACACTGGCAGCCGCCCGAAACCAGAGAGTGCAGCGGAGTTTGAAGCTGAGTTTGGTAAGAAAGGTGCCAGGAGCCAGGGCAGCGGTCAGCTGTTCCTAGACAGGGTGGCTCTGTGACGAGGTCACCCTGCAGTGGGGGCTGGCAGCGGGAGGGTGTGAGCTGCAGAGTCTGGATGCTTCTTTGATGCACCTGGTGTGAACAACTGTGCAGGAATTGCGACCCCAAACAGTTCCCCTGTGGCAGGGAGGTAACTCCTGCCTCCTTTGAACCTGGCAACATCAGCCAGAAGGCTGGGTGCACCTAGGTTCCAGCTGACCATTGCCGTACCTATGGACCATGGCTGCTGCTTTTGCCTTTCACCTTTGCCCCCGTGTCTATCCCAGTGTGATTTCTAGCTAGGGAAGGAAGTCAAACATAGAGAGCAGCTGGAAAAGCAGTGGCTGCCCCTGGGAGGAAGGGAAGGGTCCAATGGGCCATGCCCCATGGCATACATCCCGAGAGGACCCACAGCGAGGAGGGGACAGGCTGAGGCTGACCCAGGTCTGCACCAAGAGTAGGTGTTGGCTGCTGGAATCAAAACATCAGCTTTAACCTCCTGCTATAAAATGAATGTCACAGTCTAGCCAAGCCTTGAGATATCACTCATCTGCCAAACAGGACTGTTCTGTGAGCTGGTTAGAGTCCCAGGATGTGCATCAAGTGCTAATTACTCAGTCCAGAGCCAGCACATTTCCAGTTGGTGCTTGTTTGCACAGTCGTTGGCAGAACTTGTCCCGTTCCTTGTGCTCTCCTTTCATAGACTCTTAGTATCACCAGGTTGGAAAAGACCCACGGGATCATTGAGTCCCACCATTCCTATCAATCACTAAACCATGCCCCTCAGCACCTCATCCACCCATCCCTTAAACACCTCCAGGAAAGGTGACTCAACCACCTCCCTGGGCAGCCTGTGTCAGTGCCCAATGACCCTTTCTGTGAAAATTTTTTTCCTAATATCCAGCCTGAATCTTGCCTGGTGGAGCTTGAGGCCATTCCCTTTCGCCCTGTCCCCTGTCACTTGGGAGAAGAGGCCAGTACCCTCCTCTCCACAACCTCCTGTCAGGTAGTTGTAGAGAGCAGTGAGGTCTCTGCTCAGCCTCCTCACCTCCAGGAGTGAAAGTGGCACAGGTCACTTTCTGTGGGTACCTTACAAAGGGTTTTCATGCTGGTATGAGCTGCTGGTGCCGTCTGTTGCTGTATAAACATGAAATACAGACCAGAGCCTCCTCTTGGGCCTACTGGCTGAAGTGTCCCCAGATTCCTCTATGGCTTAAATTTAATTTGGAGATGAAACAAAACTCAACAGAACTGTCTGCAGGGATGTGCATAGTTTCTCTTTGGTGTTTGCTGATCCTTGTGTTTCCTTGTCTGTGGAGAAGGGTCAGTCACATCTCCGCAGAGCAGCTCTCACTCACTGGCACATTTTAGGGATAAGGGGGTTGTGAGCTGTGTTGGTGGGATCTCCTGCAGAGCTATGACCTGCGTTTCTGCACTCAGTTCCATTCATGAGGCTGGCTGAAGAGTCGGACTTCGTTGTGGTGACATGTGCTTTGACTCCAGCCACCCAGGGCATGTGCAACAAGGAATTCTTCAGCAGAATGAAGAAAACCGCTGTGTTCGTCAACACAAGCAGGTAATCACAGCCCAGTCTCCTGCATGGGGGTGGGTGTCCCCCTGCCGATGGCTGATGGCCGTGGCTGCAGTCCAGACAGTGTCTACAGCCATCCTCGCTGCAGCTGCCCAGTGTGTGGCTGACTCTCCAGTCCAAGGTTTCTTGGGAACAAGCCAAAGGCAGGATAAGTTGTTCGTAGGGTTACAACCTCTGTCCCCTTCCCAGGGCACTATGTTCCAGTCCAATGGGTTGGTTGGATGGGTGACTGCTGGGTGACGGGAGGGTGAGGCTGAGGGATTATCCAGGCGAGGGCTTTCAGCTGCCAGAGGACTTGCTCTCAGGATGGAGATGGCTGCAATGGGGCTTCTTACCCAATTCCAGGGATAGCCTCCTGTTCCCACTGTTTCTCCCTGCTGGTGGGCAGCCTGGGACAAGAGCAGCAAGTTGTGCCTGGGGGGGTTCAGGTGCATCCCGAGAAGGTCTGACCTCCACTTAGGCAGGCACCAGGTGGCACTGCCTAGGCTGTCTCACATGTCCTGTGCCCTGACTGCATGCCATTGGGAGCCTATGGGAAACCTCGGCAGCAGCGTGGGCCTCTTCCCCTGTGTTTGCCAGGGGTGCTGTGGTAAACCAGGAGGATCTGTACAATGCACTGGCCCAAGGACAGATTGCAGCAGCAGGTCTGGATGTCACGTCGCCAGAGCCGCTGCCCACTGACCATCCCCTGCTCTCCCTCAAGAACTGCGGTAAGTGGCCAGCTGGACAGGTGGATGCCTGCTCTGTTTCAGCACCCTGTGCTTTGTGTGCCCATGGCTGGGGACCCCAGAGTGACAATTATTCTCCACCCTCGTTAGCTAGCCAGTGCAAACAAGCACTGAAACACGGAAGGACAGGAAGGCCAAGTGTATTTAAGCAGACTGTAGGTAGCCATTGTACAATGTGGGGAGCTGCTAGATGGGAAGATCTCATTAACACGATGACAAGCATGAGGGATATTTTAATACTCCAGAAAGCAGTTGAGATTGCCTCATTTTTATAACAACTTCCTGATGGATCTCCGTTTGATGGTATGAAATTCCTGAAGGAGTCTGGTCACAGCAGTTGCCTGAGTGAGAAACCAAACCCCATCTCAAGCCCTGACAGGTTCTGCTATTCTGCAGACTTCTGGGAATATATTCTGCAAGCAAGCTGGATACTGAGTCTGCTTAGAGGAATCTCAGCTACAGAATTACTGCAGATGCTGCAGGACTCACCAGCTAGTCTATCCACTGTGAGCACGCACTGCCAGGTGCAGGTTCACCACATGTGCTCAGAACCATACCTTGTTTAAGTGCTGGCCTTGTTCTGCCATCCACAGGTGCCAGCAAATCAGCCCTGAGCTGAAGAGACCATCAAGCTCTCACGCTGTGGGATGGGCAGAGGTTTCTTTGCAGCCACATCGCCTGGGCAGCCCAAGGCAGCTTTCACTGAGGAAGCTGAACTGGATGAGTCCAGGCAGCCTGTTGTCTGGATGGTAACAGGGAGGTGGGAAGGTGCTGGTCCAAGGACTAGTGCATGTCTTCTCCGGAGGAGGTTAGGGATGAGGAAGGCCAGTTAGGAAGGGACTTGCTCGGCTGCTCTTGTGCTTCGGCATGGCCAGGCTGCATTAAATGCAGTAAATGTCTGAGATTATCTGGTGCAATGGCAGGGTGCCTGCTCCTGCCTGACTGCTTGGCTTCACCGGGGTGTCCAGCCCTGCTGAGAACTGATGAGAGCTGATGGCACGAGCCAGGCCAGCATAGTTTCCTTCACATGATTGAGCGCCTCAGTCCTCAAGCTGTGCCCCAAGCATGAGGTTTGGAGCCGGGCTTGCATGAGCAAAGCACTGGAGCAGCTGGACAGGTGGCAGCAGGATGTGCTCTCTCCAGGAAGGAGGTTTTGGCAGTAGAATCATAGAATCACCGAGGTTGGAAAAGACCACTAAGCTCATCCAGTCCATCAGCCTAGCACCACTGTGCCTACTGAACTGTGTCCCAAAGCACCACATCAACACCCTTTTTTAATCCCTTCAGGAATGGAGGCTCCACCCCTGCCCTGGGCAACTCTGCCAGGGCTTCACAACTCTGTCAGTAAAGAATTTTTCCCAATATCCATTCTAAACCTCCCCTCACACAACTCAAGGCCATTTCCTCTCATCCTACCCGCTGTCACTTGGGAGAAAAGCCCAGCACCCACCTCGACACAACCTCCTTTCAGGGCGCTGCAGAGAGCGGTGAGGCCTCCCCTCTGCCTCGTCTCTGGGCCAAATAGTAGGACAAGTCTTGTTTACAAAGAAACCATAGAGACATCCATGAAAATCTGGAATGTCCCATGACTGAACGTTCACTTCTGAAATACAGGTTCATAGCTGTTACTTTGATTAACTGTGTGCTAAAGTCTATTTTATATTTGGTTTTGTGAGAAATGATAAAAGAATAGACTTTCTGGAAATATTTGAAAGAGCCTGATGTAAGTAGAGGAGGAAGAAGTATTGACATTAATGTTACAGTAAACAAGAAGCCCATGCTGGTTCTCGACTGTGCAGAAACGACCTGTGTGGCCCCACAGCTGGAGGAGAACCTTCTCCCCATGGGGTGGCAGAGTGTCCAGTGTTCAGTTCTGCATTGCCTGTAGGTGCTTGCTGTTATAAAAATGGAGATTGCAGTGCAGACTTTCATCCATACCCTGGGTAAGTACTTTCTGTGACCAATGTTATGATAATCTACCCCTAAAGGAGCTTTGGCTTGGTCATTTGCATTGCATATAATAAGCTTTTTCACATAAATAGGTAAAAAAACCTTGCCCTGGCTGTACTGGATCAAGCCAGCTGTGTTTGACGACAGCTGTTTGCCTTTACAAGTGCCTTTCCAGTGCACCCCGTGGGCTGTGAACCACAGTGTGTCACAGCGCTTGTCCCAGTATGTTTTGATTCATGCCTGTTGGTGAGCAGAACCTCCTAAAGCCATGTGGCAATCAGGCACTAGGAGGCAAATGTCACTGCAGTCTTTGTGTTTGTCTGCTGCAGGGGTGGTGTTTTACATCTGGCCTGACTCTGAGTCCCTGCTGGAAGGTGAGCACCAAGCCTGAATACAGAAAGGGGACCTGGTCTTGGCTGACTGGACTGTCTTTGCCTTAAAGGACAAAAAAATAGCTCAATTAGCTGTTTATCAGATACGTTTTCCAGTCCTCAGTGGCTGGTGGTTCTGTTTCACGCTCCACATCTAATATCCACTTCTGATGGAATTGCAGCTGGCGCAGGAGTGCACTGGAAGGTCCCTGAAGGAGGCTGCAAGAGGTCAGCCAAGGTAAGAAGAGATAAAGTAACGCTCCCTGTCCTGTCCCCTGCAGTGGTTCTGCCGCACATCGGGAGCGCCACGTATGCCACGAGGAGCACCATGGCCGTGCTGGCAGCTGACAACCTGCTGGCCGGACTGCGAGGGGAGCCCATGCCCCACGAGCTGATGCTGTGACCGGCCAGAGCCCTCGGCGTGACTGTGCCCCAGAGCTGCCTCGAAGACCAGTCTGGTGCCTCTTCGCCTCCTCGCAGTGCGCCAGCGCCGCGCAGACTGCGGCGCAGACATTAAAGAGAAGCTGTGGATGTGTTGTGTTCTTCTCGTCTGTGAACGCAGCACCCACAGGTGCATTGACAGAGCGTGCCATGCTCTGAGCCCCACAAGCGTGTGTCCCCTCTGCACTCAACAGGCGATGGATGGGGTTTGGCCCCAGTTCAGAAAATACTTGCAGCGTCAGAACGGTCTTGTATATGGCTGGCACATGTGTTGTGCCGTGAGGAAGCTGTTGCTGCAGCATCTCTCCTTGGAGCCTGCTCCTGCGGATACCACAAGAGCCAGGCAGTTCCCTACTGGAGCTCCTAGCTGGGAGCCCAGGCACAAGGAGCAGTAACTGCTGCACGGGGAGCTGCTGCCAGCCCACTGCTGAGCATGTGTGAGAAGGTCTTGTGGCATCAGTGCCAAGGGGTGATGTTTCTGTTCTTCAGATGACTAAAGAAAAGCTACAAAGGCTCTCATGGCTCCCAGGCATCTCCAGCGCTGTAACTAGCTCTGAGTATGGCTCTGTTATGGGCTGTAAATGGGACTTCATGCTGGGAGGTTCTGCACTCCCCTCTGGTTCCAACACCAACTCCCCTCCACAGTTTGTTCTTTTCCCGGACATGGAATGACACGTGTTAGTGCAGCGGAAAACCCAAGTGGGTGCCAAGCCTCTGGCTGCCAGAAGAGGCCTGGAGGAGCACATTTCCAGAGTTCTGGGGTGTCTGTCTTTCCTGCAGCAACTGTCCCTTCTCTATAAATGGGGATTGGAACCCATCTGCCCCTGCTAGTCCTCCCCATTGATCTTTGGATCCAGCTGCAGAAACAATTGATGTGGCATTCTTCTTGGATATCTCCTGCTGCTTACTGTGACCTGCCTGAGGGCAGCATGCCACGACAAGCATTGTTTCCATAAGGAAAAGAGGAAGGTGGCTGCAATGTTGCATTGCAGCAGCAGGAGGAATTTGATACATTCAAAGCTTGTCAGAAATCCTGTTTGGAATGCGCAGCTGTTGGACGTGATCCCCATTTTCCAGTTTCCAGAGGCAGCATGCCTGCTGTAAGCTGTCTGCAGCAGAGCCCTGTGCAGTGAGTGTGCAGAATTGTAGCACCAGCCCCACTCCTGAGGAGAGGAACAGCTGGGTCTTCTCTCTCGTCAGCGATGGGCTTGGCTGTGGGCTGGCAAAGTTTTCCTCCCAAGAATGAGGAGGGAGTGAGCCCCTTTCCCAGTGTTACCCTGCTTCTTCTGGGAGCTTGCTCGAAAGCAATCTCTCTCCTCAGTCCCCTGCAGATGCAGCCATCCTCTCCTGTTTGCCCAGATGAGGGATCTGCTCTTCTTTGTGAGCTGTGGCTCTCTGCTGCTCATCCCCCTCTCCCAGCCTTGTCACTCTGCCCCCTGCATTCCAGCATTCAGAGCAGCGTATGAACAAGGAACAGCTCTGCTCCTAAGGCTGTGATGTAGAGGAGGAATCATAGTATCACTAGGTTGGAAAAGACCTCCTGGATCATCGAGTCCAACCAGAAGGACGAGATGAGTGAAATGTTTCAACTTCCTTGAATCTAGGGGGATCCGTCCCACAGATACAGAACACAAAGTACACACAGAGTTCAACCAGGACAGGTACAGAAAATCTGCTGAGCAGTGACGACCTCAGCCAGCAGCAGAGCACCTGCACCAACCACGGAGCTGCTACTGCATCGTCTCCACCCTGGGTTTCCTCTGAAGTCAAGACTGGAGCAGCTTTCTTGGCATCCTGAGCACAGAGACCCATTATTTGCCGCACAGCACAATGCATAGAAGTAGCCTAAGAGCTTGTGGCCACCTTCAGTCCTGGTTAAGCATGATTAGAGATACTGTTCTGCAGCTTGAAGCAAGGCTGAAAAGCTGTCCCCATCCCAGGGCACTGGGATTTCTGCTAGGTGCATGGGGCAGGTGGGCATGGGCACCCTGCTTCCAGCCACGCACCCTCACAGAATCACAGAATCACTAGGTTTGAAAAGATCCACAGGATTATTGAGTCCAACCATTCCTATCTGCCACCAAAACATGTGTTCACCTCTGTTCAGTTATGGGCTCCTCACCACGAGGAGGACATTGAGGCTCTGGACCGAGTCCAGAGAAGAGCAACAAAGCTGGTGAAGGGGCTGGAGAACAGGCCTTATGAGGAGCGGCTGAGAGAGCTGGGGGTGTTTAGCCTGGAGAAGAGGAGGCTGAGGGGAGACCTCATTGCTCTCTATAACTACCTGAAAGGAGGTTGTGGAGAGGAGGGAGCTGGCCTCTTCTCCCAAGTGACAGGAGACAGGATGAGAGGGAATGGCCTCAAGCTCCACCAGGGGAGGTTTAGGTTGGACATTAGGGAAAAACATTTCACAGGAAGGGTCATTGGGCACTGGCAGAGGCTGCCCAGGGAGGTGGTTGAGTCAACTTTCCTGGAGGTGTTTAAGGGACGGGTGGATGAGGTGCTGAGGAACATGGTTTAGTGTTTGATAGGAATGGTTGGACTTGATGACCCTGTGGGTCTTTTCCAACCTGGTGATTCTATGATTCTAAAGATCATCTTGTTCCAACCCCTCTGCAGGGACATGTCCCACTAGAAATGATGCCACAGAGGAACAGGGAGAGGGGTCTGAGAGAGCCACAAGGAAAACATCTCACTGTCAGTGCAGGAGTTTGTTCCCAGTGCTCCCAGCAGTGCTGCCAGCAGCTCCCCTCCACCGGGCTCCAGGCATGGGGCACTGACACCCACAAGCCAGGAAGAGCCTCACAGAGGGTCTGCAGCCCAGCCAGACCCCTCCTGCAGGGCCACCAGTGCCCCATGCACCTCACCACTCACCTCCCAGCACAAGGCAAGCGGTGTGTGCTGCCAGAGGAGGCAGAGCCTGGAGGCTGTGAGCAATGGGCTGCAGCTGGATGGACAGAGAACAGCATCTGGAGGAAAGCCCAGGACAGTGACTGGCCATAACGTGCCTGAACTGCTCAATTCGCCGCTTGTTATTGTGCGGCACAGGACGGTCTCTGGCAAGAGTAAAAGGAAGAGTGTGAGTCTGCACCTCCAAGGGCGGCAGTGTGCAGTCTTCTCCAACTCACATCCTGTGTAAAAGCTGAGCAGGGTGCTGCATGATAATCAAAATGTTTCGTAAGACATGAGAGAGAAGGGCAGCAGCTGGCAGTGTCCCCAGGCTGGTGCAGGGGAGGAGCAGGGACACACAGAGAAAAGCCTATGCTTGGGAACTGAAACCCATCCAGTACTCTCCATACTTCTCTTCCTGTCACAAAGCCATTCATGCTGAATTCTCTGCTTGAATTTCCCTGGATGTTAATTGAACCGTACTGTGATACCAATAATAGCTATTGGAAGACGTTCACTAATTAGTTATTGATGCTGGCTAGTTAAGGGAAGACCTTTGCTTCATGCCTCAGTGAGCAGCTGACATGTTTATCAATATGTTTTGATTCACAAGCGCTGCTGATTGCTGTACACCTGCCCATCACATCCAGAAAGTGTTTGGGCCCAAAGTTCCTAATGAGACCTCTGCTGACCAAGGAATGGTTTTTAGCTCTGGTGTAAACAGGAAGGGAGTCCTAAGTACATCAACTGGCTGGAAAGTTTCCAATTGACCTAACAGAAACCAGAAGGATTCACTTTTCTGTGGAACCCTTGGCTGTGTTGCATGGGCACATGTCTGCCAGGTCAGTTTGCTGGTCTGTGTGATTTTTGAGTTTGACACTGAAGATTTTGGCAGTGGTGAACTTGCTGTAATGCTGAAGGACATTGACTAAATATCCGAGAGGTTATTGTGACCCCTAATAATGCAAGAAATAGTTAAGTCCAAATGAACTGCTCTCCAGCCACTGGTATTTGATTCCCTGAGTGCATTAAAAAATAGACAGGAGGTTGTAAATAAGGCTGTGAGAGCCGCCAAAGCTGCTGTCGCGCGGTGTAGTTCCTCTAAGAACACCTCCTACAGCTGTGGATCGTTTTGTTCTGCCAGCAGTAACCATTTGTGTGCCCTTACTGAAAAGACTTTTTTCAAAAGTACTTAAAAGCCTGTGAACTGTGAAACATTAACTTTCTGTCTCTGCCCTGCTTGGAGGAACCTGTCGGTTTTTAGGCATGTCTGAGCGTGGCTGGTCAGAGCTGAGCCTGCTGACCGCAAAGCACAGAAAAGCCTCGCGGAGTCTCTGGCCAAGGCCAAATGCCTCTGAGCAGGATTTCATGCTCAGCGAGCTCTGGGCACATTCCATGCCAACAACCACGAGTCAAAGCTTTGTGCCACCAGCGGCTACACAGCCTGCCAATGCGGCGAGCTGCAGGGGCTCCAGATCACTGCATCAGTGTCTTCCCACAAGGAATTCAGCCAGCAGCAGTGACAGTGGATTATGGATTTTACAGACGCCACGCAGTTATTATTTCAGTAACCACAGTAATAATCACTTACAAAGTGCATTTTCTACCAGGAATAAAATTGTTACTGACTGAAGCACAGGCTTTTACCATCAGTCCTTGATAAGAACAAGCATTTCTTTACATTAAAGGGTAATGATCACTTTGCAGATGTCTTCCAAGTGGCCTCTTTTGGTGGTTCTTTGGCTGACAGTGGCGATGCAAACAAGGAGACTTGCACTTGCCTGCTGTGTGGGAAGCAGCATTTCTTCATTCCCCCATTCCCCATGTGCTCACAGCCAGAGGAGCCTGGAACACAGAGGAAACAGGCGCAGGAAAGCTGTCCCTCTGGACAGGTGGTGGCTGTGGAGGTGGGCGTCACACCTGCCATTTTCAGCCACCTGCACCCACCCCAGGACATAAGCAGTAACGGTGGCAAAACTGCCACAGAAGCAGGAGCTCCTGCTGCAGCCATTCCATGCTCAAAGCACAAACTGTTGTTCCACCAGCCGTTCCCAGGGACACACCCTCCCCTGGGGTCCGGGACAGGGGAATCCTGCTGTGGGCTGGGGGTGTTTCACACACAGGAGATTCCCATGGACTGACCTAGTGAGACTACAGTGGATCCTGCTGTAAGTCCCATCTGCAGGGACAACCAGCAGAAGACAGAGCACACAGCCAAGCCTCTGCACAAGTTTTCCAATGGGAAGGTTTCCCACAGGCTTTCCATGACTGTTTTCCCTGGCAGGAACAGCATGCCTTTAAAAGCGATTCCATACAGTAAGTGAATGCAAGGCCTCAGCTGAGTGCACATGCCAGCAAACACAGAGGTACAGACTCAGCACTGATGTGCAGGCCCCGACACCTGACATCAGTTCGGTTGTTCCTTCTTACAGGCAGCTGAATATTAAGAAAAAACACGAGTGCAACACAGCATTTAAATTACAGACTGCTGCTTTTATGCTTTTGCATTATTTAACTGCCTTGATGTTGGTTCAAGACATAAATTACACTATCATGTCACACAATTTAGCACTAATACATTTTATTAATCAAGTCACCAAGGCAGCTTTCATCAGTCATCCTGTGCTGCAGACTTGGAAGGCCCTTCAGGCGCCCCTTGCTCCCTTGCCAGCACCAGCACCTCTGCAGTGACAATGTGAACTCATCGGGGAACTGCTACAGCTGCAAAAAAAAAGTCAGTAGTTTCCATGCATAAGTGGGAATGCTTCCAGAATTCCCAGGCTTTCCAGCCTCCATGTGATGAAGGAGATGCAGCCAACATATCCCTTCCCAGCAAGGCTGGGGCAAGAGTAATAATCCCTGCAGGTCAGCCTGCAGCAGAGCATCTCAGTGACCTGCATGAAACATTTAATGACACCTCCAGAGCAGGACAGCCCACCACGCCGAGGCCATGGTTGTAGGAGGCGCCAAACCATCCCAAGCCCGATCAAAACCCAAACAGCCAACTCCAGCTACAGTGCAGGTACAGACAAGCTCACAAGTTCCCAATGGGACAGTGTAGTCCTTCCAGAGTTTATTCTGGCTCAAACACAGACCCACTTCTTGTTGAGATATTGCATGTCCTCTCACAATCAAGAAAGCCCTGGCACGAAGCAGACGACCAGCCACAGGCAGCACTTCATGCGTGGCCTCACGTGACAAAGGTGCTGACATGAGGGTTGTCTGGCACTGCCAGGTGATCCAGGAGCACACGGAGCCCTGCCAGCTAACAAGCAGTACTTGTTCAGTCCATGATGGGCTGTTGCAGACACCAGGATAGCATTAAACAACTAAATCAAGTCAGTGACAGTGGCACAGAATGCAGGGTTTATTTTCAGATGTTCGATAACACTAACATACCAATATCTTCACATGAGATCTCTCTGCAGCACTTGTGAAGCTGAATTCTGAACAAAGTCAGGGTGATACCCTCATTGACCACATCTCTCTGAGATGAGACGCTCTCCTACAGCAAGGACAGCTGAGCAGAGACACCACTCTGAGATACTGATTCTTTCTGGAAAACTGGAAAGCACCCAGCCATTCTACAGGGTGTGCAGTCCTCCTCCAGAGGCATCAGGTGTCAAGGAATAATGGAATTTAAAGATGCTGCTTTCAAAAATGCTCAAAGTTGAACTTTTTCTTAACAAAAGAAGGCAGAATTCCTCCTGCATAAGGTCTAATATTTCACAATGACATTAAAATATGCATAAAAACAGATCAAAAGTACAATTAAGTAAGTTTAACTGCTCGTATTGCTTCTCAGTTACTCCGACCTCCTTACACAAATGCTTTATTCCTACGCATTGTAAGAATTCAAGGAATTCAGATGCACTCTAGGAAAGAGCTTGGAAATTAAAAAAAAAACCACCACCCTATTTTTAAAGCAAAACACTAGAAATGCAAGGAAGATGCAACAATTAGGACAGTACTAATAAGGCAACACAAGAGGATGTTAAAGTATAAAATACTGCATTTTATTGATGTTTCAGTGAGACTGTTTATTTTAGCTCAATGCTGTTAGTCCCCAATATCAAAATTATTATCAACCAAAATGTGGCACATCCTAATGCTTTAAAAAATGCAGCACATTTCCTTAATGTTTATAAAATAAAGAAACAGAAATATGACTGTTAAATAAAACCTTTAACAAAATCTTAATATTTCAAAGGAACCAACCCAATCATTCCTTGTGTTTCTGTGTTCCTGTTCACCTCAGATGCTCCAGGTACAAATAATGCATTGGCAGACATCTGGCTCTCCTCTTCTTCTTGTGAACAGGCATAATTAGAGATCCTTAGCAGCTACTGTATCACATGAAGCCAAGGACGGAAAGCTTTCCATGTTTCCCTTGGTCTGTCATAGCTGGTTTCCGTGCTGCTGTAGGCTTGGCAGTTCATCCCTCCAAACAACCTGCAAGACAGTGGATTAGGCTTTCATTTTCGGTTCATCCCAACACAAGCCCCAGGTGTTCAAGGCCAACTACTGGGTAGCACAGATTCCATGCAGTTGCCAAATATCCTCACACAGGACATATCTGCTATGCAACATCAAATAAAAAGGCGAAGGCTTGCAGATTTGTTTCATATTACTGTAAAGCTGTTGCTGAATGGCTCCGATGCCAGGAACTGTGAATGCTGTGTCTCTCCTGAGCAGAGTGGACAGGCTGGCCTGGCTCTGGCACAGCACAGCAACACCTACCAGTAGAAGTGCTCCAGAGTTTTACTGAGAAACCCAACATGAGGATCACCAGTACTTATTTTTAATGCATCTTCAGCAAGAGAAAAAGAGCCTGCAGGCAGCATTAGCTGTGATGGTATCAAAGAGGAGGCAATTGAAATAAGATTTACATGGTTCCCTAGAAGAACAACAACCACTTAATTTCTGCTATCCAAAGTGTATAGTGCTATTTGTTTAAATCACATTTATTCTAGATTTTTTTTTCATTTATGTGGAAAAGTACACTTAAGACGCTACTTCAAGTGGAAAGACTGGATCCAGCAACTACATTTTATGGAGAGACATAAATAAATATGGCAAGTGAGGATCATTCCTGACTGGTTTGACCCAAGGAACAACCACTATTTGTGAAGGAAAGTAAGTTAGTGTATAGAGGAGGAAATTAAAGCCTGAAGAATGTCAGAAGGGACAATTATTGCTTGTGCAATAATGGGGATCAGGTTGACTATCGGCATCTGGATATCAGCAAAAGGCTATCTTGCACAGTAAAAAACGCCATCACAAATTATCTCTCTCCTTGATAATAACGAAGCAGACAAAGACAAGCTCTTTTCAGACATTTGTGTATATAGAATTTTAACAGAGGAGATACAAATTGGTTAAAATACTGCTAAGAGTAGCACAAACAAGAAACAGTACTTCACTTATCACTTAATACAGGTTTCTACAGGAAAAAAAAAATCAGTCTCACATCCAGATCTTGCTATATTCAAAGTATATACACATCTGGCAGTCCAAAAGTTACTTGTCTGGGATTTAAGCACCTTCATTACACAGTGTCGTGTACTACAAAACAGCCAAACATACATTCATAACCCTAGAACTATTTTAACAATTAGTATACTTTAAAGCATCATGTCAGGCAATTTTCTCTCTTACATACACGCAGTCTGAGCTCGCTACAGTAACGCTCTTGCCTTGCTGCCCGTACATAATGCCGCGGCTTGTTTAACCAGTCATGTGTTTAAATGCTTTCACTTTTACAAAATACTTTAGGAAAAACAAAAAGAGGAAATTTGCACTTTTGTCACTGTTGAAACGTGCTACTTCATGAGATAATATTATTCTCAACCCTCCGCCCTGCAAAGGAGCCGCCGAGCTGCAAGGATTGCATCCCCATAGGCCCATGGCCTGAATGTACATCATAGTATGCCTCACACACCCACAGCGCGAAGCCCACGGGTGCTGAGTCCTTTGCTTACAGCTGTTTGAGCCTCACAACACCCCTGTGAGGTAGGTACAGTAATATCCCCAATTTGCAGAACCACAAGTTTTGTGTGTGTGGCACAATCACACAGAAGTGTCCGTTGACCAGGAGTGGCCTCTGAGCCTGCAGCCTCGAAGGAAACAGCGCTCAAGTTGCTGCAAGTCCTTCAGGTCCCAGAGTTCCATCCCAGTGTTTCCCCAGAGGCAGGGCACGGAAGGTTAAAGCAAAGTGCTAGGCAGATTGCTGCTCTGCCACCTCAGGCAGGTGGTCTTGGAGTGTTTGTAGAGGTGGCTGGACTGGCTGAACCGCTTGCCACACTTCAGGCAGGCATAAGGCTTTTCCCCTGTGTGCACGCGGATGTGCTTCTTGCAGTCTGTCAAAGTCAAGAATGTCTTGCAGCAGATCTTGCACGCGTACTTGCGTGCACCTTCCACAACCAACACGTTGTGCTCAGATAAGGCCTTCTTGCATTTTGACAGGACATCCGCTGATGCCCTGGTCAGCTGCGGTGGACCTGGCTGCGACGGATGCCCATTTTCAAAAGAAGTGCTCCCGTTCATGATCAGCTGGGAACTGGATGAGTTATCCTGCAGCTGGGAGCTCCTGACTGAGGTCACCACAGGCATTTTGGGAGCTATGCGGCGGTAGCCAGGAAAGCTGCTGGCTCCACCTCTTACTGAGCCCATCATTGACCTTGACAGAGAGTGCAAGCCAAAGCCTGACCGTGGAAAATCCATGCCAAATTGTTCTGCTGCTCGGTACCCAGAAGTCTGCACACAAGGGAGACTCATCACTTCCTGTATTGGTCTCACAAAATGAGAGTCTGCAGGCTCACTGAATGGGTTCTCAACATGGGAGACTGTGGCAGTCGAATGGCCACCAGCAGGCCCCGACTCCGGGCTCATCAGGTAAGAGGTGTCACTGTCCATTCTGCAGTCACTGGTAGTGTTTGGAATGTTGTCATCGCTGTTCTGACTAGCATTGAAGCCACCACCCCTGCTTTTGTTCAGAAAATTTGAGATGCTGAAAGAAGACTTGTGCTCCAGGTTATTCGACACCTCCATAATATGGATGTCTCCCACCCTGTCAGTACTAGACTGTGGGTCAGAAAAGCTACGATCACTGCTTTCAGGACTCAGTTCTATCTTCTCTGCACTCGCCACTCCTCCTTCCACCTCAACTGACTCACTGCCCTCTGCCTGGGAAGTGACATCGCTCACTTCATCCTGAGGCTCTGGAGAACTCAGGGGCTCAGACTTCACCACGACCCTCATGTGCTCTTTTTCATTCAGACTGACCTCTGGATTCTCACATGGGAAGCTGGTCTTCTCAGAAGCAGCTTCCTGGTCAAAGCTGGTTTCCACCTGCGTTGCCTGGGATGCCATGGACATCTGTGAAATGTTTCCTCCACTGTTGTCAGATTGGCTGGGCACTTGAGCATCTTCCTGAGCACTGAAAGACTGATCAAACATAATAGTATTGTCCTCCTGGTTATCAGCAACAGCATCGGCCTTAGAGTTGTCTACAATCTTCAGTGAATCTGGTGAGAAGAAGTCTTCCCGTGAATGAACTACTGACTGCCCGCTCTCCGCATTCACATCAGAAACAGACTCATCCATTGCAGGCCTGATGCGCTGCCTGGCCCGATCCTCTGAGGATTGTTTACGCTTGTGGAGACGGCGGATTGGAAATGTGGTGCGCTGCTCAACGTTACTTCTCATTGAGGAACTCATGGTATTTGGTTGTTCCTCTGTGCTCTGAGTGGAATTTAAGGCTGAGCTCACGATGCTCAGCCCAAGCTGCTGAAGCATGAAAGACCTCTGCATGCGAGCATTCTGCTCTTGAACTCGATCGTTCGGGGGAGACATCGGCAGTGTCCGGGTAGTAAGGTAGTGTTTGCACGCTTTAACAACAGAGTTCAAATGTAAGTGAGAAGCTGCCAGCAAGACATCCATGACGTTGCTCTCTCCAAGCATTAGTGTGGAAGTATACATCATGTCTATCAGTGCAGCGAAAGCTTCTGCTGTCACCACTTCGCTGTCCAGCTGAATCATATTCATAGTCTGATCTCCTTCTGCTACGGTAAACAGAGCGCGGAAGTGAGTGCTACATGCTGCCAGGACAGAGCGATGTGCTTTGAAATGCCTGTTTCCCACCACAATGACGCAGTCACAGAGCTGGCCATGAAGCCTCTGGTAGTTGAGCTGCTGAAAGATTTGCTCGAAGTGCCCTGGGAAATCCATGATCCTATAAAACAAAAGAGAAGAAACTATAATATTAAAAATGGCTGAAATCCAGTTCAGACCACAGCAAAAACGAGTTTAAAAAACAAAAGATGACAGCTGAAAGGCAGATGGACAATAACTGATGACATCAGTCCTGTGTTAAAGCTGGCAACCCTGCAGAGGAGGACGAGGAAGAAGACATAGGCTCTGCCACGGAGCTGACCTGGTACAACAGCCACCTCAGCAACAGAGGTGACACAGGCAGTGCTGCTGCAGACTGAACAACAAAGGTCATTGCACCTCCATTAGCTCCTGTCTGAACCCAAACACATGCTGTAGCAAAACACTTAATCCTGGTTTTTCAAAACCTCTAATTGCGAGTGATCCCCTGCAACCTTTGACAGATCGCTCATGCTATCAGATAACCTCCCACTGAAAGGTCTGAACTGTATTCTCATCTCATTTAATCCAGCCTCACCTTCTGCAAATGACTTTGTGTGCGGTTTCCCAGCCACTGTGCAGAACTGTCAGTCCAGTATCTGCTTTCAACATGGAAACAGAGAAAAGAGCTAACAGAAAGGAAGGGAGACACTAGAACAAGCAGTCAGTTCTCATCCCAGACTGACACTTTTACCTATCCAAAGTGCAATAAGATTCTCTTACTCGCTACAGTTTATCAGCTGGGATGCACTGGAACACCTCTGTTTTACCCACAAAATAAATAAAATGGCAGTAACATAGAAAAGCTTGGCAACATTAAAGGCTGTCTCCATACTTACAGTTCTTTATGAACCTTCCCAGCCCACGAGGATGTTATGGGAAGCTTTTGACAAAATGTTGCACTGCTCGACAAGACAGACTCAGGGCCTTTATTACTCAAATTCCCATTAACAGAACCTAAGCCAAATCTTAGTAGACTCCTGACTAAATATCCAACTTTCTGTGGTATTTCTACTTTTTCTCATGACAAACCCACAAAGTGTAAAATTTGGGGAACAGAAAGGTTGTGTGTACAGGGTATCACACACAAAATCTTGTGTGCACATTTATTTTTCAAAAGCAATTCTACAGCATCATGTGACACAATGCTGTAAAGCAGCTAAAATAAAAGGTCATACAGAAAGAATTACATCTCTGGGATGAAATGCAAGTCTGCCAATGTAGAAATTCTGTCCTCAATTGCACAACTGTTGTGAACAAACCACACGCTGCATTTGGACACATGCATGGTCGCAAGCTACCGAAGTAAATCACATGCAACAACTCCCACTGTCATGTTTGACCAGCAAAGAACAGTTTGCTCAGAAATAACGTTTGTATTTCAAACTCTTCTCAGGTGTTTCACTTTGCACCAGGACTTTGCTCAGAGGGCACACTGGGGCCAGAGACAGCAGCTGCCAGCTATTCACCTTCTTAGGGAAACAGGTACAGACGCGGATATAGATTGTTAATTACTGTAGTTTCGTTCACCTGTAAAGACACAGATGAGCTGTTTAGTGGAGAGAATCCATAGAAAAAGTAAACTTTCAGATATGCAAAGAATAGCTCCCAAGTTCATAGGCATGGAGAAGGGCAGCATGTGGCCACAGGGGCTTCTTGCACCCATAGGAGCTTGGTGCTCTGCGCTCACCTCTGCTGCACGTCACAAGGCAGCCAGGGAGGCAGGGAAGAGGGACCACCGCCTTCAGCACACGCGCTGCTGTCAGATCATGCTGGGAAAGCTCAAAGAGCCCTGCAACACACAGATCACTGCTGGATTTGCATACCTAAGCAGCTATGGGATTAGAAAGATCCCCAGGCTTCCAGCTGCAACTCAACCCAAACAAGGAAAGCACACCTGTAGTGTTCCCCAGCCTTGGGTTACCACTGTTACCATCTTCAGGAAAGCCGGAGGGTTCTCCATCCTCTTTAACAAAGAATAAACTTTTGAAGTAGCTCAGAAGGTATTCTGCAAATAGCACGAGGTTAGGTTTCTCCTGAGGAAATGAAGTAAACACATGCTGCATGCCATCACTCCCTGCACAATAACCCTGCCTTCTCCCACTCTGCTCCCCATCGGAATCCAGAGGGAGCTCAGGCTACACCTGGGCAAGGCTGCCAGTCACACCATCCACTGGCAGAGTGGAACAAGCACGAGCTGCACTTTCCATCCAGCAAGGATACAGAGCCAGACCCCTTTTCTGTCAAGCCTACAGCTACAAACTGTGCTGGACTTGGAACACTGGTCTCCTCAGCCACAACCTGCCAGTCTCCCACAGCTACACAAGGGTGAGGCAGCTTAATTCCACTCTGTAACACTTCTTGTCATTCAATATCAAATCTTTGTGCTGTCAGAGACAGGACACCACAGGCAGCTTTGGGCAGGAAGGCCTTAGGTGCAGATGCTCTCCATTTTCAGCCTGCCTGGAGGTTGGTACAGACACCAGCGTGTAATGAACTGCTGCCGCTTTCTGATTCCTTGCCTATGAAATTCCCTAGGAGCAACCTAGACAAAGGGACCTGCTCAAGTTCATGGTCTTTGCTGCACCTGGGCTGACATCAAGCTATCTAAAATTAAGTGAATTGGTACTGTATTAGCAAAGAGATCTGAATTCACAACAGAAGAGGTGGTACACAAATATAAAAGCACACAGACCAAAACCAGCAGGCCACAAAATCTCCAGGACAGCTGCTGCCTGCCTCAGCTCCCAGCGGGAGCTAACAGGAGAGCAGCTGCCCTTGCCTGGCAGAGGCAGCTGGCATTCACCCACCTCCTTCTCCAAGGCCATGACACAAGCTGTGCAGGTCTTTGCTGGAGGAAGATTCCATACCGAATCCACTGCTCCAAGGACTTTGCCCCTCACCAAAGGATATAGGATCAAAGAACCACAGTTTTACAAAAATTCCAAGAACCTAAAATTTCTCCTGGCAAAAACCTGTTGCCTCCAACTGAAATTGGTTCCTGTGCATTTCAAAAAGAACAAAGAAATAAATTGCACTTTATGCTTTCCAGCAACAATGAGGGTACAGTGGCATTGAAAAATCTCCTGATTTGGCAGCATGGAGGCTGTGATGCTGGGATACCTGAATTGAGATTTCATTAAGTACTGTGTGACAGCCTCCCTTATCTCCATACATGAAGCCATGTAGTAAAATGGAAGAATCTACATTTAACACAGTTTTTAAATAAGAAATAGAAATACAGGTACTAAGTGATTTTGTTTATCTTTCACTACCAATGTGTAATCAACAGTAAAAATACAATGACATTTTCCAACAAAAAAAGAATGCTAAAAACCCAAACTTTGCCACTGCATAGTTTTTACTTCTACACATTTTCTGTGAGTATAACACACAGGAAAGTGAGGAACTGCTTCCTGTGGTTGTAGGAGGAAGGAGGAACAAGAGAATGGACCCTGAAACTCACTGACCTCGGCAGCAAGACAAATGGTGGACAGGAGCCTGTGAAGAGAGCCACAGGTGCCAGCAGGAAGTGTCTGGAATGCGACAGAGGCCAGGGCTGCCACATCGCTGTCTGCCTTCGCTGCTCACACACACCTGGGTAAACTCACACCTTCCTTTGTTCCAGAGACAACCTCCTCTGTCAGGAATGCTCCTCTCCAGCCAAGTGTCTCTGGAAAGTCAGCAAGGACTGCCAAACAACTCTTCATTCACCTCCTTTTGCTCACATCCAAGATGGGCCAGGTGTTATACCAGAGTCAATGCTCTGTCCTTTTCTTCACAGGACTAAAACACAGGGTCTAGGGGGAATCTAGAGAGGAAGGAGGAGATGATGGTGGGGCAAGGGAACAGGTGCCACAGCAATAAAGGAACTCTCTCTCCATTTAGAATACCTTCCCTAGAGCATCGGTGTGCTCCCTGGGGGCTGGATGTCGGCCAGCTCCTCACTTTGCTCCCCAGACCTGAGTGACAGCTCCAAGGAACCCTTTCACAGTTACATGGCTGTAGGTAGGGATGATCTGTGTAGTGAGCAATGCCACAGCCCACCGGGAGACAACCCGGAAAACATCAGGTACCCACCACACTGGGAGAGGGAAGGGACCTCTTTTCCCCAAGGATGAGGACCAAAGGACACCATGGCATTAACTACAGTCACTTCCCAAACTGCAGTAGTACTGAATCACCACCACAACCTACACAGGCAGCACCAGAGGCCTCGTCCTGCTGCCGTCTGGTCAAGCAGGGTGAAGTCCACTTGCAAGAAGAGACCAACAGGCACACAAGGCGGGACCCTCAGGCAGCCGTCCTGCAATCCCAGCCTGCCCATCCACAGTCGGCAGCCACGCATGTGCTCGAGGCCAGAGCCTGGCTCTAGCCACCAGCACAGACTGCCACAGGAACTCTCTGCATCCTGCATTCTTGCCCTTGTAGCCACAGGCACTCAAATTTTCAAACCCTGCTCTGCCCTTGGGAACGAATGGAGCCCCTTGCTCCCAGGCCACTCCAGCGGCTCACCCAGGCTGATCTCTGCTGGCCACATGGTTTGAGCTAAAGCAGACAAAGTTTTCCAATTTTTCAGCTAAGCCTCCTCTGAGTAACTTCATTTTCTGAGAGTTGCCAACATGTTTTCCAGACACTGTCTCTCTCTGGAGGTGATAACACTTAAAATTTATAGTTTTCACCAAAGCAACGGAGCACCGGTATGCAGAAAGGCTACTGCTTATTCCTGTCCCTATGGAAACCAAGGCCATCCTCAACTCAGTGGAATGCTGTAAGTCAAAAGGGCAAAAAAAAGGTCACTCCCCCAGGGAGGAGCAGACAGGAGTGGTGACTCCAAACTGACCAACATGGTATTCTGGGCCATATACACTGCACTATGTACAGAACTAAGGAATTGCAAGGATCACACCCTCTTCTTCAATGGCTGACATCCAGTAAGGATCTCACCCATCCATCAGCCCGTGATTCTGATCTGTGCATTGCTGAATCCAGCTCCTGTCTGCTGCCGAGTCCAACCCGGGACCTTCCCAGTGCCTGTAATGGCCTCAAGCTCTGCCAGGGGAGATCTACACTGAACATTAAGAAAAAATTTTTCAGGGAAAGGGTCACTGGGCACTGACACAGGCTGCCCAGGGAGGTGGTTGAGTCACCTTCCCTGGAGATGTTTAAGGCACGGGTGGACAAGGTGCTGGGGGAAATGGTTTAGTGTTTGATAGGAATAGTTGGACTCAATGATCCGGTGGGTCTTTTCCAACCTGGTGATTCTGTGATTCATCTGTGGTGATATGTCATCATCAGGATGTTCAATCTTGTATATTATATATAATCTATTTTAGTATTTTCATTACTATTATTACTACTACTATTATTGTTTCATTAAAGCTGACTAGTTTCCAACCCACAATTCTGTCTCTCTCCCATTTCCCTCTCCACCCTCCCTGTGTGTGGGGAACTGGGACTACAGCTGCTCTACGTTTAGCTGCAGGGACAAGCTCAGGAGCAGCCCCACACAGTTCTGCCTGGGACCCTCTCTGCACTCCCTCAGGCTGCGCAGAGGTGCCCGGTCCAGAAGTTCAGGACAGCACAAAGCACAACATTCCTCACATACATGGACGAGCATAAGGCTTACAGTTCTTAAACAAAGCCTGCCATGACAAAAAAAAAAAAGCATCAGGATTACAGATTTCTAACTGGGAAGAAAATGTGGAAGTGATTTGGAATTCTAGGAGGAAGGCCTACAGCCTGCAGTTACACAGCCTGTTTGTCCACTTCCCATTAGCCTCAGGGGCTCTGCCAGCAAAACCAAACTTAGCAAACAGGAGGCGAGACAGGCAAGATACTGAATTCCCACAGGCTGAAGTTGGTGTCTGGTTACAGCAGGAGCCAACCTTGTAAATCCTGCTCCTCACAGAGTTATAATGAACTCCCATAAAGGACACCTGAGCAAACTGCAACCACTGGTGGGTGTGCGCCCCCAGCCAGGCCCCCGAGCAGCTCACGCCCAGGCAGGCAGGTGGGACACAGGAGCACAGAACACAAGCATGTGGCAGAAGCAGGGATGGATTTCTCACTGGAATTCAGCTTTATTAGCACACATTCCTACTCCTTGTAATAGCAACAATTTCTTTATGTGGTTTCTCTCTATTTCTTGAACAATTAGCAGCAATAACTCAGTAGACATATGGTCCCTTTTGCCACCACAGCCCTTTGCTCCAACACCCGAGCAGCAGCAAGGCAGGTACTTAAGTTTACTTGCACTGAAACTACTGCAGCATCAAAAAAACCCTTCCATCTCACTTCTTAAAGTTAACTCATGATAAAATAGCATGAAAAATAACTCCACATAATGATCTATTTAAAACCATACCACCACGTCCCTTACTAAAGGACACAGTTCAGACCACACTGCAACCTTGAGCCGCTGCCAGGAAGCCAAACAAAGAACAAAATCAAGTGCAACCCAAGTTCACAGAATTATATCATAGAATCAGAGAATGGATTGGGCTGGAAGGGACTTTACAGATCATCCAGTACAACGTCCCTGCAGAAGCAGGGTCACCTCCCACTTGATCAAGGGCATCTGATCAGGGCCCCATCTAGCCTGACTTTGAACACCTCCAGGGATGGGGCAGCCACCACTGCTCTGGGCAACCTGGGCCAGGGCCTCCCCACCCTCACAGAGAAACATTTCTTCCTTCTATCAAGTTTAAATGTCCTCTCTATCAACTTAAAACTGTTCCCTCATCCTACCACTGCACACCATCAGAAAGAGCCCCTCCCCAGCTTTCCTGGAGCCCCTTTCAGTACTGGAACCTGCTCTAAGGTCTACCCGAAGCCTTTTCTTCTTCAGGCTGAACAACCCTAACTCTCCCAGCCTCTTCTCATATAGGAGGTACTCCAACCCTCAGATCAGTCCAGGCTTCCTCTGGACTCGCTCGACAGGTCCTTTGTGCTGGGGACTCCAGAACTGAATGCAGGGCAGACAGGCAGAACCTCCTCCCAAGCCTTGCTGGTCCCACTGCTTTGGATGCAGCCCAGGGTGGTTTTCTGGGCTGCAAGTGCACGTTGTTGACTCATGCCCAGCTTTTTGTCCACCAACATGCCAAGCCCTTCTCTTCAGGGCTGCTCCTACTCACATCATACCCCAGCCTGTAGTGAAACTAAGGATTGCCCTGACCCCAGTGCGGGACCTAGCACTTGGCCTTGTTGAACCTCATGATGCCATCCCTAAATTGCCCCTGTAAAAGTTTGCAATGTAATTGATTTAATTTTTACTAAAACCAACAACAAAAGCTGCCTCAACAATACCACTCAGCTGAACAATCCCAGAAGAAATCTCACAGACACACTACTGAAAACTTCAAATGAGGTACTTGGTTTTTTCCTTATCATGTAAACAAAGGACACCTCAAACCCCATTTGATATTCCAGGCTCCAAACCTGCAGGAATCCCTGGTGTAATCCAAAATTTTGACATTTATAACCGTTTGCCTCTTCACTTAAGTTACATTTCACAAAGCATTACAGCACATTTGTACCGTGCTTAACCATTGCACTTGCAACAACACATCTCATAAAAAGCTCCCCCAAAAGCCAAAATACAAACACAAATCTGGACAGGACTCAGCATTTCTAGTGTTGTTTCAGAAGATGCATGCTACTATCAGCAGTGCTGAGCTTTTAACAAGTCAGCAGGAGAGTAGGGTGGCAGAGGCAGGAAGCAATGGAAGCCTCCAGTTTCTCTGACACCCTCAGCCAGCATTGTCCCTTTGAAATACAGACACTGTGCATTCTCTGCTCCCAGAGTGTTTCCAAGCTGTACATACAGTGGAATCGCAGTTGACAACAGTTAAAAAGATTTCTGGATTTACTCTACAAATGAAGCAGGGAGATATTGCTTTCCTGTATGCGACAACACAGCCAGTGCAACCAGGAGAGTCATTTTTGTGAGTCTGACGGTTTTGTCACCTGCAACAGTGACTTCCATGACCAACAGCTGAGCCCACAACAACACATCCCAGGGGTTTCCTTGGCCAGGTTTGCAGGTGGTTCAGCAAACGCACACAGAATCACAGAATAACCACGTTGGAAGAGACCCACTGGATCGTCGAGTCCAACCATTCCCACCAATCCCTAAATCATTCTCCTAAGTACCTCATCCACCCTCTCCTTAAACACCTCCAGGGACGGTGACTCAACCACCTCCCTGGGCAGACGGTTCCAATGCCTAACCACCCTCTCCGTGAAGAATTTTCTCCTAATCTCAAGCCTAAATCTCCCCTGGCGGAGCTTGAGGCCATTCCCTCTCGTCCTGTCCCCTGTCACTTGGGAGAAGAGGCCAGCACCCTCCTCTCCACAACCTCCCTTCAGGTAGTTGTAGAGAGTAATAAGGTCTCCCCTCAGCCTCCTCTTCTCCAGGCTAAACACCCCCAGCTCTCTCAGCTACTCCTCATAAGGCCTGTTCTCCATCCCCTTCACCAGCTTCGTTGCTCTTCTCTGGACTCGCTCTAGAGCCTCAACATCCTTCTTGTGGTGAGAAGCCCAGAACTGAACACAGTACTGGAGGTGCGGTCTCACCAGTGCCGAGTACAGAGGGAGAATAACCTCCCTGGACCTGCTGGTCATGCCATTCCTGATACAAGCCAAGATGCCATTGGCCTTCTTGGCCACCTGGGCACATTGCTGGTGGCCAAGAAGGCCAATGGCATCTTGGCTTGTATCAGGAACGGCGTGACCAGCAGGTCCAGGGAGGTTATCTCCCAGTTTATCTCCCTGCTGCCAGGGAGGATGAGTGACAACTTTCTAAGAATCAGGAAGGATCAGCACTGCGAATGCCTCTGCTGGTGGCACCAGCCCATCCAAGAAGAGTAAGAGACGAGCACATGGCTCCGTGTTCCCTCATCCCCTAAAAGGCACTGCACACAGAGAGCCCAGCCCACGGCAACAACAACTCTTTAACAAATAGGCACAGCTCGTCTGCTACAAGGAGCGCCCCTGAAAGGAGGCAAAAACAAGGCTAGATTTCCTTAGACTCTACCAGTTCTCTGAGGAAACAGACACTCCCTGTAACACAGCCATCGTCCTGCTTCCTGACGTTCCCACTCACATCCTCCCAGTCTTGTGATCCATTGCTCATTCTCCAGTCCCTTCAGCCCAGCAATGCTTCCAAGGAAGGCACATGGGCACAGGCTGACCTGTGACATCCTCACAATCATTTCTAAATCCACCTCTTCAACCTATCTGCCACAGATTCACAATTTTTAAACACCACCACCCCTTCCCTGATGATTCCTCTGCCTGCGTAAGCTTTTAGTCCCAACGAATCTGGCTTTGACTGCATAATGAATAGACCTGCTTTTGCCAAGAAATGGTTTAGATCAGCAAGCGATCAGTTTTCCATCAGCACAACGGATTCATCAGCATTACACATCTTCAGCCTAAGCAAATTACAACAGCCACAAAACTGGTTCAGCAGGTGACTACTGAACTGCGAAACTACCTGCCTCCAATCTCCACAAATTCCTTTCAAATATGCACCTTCTAACATGAACATTGCAGCCTCAGAAGGGAAAGTATCTGCACAGATGTGCTACGGAGCTCCATTCTGGCATTGTGGCAGGTGGACCAGACACTCACCCAGCCACTCTGCCTCTTCCCCTTCTCAGCAAGATGGAGGAGAAAGTAAGGTGAAAAGCTTGTGGGTTGAGATAAGGACAGGGAGAATGTCCACCAATCACTATACAAACCACTCAACTTGGAGAAGATAAAATTAATGTATCGCAAACAAATAACAGAGCAGGATAGAAAGAAAAACAAAACTACAAACACCTTCCCCCCACCCTTCTTCCTAGGCTCAACCTAACTGCTGACTCTTCTACCTCCTCCCCCAAGCAGAACAGAGGAAAGGGGGCTGCATCAGTTCATAACACCTCATTTCTGCTGCTCCTTCCTCCTCACACTCTTTCCCCTGCTCCAGCATGGAAGACAGTTCATCATGAACCTCTGCAGCATGCATCCTTCCCACAGGCTGTGGTTGTTCATGAACTGCTCCAGTGTGGGTCCTTTCCATGGGGTGCAGTCCTTCCTGAACTGCTCCAGTGTGGGCTCTCCACAGGCTGCAGCCTCCTCCAGTGCATGTACAGCTGCTCCCTGCAGCCTGCTTCTCTATGATCTGCACCACAGGCTGCAGGGAAACCTCTGCTCTGGGGCACAGAGCTCCTCCCTCCTTCCTCACTGACTGTGGTGTCTGCACGGCTGTTTCTCTCAGTCTCCCTCCCAAGCTGCTGGTGTACAGTGTTTTCTACCCTTTCTTTCTGTCATCACAGAGGCACTACCGCCACTGCCAACTGGCTCTCCTTTGGCCAGCAGTGGACCTGTCTTGGAGCCTGCTGGAACAGGCTTAGTCCTCTCCATAAGCCACCACCATACCCTCCTGCTACCTGGCCTTGAAACCCAACATGAGCATGTGCCAATGCAGAATTAAAGAGAACACATCGTCCTAGGCGCAACTTAAAAGCCACACCAGCAGGTAATAATTTACATGACTTACATGTTTTATGCTCAATTAAGTAAATTCCTTCTGAGTAATTTTTGAAAGGTGGAGGAAAACATGGAGAGCTTTTGTCAGTCCAGAGGTGGTAACGCCCCTAACTACTTCCACACAGACACCACACCAGATCTCCCTTGCTGCACAACACATGGGTTTGCAGCAGGCTGCAAAGGTCCCCGTCCTGACCCTTGTCAGCACCACCGTGAGCGGCCCCTGCGCTCAGCGCAACGGAGAGAGCACAGACATCGCAGAGCATGCAGCTCCTGCACATCAGCAGCACACAGAACGCTGCCCTACTCGTGTTGTCCTTCACAAGAGGTTACAATCAAACAACTACATCCAGTACAAGAATGCAGAACTCAGTTTGTAACACAGCACGTGATGATATTTCTTTGAAAAGTAGCTGGCAAATGGAATGGCTCCTGTACTCACTCCTGAAGGCACCGGGAACCACTTTACCTTTTCTTCTATTATTTTTTCACATCACTTGGAATATCCAAGTTTTGTTTCTCACAAGTCTCAAGGCAGCACCCATGTTCCATCCTCCACCACTAGCACTTAAGAATACACCCAGAAATCACACTCTGCACCTTACACACACAGAAAGCCCCACAGGCTCCTCACCAAATGCAGCACCTGGCACTCAGCAGCACAGCATTGTGTGCCCCAACTAGGCCAGAGCCCACTGCGCCCTGAGGAGCCCCACGCTGAGGCCGAGCACCAGCTACATTCCATAGGAACATGTTCCATACTCGCTGCTGCTGCCCCACAGCCATGGGCCCAGCAACTTGACAGGACACTCTCTGCCTCAGTTCGGCTGGGGAGCCCCGGCTCCATGTGGATGGGACCCTATGAAGGGCACTGGGTCCAGGAGAAGCTAGAACCTCCAGCGGGCTCTTCTCAAGGACAGTGGAGCCGTGCTCCCCCAGCCCCTCAGCCCCAGCTGAGCCCACCTCCTGTGCCCCTCCCCTGCACGCGCCTCATCTGGCCCACTCACAGTAGAAAAGGGAAGCGAAGGAGGCCGAGGAGGAGGAAAGGGAAAGGGCAAGGACCAGGAAGGGGAGGGGAAGAGAAAGAGGAAAGAGAAAGGGAAAGGGAAGAGGATAGGGAAGAAAAGGGGAAAGGGAAGAGGATGGGGAAGGAGAGGGGAAAGGGAAGAGGAAGAAAGGGGGAAGGGCAGAGGAAGAGGGAAGAGGAAGGGAAAAGGACGAGGGAGGGGAAAAGGGTAGAGGAAGATGGGAAGGGAAGAGGATGAGGGAGGGGGAAAGGGAAGAGGGAGGGGGAAAGGGAAGAGGGAGGGGGAAAGGGAAGAGGGAGGGGGAAAGGGAAGAGGGAGGGGGAAGGGAAGAGGAAGGGGGAAGGGAAGAGGGAGGGGGAAAGGGAAGAGGGAGGGGGAAGGGAAGAGGAAGGGGGAAGGGAAGAGGGAGGGGGAAGGGAAGAGGAAGGGGAAGAGGAAGGGGAAGAGGAAGGGGAAGAGGAAGGGGAAGAGGAAGGGGAAGAGGAAGGGGAAGAGGAAGGGGAAGAGGAAGGGGAAGAGGAAGGGGAAGAGGAAGGGGAAGAGGAAGAGGGAAGAGGAAGAGGGAAGAGGGAAGAGGGAAGAGGGAAGGGGGAAGGGAAGAGGGAGGGGGGAAAGAGAAGAGGGAGGGGGAAAGGGAAGAGGGAGGGGGAAGGGCCTGGAAAGAGAAAAGGAAGGAAACCGGGAAGAGGAGAGGAAAAAGAAGGGAAGGGTAGGAGGCCGGGGAGGGTCAGGCCCGGGTTGGGTGAGGGGCACTGCCGGCCCCGCTCACCTGCAGGCGATGCGGGAGCGGCGGGAGAGGCGGCCCCGGGCACGCCCGTGCAGCTCGGCCCAGCGCCTCACCGGAAGTGACGCCACGGCCCGAGCGCCTACAGGAAGTGACGGCACGGGCAGCCAGCCAGGGCCGCCGGAAGTGACGTCAGGGTGGCGCCGCGGGCCGGAGCAGGAGCGAGAGCCATGGAGGACAGCGCCGGGGCGGCCCCCACCGCCACCTGGCGCTACCGCGGCGACCCGGAGGCCGGGCAGCCGGCGGCAATGGGTGAGGCTGGGACGGGGCCGCGGGCGGGGGGAGGCAGAGTGTGGGACCTTCTGTGCCCCCCGAGTTATCGCCCTTGTGGTGTTTTCCCCCCCCCGCCCCCGCCGTCACTGCCCCTGTGTGACAATGAACTCCCATAAAGGACACCTGAGCAAACTGCAACCACTGGTGGGTGTGCGCCCCCAGCCAGGCCCCCGAGCAGCTCACGCCCAGGCGGGCAGGTAGGGCACAGGAGTACAGGACACAAGCACGTGGCAGAAGAAGGGATGGATTTTTCCCTGAAATTCAGCTTTATTAGCACACATTCCTACTCCTTGTAATAGCAATAATTCCTTTATGTGGTTTCTCTCTATTTCTTAAACGATTTGCAGCAGTATCTCAGTAGACATATGGTCCCTTTTGCCACCACAGCCCTTTGCTCCAACACTTGAGCTGCAGCAAGTCAGGTATTTAGATTCACTTGCACTGAAACTACTGAAGCATCAAAAAAACCTATCTCACTTCTTCAAGTTAAAGTTAATTCACGATAAAATAGCGTGAAAAATAACTTCATAGAATCATAGAACCACCAGGTTGGAAGAGACCCACCGAATCATCGAGTCCAACCATTCCTATCAAAATGATGTATTTAAAACCATACCACCACATCCCTTACTAACGGACGCAGTTCAGACCACATTGCAACCTTGAGCCACTGCCAGGAAGCCAAACAAAGAACAAAATCAAATGCAACCAAGTTCACAGAATTATATCATAGAATCAGAGAATGGATTGGGTTGGAAGGGACCTTTACAGATCATTCAGTCCAACATCCCTGCAGAGGCAGGGTCACCTCCCACTGGATGAGGGGCTCCAAGCCTTATCCAGCCTGACCCTGAACACCTCCAGGGATGGGGCAGCCACCACTGCTCTGGGCAACCTGGGCCAGGGCCTCACCACCCTCACAGGAAAACATTTCTTCCTTCTATCCAGTTTAAATGTCTCCTCTATCAACTTAAAACTGTTCCATCTCATCCTACCACTGCTCTCTGTGTCCCCTCCTCCCCAGCATAATCACCTCTCTGGTGTGCGTCTGTCCGCTCCCCCAACCCCAGCATCATCATCCCTCTGTGTGTCCCCCATGGTGTGAAAGCCCCTTCCCGGTCTGAGGCCTCTCTCCACCTCCTTTCCTTACAGTGCAGTTCTCCAACGGCAGGCTGCAGCGCTTCGACTCCATGCGGTTCACTGTTTACCGGCACAAGGACACGGCCCATCCCCGGAGGAAGCACTGGAGGATCCTGGTAAGGGCGCACCCAGTAATGCAGGAGGCCACAGCCCATTGGGGCCAGCGCAGTTCCTGACCCTGGGGCTGCCCTCATCGCAGCAAATGCCCTGTGTGCACCTTTGGCCCAGACTGGGACCTGTAAGGTTTGTCCTGGCTGGGTGCTTGGAGCAGCTTTCCTAAGGACCCTTAAGCACTGGAAATGGTCCTGTGAACAATCTAGCAGAGAGGCCAGATCGCTCCACTGGTGACTTTGTGAGGAAAAACATTTTTTTTCAGAAACTGTTGCTTCTGGATTAAAGTGTGGTGGTCAGCACAGGGAGACATTTTAGCTGCCCTCACGCCTGAGTTTGCTACACTAATAGGGTCTAATTCCCATGATTCCTTTCCAGTGGTTCCTTATCTTCTGGCCCAGTGAATGCTGAAGTAGAATTAGGTACCACGAGGAGTTCCAGCTGCAAGAAACACTGTCTGTCTTTTTACGGCTTTGGCCTGATGTGAAGCCTGTCCAAAATGAGCAAAGTGAAGTTTGCCTGCACGTGACCGATGTCCACTGCCTAGGAATACACAGCTCTATGGCAACAGGGAAGATAAAGCGGATGCAGAAGTTTTTCACAGCTCTGTATTAAAGTAATTTTTCTTTGTTTTATAGGTCTCTGAAACTAACAGGCTTTCATATGTGGGGAATAACTTCAGCAGTGGAGTAACAAACGGCAACTCCCTGTGCAGGTACAAGTTCTTGGCAAACTGGGGGCAGGAGCGTGGAGGTGGAAGCAGAGGCACTGCTCAGATACACGGTGCCTGGCTCAGAAGTCCCCACCGAGGACATGCATTGAGTCAACAGGATTTTAACTGGAGACTCCAGCACCTGACAGCTGCCCTGTTTGTGTACGTGAGGTCCCTTGAGAAGTTAGGACCTTACATACAAACAGATCATGTTTGAAAAGGCCTCACGAAGGGCAGAGCAAGGAGATTTGGTGTTACTGAAACTTAGCAATAACAGCAGGCTAAGAAGTGAAGATTAAGAAATGGCCAAGATCATCTGCTGCTGCCCAGAAAACTCCAGGGTTGTTGATCACCATGTAACTTCAGAGCCACGGCATGGTGCTGCTTTGTGAACTAACAAGCTGTCTGTGCTGTGCGCTGGAAGGGGAAGTGTTGGTGAAATCATCAGCCTTTACATGTCCTGGTTTAAGAGTGTGGCCTTTGTCGCATGGGGACATGCAAAGTAGTGTGTGAGATCATTCTCCTTCTCTACTAGGAGAACTACGAAATAGGAGGAGACCCAGCGTGAAATAATCTTGCCTGTTAGATCCAATGATGTTTCTTTTCTCCTTTCGGTGCATGTTACTTGCTCCTGCTCACTCGCAACGCTGAAATGCAAGTAGTGTGCGTGTCAGGCTCTTGGTACCGAGTGCTCTACTCTGTAGTTCCGCTGCGGTTGTCCACACAGTTCACTGACATAGCTTCTCTCTTCTCACTGACCTGGCGGTGTCTGAGAGGTTCCGTGCCTGGCATGTCTTCACAACTGAAATGGTCTGTTCTGTTCAATAATTCTGTCAAGAAACTGGTTTCACCTCTGCAAATAGCCTGTCAAAATATGGCAATACCAATCTTTGTTCTTTCCAAGCAGTGAAACCAGAAGAGCTGGCCCTTCAGATGTAACAGTCTTCAGTTTAAGATACTGTAGCTGCAAAAAGGCACCATGGGGCTTTTTCTTCTTAATTTTGAAAAGATACTTTTAGCTTAATGAATACATGTGATACAAGTATTAAGGCAGTATTATTTCTAGGCAGATTTAGCACTCATCTCTGAACATTTCATACTGCTGATTGAGATGGTTTTGGTGGCTTGAGTGGTTCCTGTCTGCAGCTCTGAAGATCCTTAGCTGTGGAAACTAACAATGCAAGCTCTCTCCCAATGTTTGAGCTTTGCATTGGGTGTGTGTGTGCCTCAGGATATCCAGAGATGCAGGCGAGAATCAGTTAAGTAATTTTTTGCTTTTGTTGGAGTTTTCCCAACCTATCCTCCTGTCCCTTTCCTCACACATCTGCTTCAGCATGAGGATTTTCTCCAGTGGATCCGTTCCCATAGCTCAGACTTAAACCGTGCACTCACAGCTGCTACTGCAGCATAACAGGGAACAGAAACAACCTCAGAGCAAACAGTCTGGTCTATTCTGAGTGGAAAGTTGAGGAGTCTGCTGCACCTCTGGGTATCCTGGGGCAGCAGGGTCTGCCCAGAGATCCTCTGTGGTTGGCGAGGGGCTGTGAGTCCCACTGTACTGGGGCAGCTCCTCTGGAAGCGGTTGCAGAGAGAATACTGCAAGCACCTCTGGTGTGCAAGCAGGTTTTGTCTTCAGGAAGTGTGTCCTGAGTTTTAGGCAGATGTGTTATGGAGCAGAGTGAGTCTGGGCACCAGTTGGAAGGGATCACATGGAATGGACTCTGGCTGAAATGGACAAGAAACTGGTGCAGTTGACTCCCAGTCAGCATCAGCCAGGGGTGATGTGCAGCTCATTCATGCTGGGTCACGAGACATGAGGAGCAGCAAAAACCACTTGGGTTTATTCCTCTAGAGTGTAGGACACAAAGGAATTAATCTAAGAAATTATCCAGTTTTAGAGATGGCAGTGTCAGGGAAGTTCTGAGGACTTAAAGTGACTTGTACAAAGCAGAGAACTGGCCAGAGGGAAGACGGTTTTAAAAGCAGAGCAAGCTGCATAAAAGCACTGAGAAACTGAGGGTTCTGACGCATCAGAAATGGCAAAAGAGAACAGCAGCACTCTGGCACCTAGGCTTTCTCCGCATTTTGGAGGTAATGGAAATGTCAAAAGGCTTCTGCGTTAACTTAGAGCAATGAGTTTATCTTTTTATATGCATACTTACAGTGCATGCGTTGTAGGTAACTTGTTTTATTATGACATTCTGAATGTGCATGAAAATCCAAGGCAAAAGAATTGGCAGGGGATGGGGAATACACATGGCTATACACTGTGAATTTTAAAACGTAGCCTCCTTTGGACTGTCTTCCACTAATCGCATGTCCCTGTTCTTCACAGGTATTTTGTTGGTGTGTTAGACAAGGACTCTGGGCAGCTCGACGTCTACAACACTGAAATATTCAACATGCAGCCCTTGCTGTCAGGTAGGGCATTGCTGTGATTAACCCCAGCACCAGTCTCAGTGTGCTAGACCTGGGTGTGCATTCAGGGACCGGTGTGAGAAGAGGGGCTTTGGGTTCTTTAATCATGGGGAGGCCCACGCACCCCCAGGCTTTCTTACTAGAGATGGGACACGCCTGTCTCCTAGGGGGACAAAAGCCCTCACCAAAAACCTAGTTAAGCTCATGAATCAAGCTTTAAACTAGATGTGAGGGGGGAGGGGATGGAGGCCAGGCAGGATGGGAGTGAGCCTGGAGGGGAGACTTCAGAGGCAAAGGGGTGGTGTGCTGGCGATGCCTGCCGGTATATCACCACTGAGCAAGAGGGGGTGAGTGCAGCTGGGGTGGTAGGCAGCAAACTGGCACTGTGGCCTTAGTTAAGTCAAGGACCGCTCAGTTGGGGAGAAGCCCTATTGCGAAGGCTGTAGCTACGCTTGCCCAGCTGAAGTGCATTTACACTAATGCACGCAGCATGGGAAATAAGAAGGAGGAGCTGGAAGCTGTGGTAGGGCAAGGAGACTACGATGTCGTTGCCATTGCGGAGACGTGGTGGGATGACTCGTACAACTGGAGCGTACCCATGGTGGGGTATAAACTCTTCAGGAAGGACAGGAAGGGCAGAAGAGGAGGCGGGGTAGCCCTCTATGTTAGAGAGGGCTTTGATACCCTCGAACTGGACTACGATCAGGATGGGACTGAGTGCCTGTGGGTGAAAATCAGAGGAGCCCATGGGCAGGAAGGGATTGTGATGGGAGTCTGCTATAGACCACCCAGCCAAGAAGAAGCAGCTGATGAGCTCTTCTACAAACAACTGAGTGTAGTCTCAAAATCACTACCTCTAGTCCTTGTGGGAGACTTCAATTTCCCAGATATAGGCTGGGGGTATAACACAGCAGAAAGGAAGCAGTCCCGGAGGTTCCTGGAGTGTGTGGAAGACAACTTCCTCACACAGCTGGTGAGCGAACCGACAAGGGACGGTGCCCTCCTGGACCTGCTGTTTGTGAACAGAGAAGGACTGGTGGGGGATGTGAAGGTTGGAGGACGCTTGGGGCAAAGCGATCATGAGATGATAGAGTTCTCAGTGCGGGGTAAAATGAAGAAGGAGGTTAGCAGAACAATCGCCCTCAACTTTCAGAGAGCAGACTTTGGGCTGTTCAGAAGGCTGGTCGGAAAAGTCCCATGGGAGGCGCTCCTTGAAGGCAAAGGTGTCCATGAGGGGTGGGCACTCTTCAAGAAGGAACTCCTAGCAGCTCAGGAGAAAGCCGTCCCCAAGTTCCGGAAAAGTAGCCAGCGGGGTAAGAAACCAGCGTGGTTGAGTAGGGAGGTCCTAAGAAACATCAATAGGAAGAGGAGGGTCTACGACCTCTGGAGGAAGGGGCAGGCATCCTGGGTGGACTATAGGGAGGAAGTGAGAACGTGCAGGGAAAAAATCAGGAGGGCTAAGGCCCAACTAGAAATGCGATTGGCCAAGACTGTGAAAGACAACAAAAAGTCTTTCTACAAATACATCAACAGCAAAAGGAGGGCTAGGGAGAATCTCCAGTCCCTAGTAGTTGCAGAGGGAACAAGAGTAACAGGGGACGAAGACATGGCTGAAGTGCTCAATGCCTACTTTGCCTCAGTCTTTAACAGTAAGGAAAATTGTTCCCTCTGTGCACAACCCCAAGGGTTGGATGAGAAGTATGAGATTCCCAAGGTCCAAGAGAAGGTGGTTAGAGACTTGCTTGCCCAGCTAGATGCCCACAAGTCTATGGGGCCGGATGGAGTCCACCCAAGAGTTTTGAGGGAACTGGCGGATGTGCTGGCCAAACCCCTTTCCATCATCTTCCAACAGTCCTGGATGACTGGGGAGGTTCCGCTGGACTGGAGGCTGCTGATGTCGTGCCCATCTATAAGAAGGGGCGCAGGGAGGATTCGGGAAACTACAGACCTGTCAGTCTGACCTCGGTACCGGGGAAAGTCATGGAGCGGGTGATCTTGAGTGCGATCATGAAGCACTTGCAAGAGAACCGGGTGATCAGGCCCAGTCAACACGGGTTCATGAAAGGCAGGTCTTGCCAGAGTAATCTGATCACCTTTGATGACCGAGTGACTAGACTCTTGGACGAGGGAAAGGCTGTGGATGTATCTTCCCGGACTTCAGTAAAGCCTTTGATACAGTTTCTCACAGCATTCTGCTTCGGAAACTGTCGGCCTCTGGCCTGGACGGGCGCACACTCTCCTGGGTGAAAAACTGGTTGAATGACCGGGCCCAGAGGGTGGTGGTAAATGGAGTTAAATCCAGCTGGAGGCCAGTGACAAGTGGGGTTTCCCAGGGCTCAGTCCTGGGTCCAGTCCTGTTTAATGTCTTTATCAGTGACCTGGATGAAGGCATCAAGTGCTCCCTTAGCAAGTTTGCAGATGACACCAAGCTGGGAGGAAGTGTGGATCTGCTGGAGGGTCGGGAGGCTCTGCAAAGGGACCTGAACAGGCTGGACTGCTGGGCTGAGACCAACGGCATGAGGTTTAACAAGGCCAAATGCTGGGTCCTGCACTTGGGGCACAACAACCCTGTGCAGTGCTACAGAGTAGGAGAAGCCTGGCTGGAAAGTTGCCAGGAGGAGAAGGACCTGGGGGTGTTGGTTGACAGCCGACTGAACATGAGCCAGCAGTGTGCCCAGGTGGCCAAGAAGGCCAATGGCATCTTGGCTTGTATCAGAAACAGCGTGACCAGCAGGTGCAGGGAGGTTATTCTCCCTCTGTACTCGGCACTGGTGAGACCGCACCTCGAGTACTGTGTTCAGTTCTGGGCCCCTCACCACAAGAAGGATGTTGAGGCTCTGGAGCGAGTCCAGAGAAGAGCAACAAAGCTGGTGAAGGGGCTGGAGAACAAATCTTATGAGGAGCAGCTGAGAGAGCTGGGGTTGTTTAGCCTGGAGAAGAGGAGGCTGAGGGGAGACCTTATTACTCTCTACAACTACCTGAAGGGAGGTTGTGGAGAGGAGGGAGCTGGCCTCTTCTCCCAAGTGACAGGGGACAGGACGAGAGGGAATGGCCTCAAGCTCCGCCAGGGGAGATTTAGGCTTGAGATTAGGAAAAAGTTCTTCACGGAGAGGGTGGTTAGGCATTGGAACAGTCTGCCAAGGGAGGTGGTTGAGTCACCGTCCCTGGAGGTGTTTAAGGAGAGGGTAGACGAGGTACTTAGGAGAATGATTTAGGGATTGGTGGGAATGGTTGGACTCGATGATCCAGTGGGTCTCTTCCAACCTGGTTATTCTGTGATTCTGTCTACAACACTGAAATATTCAACATGCAGCCCTTGCTGTCAGGTAGAGCATTGCTGTGATTAACCTCAGCACCAGTCTCAGTGTGCTAGACCTGGGTGTGCATTCAGGTCTTGACTGTTCTATTATCTCCCTGGCTTCTTGCTCTTCCTTGATTCCTGTCTCATTCCCTCAACATGGAGGAAGGAGGATATATTACGCTCACCTTGTCAGGCACTGCATGGTGTGGAAAAAAGAAAAGAATCAAGTTGAAGTTCAGGGTGGAGGTAAAGCAGAGAGGGTTATGGGTGGTGGAAGCACTGGCATTAGTACTAAAGTTGTTGCTGCTCAGAATAAGTGCAGCCTTGTCGGAGTATGCTCTACCAAGGGACACCTGAGAATTGCCTCGTCAGGGGTCTGGATTGCTGAAAAGCAAAAGAGCTCTTCTTCAGCAGAACTTCAGCAGAACCCAAAGAATATGGTCTTTAAGGAGCTTTTATTTGTCCTGTGCAGCAGGACCTGGATATTGCTGCAATCCATGCAGTATGCTCATAAGGCTTGCAGCAGCAATTGGCCTTTTTTGTTCTAGGTACATATATATATTTATACATGTACATTATGTTCAGTGTGTTCTTTAACTGGCAAAGTCCTACAGGGAGATCTGGAACTGTTGTGCCAAGTCTTCCAGTAAGGGGTTAGAGCTAAAGGGCTAAAGTTACTTATGCTGTCCTGGCTGCTGCAAGCCAAACATGTTAACTTCTTTTCTTTTGTAGATAACGTAATACCTGATGACACAAAGGATTACCAGACTAAGTCCTACAGGGAGAAGGTAAAGTTGGAACCCTGTATCATATTGCACTGTGATTTTCTGGTTGACGGTGGTGGGTGATGTTTGGGCTACTGCAGGTTAAGCCTGTGCCTTGGAGGTCTGTGAGGCAGTGTGTTATTAGCGCCCAACCAGACCATGCATTCGTAATTATTTCAGACCCAAGTACAGTCTCAGCAGTTTCCTGCCTCCTTGCCAGTCCATGGTTGCCATATGGCTGGACTGTGCCTAGTGAAACATGGAGTTTTCTGAAGAAATGTGAGTGTGTAATAAGTGGTTGTCTGAGTTTTCCTCTCAGGTACAAAGTATCCTCAGTTCAGCAGCGTGTTTTAATTCGCGTCTCTCTTACACAGATGGACTTGTGCATTGAGGCCTTTGGTACCAGCAAGCAGAAGCGAGCTCTCAGCTCTCGGCGAATGAACACAGTGGGCAATGATATTCTCAATACTGCTGTGACAAAAGCAGCATCAAACATTATAGACGCAAAGGGAGTAACAGGTAAGAATTTTATCTCGAGGTGTAACAAAAGCACTCAGAAGTGCCCTTTTCTGTCTGTTCCTTGCCAAATGTAGTGAGAAGAAAGGAGTTTCCTTCAAGTGACGAAGGAAACAACTGATCTAACAGCTGAGAGGTGTTCCTGGTGGAAAAGGAATTGCTTCCTTCTGATCCTGCTAGACTTAGTGTGACAGGTGCCTAAGTGAGAGAAGGGCCCTGTAACATCAGAGCCCATCCCTGCCCATCATTGGGAGCTGTTCTAAAAGTCCCTGGATATCGGTGTAGTGGGATAAAGGCAGTACATTCACCTGAACTGATCTGAGACACTGAACGTTTGTTAAGGTGAACTGTATACTGGCTTCACAATGTCCGGTCTGTGGAAAATGGTCCAAGTCATAAACCAAGTCACAACCCCGTCAAGGCTGATGGAATTGGGCTTCTCTGTGGAGGAGCCTGCAGCAAAGAGGACTGTGCTGTGGCCATAGTTACTGTCTCTGCTGCAGGGAAAGTTCACTCTTCCAGTGTTAACACTGAGGTGGTGTTTCAGGGAGAGTTGATGACCTTGCCGCTGAGGGTCTTGAGGCTGCTGTATCGTGTTGTCCAGCCTGTGCCACCCCCTGTGGTGGAGAAGTGGTGGAGCAATCACAGCAAGGCAAGGGGAATGGGCAGGGGCCTGGGGGCAGATGACTAACAAGGAGAGACAAAGGGAGCTGTATTAGGTTTGTCTGGCACAGAGGAGACCAAGCAGGCTGTAACAGCAGCCTGCAGCTACCTGAAGGGCAGTCAGAACCAAACCCTTCTCAGCAAGAGCAAACAGCAGGAGTTGCTGTGGTTCTGGACGCTGGGAGGTCCACATGGAAGACAGGGGTACTTTCCTGCTATGGAGGGTGGTGCAGCCACAGAAAGATGCAGAGTGACTGTCCATGGGGATTTCCAAGCTCTGGCAGGACAAAACCAGGGCTGCCCTGCTCTGGTCCTGTAGGCAGTCCTACTGTGAGCAAGAGGTTGGACAGGAGATGTGGATGCCCAATGCAACTCAGGGTGCCAAAAACATATTCTGCCTTGATGCACTTCTTCCCTAGATTTTTCTCTAGTCTGGAGCAGCTTTTCTAAACTCTGAGGAGCAGAAACTTCTTGGCAGAAGTGATAGCACCAGTGTGAGCCCAGCATGCACGATAGATAACAGGTGTACCAGAAGCTCTCAGCATTTTTTGCCTGCTGGAATGCTTTCTGTATGGCCAGCACCTACAGGTGGCAGTAATGAAAGAACACAGGGAGGAGCTGTAGCCTATTCCTTGCTTCTGTCCCAGCTGAGATAAACTGAGTAGGGGGTTTAAACCTTCAAAACTCCAGCTGTGACTAAACTGGTGTTGACCCAAGAACCACCATTAAGTAGGCTTTTGTTTAAAGGAAGGATTTGGGTTTTGGTCATATTCTCTGTCATTTTGTTTGCGTGGTCCAAATACTCTCTTCTTCTTCTTCTTCTTCTTGGAACAGTCTGCCCAGGGAGGTGGTTGACTTGCCTTCCCTGGAGGTGTTTAAGGTGAGGGTGGGTGAGGTGCTTAGGGGCATGGTTTAGGGATTGGTGGGAATGGTTGGACTCGACGATCCGGTGGTTCTCTTCCAACCTGGTTATTCTATGATTCTGCTTTCCTCCAAAGCTTTGATCCAGGATGTGGTCCAAGATGATGTACAGAACATCTCTATCTTCCTCCCTCCATGTAACGAAGATGCTGACAAACCGGCAGATGTTTACAAGTTTGAGGACAGTATCTTTTTCTGTGGCAGAGTGGTTTCTCACATTGTAAGCCTTGCTGTTGGTGGTCTGGCATGTGGGAGTGAGCCGAGCCTATTCCCCTTCCAAAACAAAAGCTGAGAGTAGAGACATGCCATGCTGAGAGTTTTGGGTCTTCCAAGTCCCATTTCCTTCCTCTTTCCTGCAGAGAGCAGGTTGCGGTGCCTCCCTGCTGGCAGCAATTGACTGGGAATAAGGATAAGGTCAGACACACAGGAGAAGTTCGCTTATGGTCAAGCCACGGTCTTTATTGGCCAGTCTCCTAGTCTTGTCATTACATCCTGCCTGTTAATAATGTCTTCCTCTCTTTTCCCAACCCCATACCTCCTAAAGCAGGAGTGGTTAGAGCTTGTCTCAATGCAGGCTGTTCAGAGCAGAAAGGAGAGCAAAGGCATGCTTGTTCTTTTCTTTAAATTCCTTCCAGTTCTGTCCCCAGCAGAGTATGAAGCGCTGCAGGTCCCGGCAGCAGTCTTCATTAACATCACACAGGAAGAAATCTCCAAGAAAACAGAAGATAAAAGGTAATGCTGCTTTGAAGAGCCTGGCAATTGTCTGTGTGGGCCCTGTGAAGCTGTGGTTGTAAAGTGGGGCTGGATGTGCAACTCCACAATATTGAGGCTGGTCTCTTCATCACAGAACAAGGACATGGGATCCAAGCAGGGCTGAGCAACCCCTACCCTGAGGAGTCTGGGGTATAGTTTTATAGGTTAGGAAACCGTGTGTGCAGCAGTATGGCTGCCGTTCAGGGAACTGATTGTGGAGGAAGAGAGTGGAGCAGGGTCTGAAGGTGGATGCCTAGAAGGGAGACCACAGGGCTGTGCTGACCATTTACACCCGTGGCTGTGCGTGGTCTCAGACAAGTATAGACTTACTATGGAAGTTGCTGTTCCTTGGCAAGCTGATGTGGATGTACGCTTAGAGCTCCTAAGCCCTTGTGCTCAGGGGCTGAAGCAAGCAGGAAAAGCACAAATGGCACCTCACGCCCTGTGCTTCTGCCTGTCCCAAAGTAGAACTGTGTCTGTGTAGCATGTGGACAGAGCCTGCAGTTTCTGCAGGCCTTCTGCATGCTAGTAGGAGCTGACTGAGCCTGGTAGGCATTTATAGGGAAGTGTGCTCGCAAAGCAGCCTCCTGGCCTGTCGCTTATACATGTCCAGGGAACTTTCCTCAAGCAGTGAAGTTATGGAAGTTATGAAGTGTCCTGCACTTCTGATGATGTAAACTGGTTCCTGGTTCTTTGAGTCTCATTCTCCCCTTCTCTCTCCTGCAGCCATTGCTCCTTTGTTTTAGAGGAGCTGAAGTTCCTGCCTGCTGATGAGAAGAGCCGAGATCACAAAGCCCGGTGTCTCTGGTTCCTGGATACCCTTATTAAGTTCAGCTACCTGAAAATGATCAAGAAGAAGCGTAAGTTTTCATCTCCTCCCCTTTTAAACACCTGTTGAGGCTTGGTTTGTAATTACTGCAGCAGAAAACAGTAAAGCTGCCGAGAATTAGCTGTGTGATCAAACAGCTTGCCACAGGAGGTGCTTTCAGCCTGTTTCATGCTGAGGTTGAAGATCTCCATGTTGTTGAGGGTTGTTAGATCTGCATCTGCTGGGAGGCATGTCTGATCCTTTTCAGTCCCTTTGTAACAGCCATGCCTCAGAGTGGCACCGTGAGGTCCTCTTGGGAAGAGTCAGGGTAGCTTGGGTTGGAAATTTTGGGATTCTTTTTGGGTTTTGATAGTCTGTATTCAGAAACTTGGTTTGTATTTTCACACTCTAGTCCAAGAAGTTTCCAAGAAGTTGGAAACTATCAGCTCTTTCCCTCATCCAGCTTCTGTATTCCAGGTGCAAGAGGCATGCAGTACACAATACATCCTTTATATCTCTTTTTGTGCTTTTGAGAATCAAGGGTTTTTTCATCATCCTTTGCTTAATAGCTCGATGTGTGGATCACACCTCTGTTGTCTTCAGGATCTTGCTTTTAATGTGGCAGGAACTGCTGTTCTCGCTGCACAGAATATTTTGGTTGAGATATCCCAGACTTGCTGTCTTCCATAGAACTTATTTAGCTGAGTCTCTCTGTCAGTGCTGGAAACATCAGTGTTAGTGTTTTCAGTGGTGGAAGGGACGGAGGAAACAGTGAGCCAGGCTGCATTGCTGGCAACACAGGAGTCACACCACAAGACATAGTGAGGGACGGAAGATGTCTGGTCTTGGTGGTAATTGGAATTTGTTAGTGTGTTTTCAGTTTTAATGACGTTTTGTGACAGGACTATCTGTGAAAAGCCAGGAATCTATTAAAAAATGTGAGTATAGATGTACATGCATGCATGTATTGAAGTGGGAGATCCTACTTGTAAAGAAGATAAAAGCCATTACAAGCTTCTCTCTGACCTGCAAAATTGTGATACCTAGAAATGAAGTGCCCAGGTTCCTTTTGTTTTCTCTGTTCCTGGGAAGAGGCAGAAATGTGTTAATCAGTGTGCTGTGTTAATCAGTGTGCTGTTGTGATGGCTGTAGGTGGGCAGTACAAGGAAGAGTGCATGTTTCTTATTTCATTGCAAAATCCTTTCTGTCCTAGATCCAATGGGTCCTGAATGCCCACACATTATTAGCAAGAAACTCATGAAGAATTTCACTTCACTGACCTACAACAATGGCAGGTAAAAAGCTATGTCTGCTGTAACGTTCTTGAGGCAGAGACAGGGCAGAGTTCAGCTGAAAGAGCCATAGACCCATCAGCAAACCTCCTACCAGAATGGAAGACAGCAATGGCTTCTCTTGCTTCTCCCTCCCAGCCCTGCAGAACACTGGACCGTGGCTCATGTGTTTCACACAGTGTAGGTCTGAAATGGGACTGGGAGAAGTCGGATTGTGTGTACAAAAGCAAGCCTGCACCTGTGGATTTAGCTAGGACGACAAAGTGAGGTGCCCATCCATATGCCTGTGTGTTTCTGGATGCAGGATGGTAGAACAGGCACTTGCTTTTCAGACTCTCGACTGTGTGGCCAAACAGGCAACTGTCTGCTTGTACATTTTCACTGTGAACTGAGGGAAGTGATGGATGTGTTGGGTCTTCCACCATCCCAGTGTGGGTCAAGACAGAGGTACTGCAGTGGCTAAATGACCAATAATTTAATTACTGTAATGGATGCTTTTACATGAAACTAGATCTGACTTGACTTGTTTGGATTCTCCGCTGAAACCCACACTGACAACACCACGTCATGATTGGCACTGGGTAATTCTCACTGGCTGCCACCCGCACGGTTGCACTTGTGTTTGCAGGCAGAGAGTTCCGCTGAAGCTTTGCCTAGGCATTTCATGTCAGCAACAAAGTCTGGTAGGGTCTGATCCTGCCGTGGAGGTCAGCCAGGAGAAGCCACCACCCCACCATGACTGAGCAGAGGCTAGGAAATTCCTGCAATGTCCTTCTTTCCAGCAGTGTTGGAGCCACTTGCGTGGCACTGAGCTCTGTCCCACAGCAGGGAGGGCTTTGGATTGCTGGCAGAGACTGGGCTGACTGCAGCCTTGATCAGGATCTACGCAGTTATGGATCTGGATAACTATTTTCAGCAATCATCTTGAGTGGGAGCACCAAATACAGGCAAGAGGCAACAGCATCCTCTCCTTGCCACAGTGCCTTCCCTGCAGCTGGGAGCAGACAGCCTCTCTGCCTACAAGGGTCGCAGTGCAGATGCTCAGGTGTTGCACCGCTGCACTGCTGCTGTTAGTCTGAAACAGGCAGAGAACTGGAGCCTGAAGGGGCCAGCATTTCTCTGAGGAGCCAGATGGCTCTCAGAGGACTGCCAGCCAGGGATCTGCTTTTCATGGATTGTGTATTTGAGGTGCCATTAGTAGTTACAGTGAATGCCCTTGAGACATCTTCCCTAGCACAGAATCCCGGAGTAGTGGTGTTGGAAGGGCCCTCTGGAGCTCACCCTGTCCAAGCCCTGCTGAAGCAGGATCACCTCCAGCAGTTGCACAGGAGCATGTCCAGGTGGATTTGGATCTCTCCAGAAGAGGAGACTGCACACTTTCCCTGGGCAGCCTGTTCCAGTGCTCCTTCACCCTCACAGGAAAGTTTTTTCTCATTTTCAGGTGGAACTTCCCATGCTCCAGTTTGTGCCTGTCACCTCTTGTCATGTTGCCAGGCACCACTGAGCAGAGTTTGTTCCCCTCCTCTTGACATTTACCCCTTACATACTGATCAGCATTGATAGGTCTCCTTTGAGTCTTCTCCAGTCTGAACAGACCTAGGTCTCTCAGCCTTTCCTCACACAGATGCTCCAGTCCCCTCACCTCCATGGCCTCCACTGATCTCTTTCCAGTGGTTCTGTGTCTTTGCTTTCCTCTCACCAGGGACCAGCCTGTTAAAGAGACTGGAGTGTCATTGTTTGGTGGCTTTGTCAAGGCTGTGTGGTGGTAAACAACCCCAGGGGCCTGTGCTTCTAAACAGAAACAGGGACGTATGAGGAAGACAGAGCAGCCTATTTGGCCCCTGTTGTCACAGTCTTTTGCTTTGAGCACTTTCTGGTGTCTAGGAAAAGTTAATCGCTTCCAACTAGTGCTGCAGTTCTGTCTGCGACTGATGGGGTTGTGTTCTGGGTTAACTGATGCTCCCCATCTTATGTTCTCCCTCTTGCCCTGCAGCGTCCAGAATTTTATCTCTGCATCCATGAAGGCTAAAATCGCAGCATACGTCATTGCATTGGCTCTGCACGTTAACAACTTCCAAACAGACCTCACTGTCCTGCAGAATGACCTGAAGCTCCAGGAAAGCAGGTGAGTCATGTTTGTCCATGCCTGCTGAGATAACACTATGATCCAGCCGCAGACAACCCCTGGAGGGAGAGCTCTGGAACGCCTCTGGCACCTGGGTATGACAGTGATAATGTTGCAAGTGCCACTTGTTGTAATTGGACTCTATCTTTTATGAGTGTGTTGGAGCATTTTGTTAGGTTTTTTTTGAAGCCCTGGTGCTCCTAAAGAAAGGTGATTTTATAAATCTCGGACTTCAAAAGGGCGCTTGTCACATGGAGGTCATTGGGTGCATCAGGAGGCTCTTCAGCTGTTCTGCACAGCACAAAGAGGGCAGCTGGAGCAGATTCCAAGACCAGATCTGTCCAGTGCCACCCAGCCCTGTTTTTGCCTGACAAATCATGTCACTCTTTGCCTTCATGTCCTGTGTGTCCCTTCTTCCTGCAGAGCTCCGGTTCCTCTTAGGTATCAGTCTGGGTGTTGGTGCAGCTTTGCAGCTCACTTCAACAGAAATCAAGAAATAGTGGTTTTTTCTCACAGTTGCACTGAGTGTTTAGTTGGTGTTTACATGGAGGAATCCCAGGCCCTGGAAATTCACCAGCCTGGGGCTTAGCAGGAAGTGAGTTTTGTTTCTATGGTCTTGGGTTTTCCAGCCAAGCCTCTTGAGAAGAAGTTGGAGGCAGAACTGCTGGCTGTAGAATTGGAAATGAGGGTAGAATCATAGAATCACCAGGTTGGAAAATACCTGCCAGACCATCGAGTCCGCCCGTTCCTATCAAACGCTAAACCATGCCCCTCAGCACCTCATCCACCCATCCCAATTAGCCATTTTGGGGTTAGTGAGGTTGAAGGGAGAGAAAAAAGCTTGCAGAATGAGCTTCAGGGCAAAAAAAAACCCATGCTGTGTGAGCTTCTCGGGACAGCTTCTCCCTAAATCTGAATTTCTTGCTGTTGGCTGCAAGACCTGCCTTTCCCAGCAGATGTCAGCCAGAGCTGACGGCTCCTCCAGCTCTAGGATTTTTTCTCTGCAGTTACACGGGTGCCCTCTCTCTCAGGCCCCTGCAGAATCAATTAGGAATTGATCGGAACTGCTCCGCCAGCCCACAGTACTTGCTGGGAAGACTCCCAGCAACCAGGCATCAGCTCAGCAGGTAGCTTGTTAATGCTGTCTGGAAAGGGCCAGGCAGCCCTGTTTGTGACCACTCAGCCATGCTTGTTAGCATCTCCTGCCCTGTCCTGCTCCTTGGGCAGTGGAGACAGCAAGGACATGTGCTGCCCAGCTCAATTGCATCGGTCTTACTTTAATAGGATTGCTTAGAGGTTCTGCAGCTGGCTGGCAACCATGGAGAACTTCACTGCAACTGGGAAAGATGTTGTGGACTATCCTGGTGTTTCTGGCTGGGGATGTAGGATTAAGGTCCTGTAAAGACTGGGGGTTATCAAAGTCTCCATCACCTCTTGGGTTTGTAAGCTGTCAGGCAGCCTTGGTGCAGTGACTTCGGTTTTGCCCCTGGTTATGCTCTTTTTTCCTCTGATGGGCACTAGTGGGTTTAACAGCAGTTTGCTGTTGGTTTACATCCATTTTTTCTTTATTTTTGTTCTTTATGGAATGAAGCTTTTTAAGGAATCCATATTGTTTTTCACAAATGACTCCCAGGTTTTGTTCCTAACTGCTATCCCGGAGCTGGGAACACAGAGTATAGGAAGATACTGCTGGGAAAAGGGTGTAGGAGGCTGGGACTTGTTGGAAAAATTGAGGGGAGAGACACAGCTCTGAGCCTCCTAATGGGATGATCTTTGCTTGGAGTGGGAGGTTTGACTGAAGAACCCTTCCCAGCTGAATCCCAGTTTGTATTTCAAAAGTAATAAAGTCAGGTGGGAGGGTTCTGGGATTTGTGTGTTCTCAGGGCCTCAGTGAGGCCAGGATGCCTGTTTCTCTGCCAGCTTCCCTTCAAGTGCATTTTAGTCTCTTGCAAGACTCCATGTGTGTTCTGGCTTGTACCTTCTTCTCCAAACTCTTCACACTGCACATCTCAAGCAAGCCTTCCTTCCTAAAGCAGAAGTGGCTAAGAGATGTTCTGACGTGGTATTTCTCTCATGTTTTCCAGGATGATGGACATTGCAAGGGCCATGCGGTTGAAGGTTTCCAAGGCAAAGGGGCTGCCAGGACTTGAGAATGATGAAAACCACAAGCTGGGCACTCTGTCTCTTCCCTTGCCTGTGCAGAAGGCATCGGGGGGCCAACGGAAGCGCAAGAAAATGAACTAGAATGTCTGGGAGGTCTGAGAACCGCAGAACAGTTCCTTTCTCTACAGCTGTCGTGCACACAGGTAGTCATGGGGATGCATTTGGCTGTGCACCACAGTCATGGAGCTGGACTGGAACTGACATCTGCTTCATTAAGTTGCTGCTTTTTTCTATTTACATAGAAAAAGCTGTAATAAAACTTCATCTTTTTTTTTCTTATTGTTTTTTTCTGTGCGTTTGAGAGAAGGATGTAGGTTATGCCAGAGCAAGAGAGCACAGTTTGAAACAGCACAGAATCACAGAATAACCAGGTTGGAAGAGACCCACCGGATCATCAAGTCCAACCATTCCCATCAATCACTAAACCATTATTCTCTGGGCAAATTTCCAGGCAGACTTCTAGTTTGTAGCTGCATAGAGTTGTTGTGCCCCAAGTGCAGGACTCGGCATTTGGCCTTGTTAAACCTCATGCCGTTGGTCTCAGCCCAGCAGTCCAGCCTGTTCAGGTCCCTTTGCAGAGCCTCCCGACCCTCCAGCAGATCCACACTTCCACCCAGCATAGTGTCATCTGCAAACTTGCTAAGGGAGCACTCGATGCCTTCATCCAGGTCATTGATAAAGCCATTAAACAGGACTGGACCCAGCACTGAGCCCTGGGGAACCCCACTTGTCACTGGCCTCCAGTAGGTCCTCTCTGACTACTGTCTGATTGGTTCTGGCAGTGACCTGTCAGCTCATGGTACCTTTTACCCCTTTTTTGCACATGCTGAGTCAACAGCGTAGAAGATGACTAGGCAAAGCATTCCTTACACTCAATTTGGTTCTGTGTGTGTTTGTTTCTCTGGAGTTTGTGTAGTTCTGTGTTGCAAAAGTGCAAAGATGCAAGACAGAAGATATTTCTGCTACTATCCCTATCTTGGCTCCTTGCCTGGAGGACAGAGAATTCCGTTGACTCATGAGCTGGCAGTGTAATCTTCAGAAAGGCTGATCAGTTTGAATCCGCAGCTGTGGATTCACAGCCCGCGGGAGAGAGACTTCTGGGCTGGTTTCTCTGCTTTCACTCTGGTCCTGGGCTGCAGGACTGTCAGCCGCGTTGACGTGTTTACGAAGCAAGGCTGTGGGAGTCGGGATGTGGCAAAGCTGAGGATTGCCTCTAAGAGAAAAAGCTTTTATGAAACAGCAGGGGTGTAGGATGTCGAGGGCAGTGTTCTGTTTGTGGTGTCTGCTTCAGATGGTAATTTTGGTTTAGTGCATCATTTGCACAGCCAAGTGTCCCACTGTTCACAGCACTTGTTAGAAGTGACGCAACCATCCTCTTTACTGGGGAGGCGATAATGCCATGGGAATTTCAAGCTGCAGATAATCAATAGGAATATTTTTATCACAGACTGGTTGACGTTGGAAGGGGCATCTGGAGGTCACCTAGTCTAGTCCCTCCCTGCTCAAGCAGAGCCACCCAAGGCCAGTTGCCCAGGGCCATGTCCACAACCTTCCTAGGCCACTTGCACAGTAAAAAAGTGTTTGCTGATGTTCAGAGGGAAGCTCCTGTGTGCAGTGTGTGCCCATTGTCTCTGGTCCTGCCACTGGTCACCACTGGGAAGAGCCTGGCTTATCCCCTTGGCAGCCTCCGTTCAGGTTTTTATCAACATGGATGAGACCCTGAGTCTGTTCTGCTCTGCTCTGCTCCGGGCTGAGCTGTCCCAGCTTCCTCAGCCTTTCCTCACACAGGGGATGATCCAGTCCCTTCAGCCTTTTCCTGGTCTCCTCCAGCCTGTCCGTCTCAGGGATGGGGAGTGCAGTGCAGGACAGAGCATTCCAGCTGTGGCTCTGACACCACTGCTGCAAAGGCACATTCCTAGCATAAGTTCAACTCTGTCCACCAGAGACCCCAAGTCCTTTCCTGCCAATCTGCTTTCTGCTCTGTCGGTCCTAGTGTATGGGGTTGCTCCTCCCCACGTGCAGGACCCCACAGTTTTCTGTGCGGAACTTCGGAAGCCCCTGACTCGGAAGCATCAGGCCTTGTTCTCAAGTCTGCAGCAGAGTGGATTTGCTCAGGGAGCTGGTCTGGCTAGGGTTACATTTCATGGTTTTCTGAATTCTCATTAGCAACTCTGACATGTTGGTAAGAAGCCCTGCTCCCAGATACACAATCAGCTTATCCTCGTTACCTAATTCTAACTCGTTGCTGCTGTGTTACGGATTGTTGATACGGGCATGAAAAGGGGAGCTATCACAGCTCACCCTGATAATCATGGAATGATGGAATGGGTTGGGTTGGAAGGGACCTCAAAGCCCATCCAGTTCCAACTCCCTGCCATGGGCAGGGACACCTCCCACTGGATCAGGGGCTCCAAGCTCCATCCAACCTGGCCTTGAACACCTCCAGGAATGAGGCAGCCACTACTGCTGTGGGCAACATGGGCCAGGACCTCCCCACCCTCATTGCGAAGAATTTCTTTCTATTGTCCAATGTAAAGCTGCACCTTAACAATCTAAAGTTACTCCCCCTCATCCTCTCACTCCAGGCCAACTCCATCCTCCAGCTGATGGTTGGAGGATGCCTGGGACAAAGTGATCATGAAATGGTAGAATTCTCAGTTCTAGGTGAGGTAAGGAGGGGGATTAGCAGAACGGCCACATTAAACTTCCAGAGGGCAGACTTTGGACTGCTCAGAAGGCTGGTTGGCAAAGTCCCATGGGCAAGGGAGCCCATCAGGGCTGGGCACTCTTCAAAAAGGAAATCCTAGCAGCTCAGGAGCAAGCCGTCCCCATGTGCTGGAAAAGGAGCCAGTGGGGGAAAAAAACAGCTTGGTTAAGCAGGGAGATCTTGAGAGACATCAAAAAGAAAAGGAATGTCTATGAGCTTTGGAAGAAAGGAGAGGTATCTTGGGTGGACTATAGGGAGGAAGTGAGATTATGCAGAGGAAAAGTCAGGAGGGCTAAGGCCCAACTAGAAATCAGATTGGCCAAGTTGTGATAGTTAATAAAAAACCTTTCTATAAATACATTAACAATAAAAGGAGGACTAGGGAGAATATTCAGTGGATGCAAATGGAACAACTGTGACAGGGGATGAAGACAAGGATGAGGTACTTAGTGCCTTCTTTGCCTCAGTCTTTAATAGTAAAGAAAGTTGTTCCCTCTGTGTACACACCCCAGAAGTTAGAGGAGAAAAATAAGGCTCCCATGATCCATGAGGAGATGGTTAGAGAATTGCTTGCCCAGCTAGACACCCACAAGTCTATGGGGCTGTATGGGATCCACCCGAGGGTATTGAAGGAGCTGGCGGATGTGTTGGCGAAACCCCTTTCCATCATCTTCCAACTGTTCTGGAGGACTGGGGAAGTTCCACTGGACTGGAGGTTGGGGGATGTTGTGCCCATCTACAAGAAGAGTTGCAGGGAGGATCCAGGGAACTACAGGCCTGTCAGTTGATCATGCCCCTGAGTGGAAAACTGGTTGGATGGCCGGGCCCAGAGAGTGGTGGTAAATGGAGGTAACTCCAGCTGGAGGCCAGTTCCAAGTGGTGTGCCCAGGGCTCAGTGCTGGGTCCAGCCCTGTTTAATGTCTTTATCAATGACCTGAATGAAGGCATCGAGTGCACCTTTAGCAAGTTTGTGGATGACACCAAGCTGGGTGGAAGTGTGGATCTGCTGGAGGGTTGGGAGGCTCCAAAGGGATCAGAACAGGCTGGACCCCTGGTCTGAGACCAATGGCATGAGGTTTAACAAGGCCAAATGCTGGGTCCTGCACTTGGGGCACAACAATCCTGTGCAGCTACAGACTAGGAGAAGCCTGGCTTGAGAGCTGCCTGGAGGAGAAAGTCCTGGGGGTGTTGGTTGACAGTGACTGAACATGAGCCAGCAGTGGCCCAGGTGGCCAAGAAGGCCAAGGGCATCCTGGCTTGTATCAGAAACAGCGTGACCAGCAGATACAGGGAGGTTATTCTCCCTCTGTACTCGGCACTGGTGAGACCGCTCCTTGAATATCGTGTTCAGTTTCTGGGCCCCTCACCACAAGAAGGATGTTGAGGCTCTGGAGCATGTCCATAGAAGAGCGATAAAGCTGGTGAGGGGGCTGGAGAACAGGCCTTAGGAGGAACAACTGAGAGAGCTGAGGTTGTCTGCTCACCACTCCCGGTTTCTCCTCTCAACCCTTGCTATTGTCTCCCAGAGAGTAGCCCATCTCCTCACACTCTTTTCTCCATGATGTGGACATGAATGAGTGTACTGGACTGGGGTCTCTGATCCCCTCGAGCCTGCCTACATCTTGACTGGACTGGGGTCTCTGATCCCCTCGAGCCTGCCTACATCTTGCTGACGCTTTTTGTGAAAAATTTTTTTCTGATGTCCAGCCTGTTACCAGGTTGGAGGAGATTCACCGGATCATCGAGTCCAACCATTCCCATCAATCACTAAACCATGCCCCTCAGCACCTCATCCACCATCCCTTAAACACCTCCAGGGAAGGCAACCCAACCACCTCCCTGGGCAGCCTGTTCCAGTGCCCAATGATCCTTTCCATGAAAAACTTTTTCCTGATGTCCACCCTGAACCTCCCCTGGCAGAGCTTGAGGCCATTTCCTCTCGTCCTGTCCTCCGTCACTTGGGAGAAGAGACCAACTCCCTCCTCTCCACAACCTCCTTTTAGGTAGCTGTAGAGAGCAATGAGGTCTCCCCTCAGCCTCCTCTTCTCCAGGCTAGGTTTTGTTTGGAGGTGGTTCAAGATGATTCTGCACTGCACACCCAGAAGTAATGAAAACACCAATAGTGACAGAGATTTGCCAGCTGGCAATGTTGTCGCTTACTTCTGTTTTTAAACCTGCTGCTGAGCGTATGAAACCCACCAGGTTCAGTGCAGTTGGTGCTTGTCCAGTGCCCATCCGTGCTGGGTGGACAGGGCTGCATCCCACAACCCTACAGCACAGCAAGCAGCCCCTTCCAAAAGGGTCACACCAAAAGCCATGCTGGAAAAATACTCTCAGTCTGGAAAGCAACTCAGTTACTAAAACGTAGACAAGTTTTAAATTGTAGCATTTTATTTGTGACAGACAGATTTCCTGAAATTATAGAAAATAATAGTTATTTTTAAGAGAAAAAAGGAAGTGGGCTGGATCGTTTCTCGTCATCGACCTGCAGAGAAGCAGCAGACTCATCAGACTGTGCCAGACTGCACCAGAGGAGACACCTCTGGACACCTTGTTATGCGTGTGAGACAGAGAAAATCCAGCTGGGAACCAACTGCCAGCTTCAGACAGAGGGGGATGACAAGGCAGAAACTGGTAGTTGGTCATACACCAGGTTACAGCAGACAAGTCTCTCTCTCCCTGAAGTGAGAGCCCTGAGCTCCAGGGACAGCAGGGGAAACCCAGTGACACCTCAGAGCCCCTGCCAAGATCCTCCCAGTCCCAGAGGAGCTCAGCCCTTTGGGCTCGGGGACACCCACCCTCTCCTGAGCACCCCACAGACACAGAGGCTGCTGACAGCGGTGCAGGACATGCTACAGGGTGCAAGGCAAGAGTATTCTGGGATTGTACAAGGCTCATTACAGGATGCCTGGGGAGGAACCAAATATGGGGAAACACAGGTATGGTTTGGGGAGAACACACATGGGAAAACAGAGGGATAAAAAGTGTCTCACTGTGTACTGGGCCACCAAACCTGTGGCTGGTGGCTTAGCACAGATGCTACTTTGGCTGCACCAGGAGCGCCGACTGTCCTGTCTGCCCACTGAGAGCCATTCCTATCTCTCCCTGGAGTGAGGGCTCTCCCTTCAGGTAAGGTGGATGCCAGCATCAGTGGTGTTTGGGGAACTGCATCTGTGCGGGGCTGCTGCCAACGAGAAGTGGCCTGGGACCCCAGGCATTCTGTCTTTCTGTCTGTCTCTGGGTGTCTGTCTCTACCTGTCTGTTGAGGGGGGGTTGTCTGCAGCCTTTGGGGGCTCGTATGTCCTGGTGCCAGAAACTGGGGAGCCTCTGTGACTTCTGGCACAAATGCAGGTGGTCCCTGGCACAGCTGCATCAAAGAACGCAATTCCCAGATAAGTAACACCCCAGGCCCCACAGAAAGAGAGGTTTGCCCAGAGGTCACTCTGGGGAAGCCCATCCAAGCTCACCCTGCTCCTGCCAGGAACGCTTTTCACCTAAGAAACTGTTCACTTGTAAATTACCCCAGCAGTGATCTTGGTGGACAAAGTGGAAGAAAGCCATGGCTGTTGTCACAGCTATTTTTTATTTAGTGAGGTGCCACTGAAGTTGCAAAGTCCTTAATGAAGAAGAGAGTACAGTCCTATGGTGTTCCCCATCCCTGAGCTGTGAGAGCTTCCTAGTGGCAGCTCTGGAGAAAAGACAGGTGGAGACACCAGTGAGGAAACCTCCATCCCTGGTCAAAGAATGGTGCAGAAGATGCTCCTGTGGTTGTGGCAGCACCCCTACACCCTGGTGTTTATTCTGGAGATGCTCTGCCCACCAGCTGCTGTGCTGGACCCTGGAGAACCTCCTTGGACATGAGGCCATGCTGAGGGGGTTGATCAGCATGGACTCCACATCAAACCTAGGAAAAGGACAAACACCACACGTGTGGCTGTGAACAGGGCAGAATGGTGCTTCCAGAGCAGCCCTGGAAATGCTCCCTCGAGGTTCAAGGGCAGAGTAGTGCTGACAGGAGCACAACGCTCACCATGTGACTTTGTTCCAAATCCCACATGAGACAGAAATGGTTGGAGAATTGATACAGAACCACAGAATCATTGAATAGTTAGGGTTGCAAGGGACCTCAAAGATCACCTAGTTCCAACTCTCCTGCTATGGGCAAGGACAACCTACTAGATCAGGTTACCCAAGGCCCCATCCAACCCAGCCTTAAACACCTCCAGGGATGGGGCAGCCACAGGTTCCCTTGGCAACCTGTTCCAGTGCCTCACTACTCTCATGGTGAAGAAATTCCTCCTAATGTCTAGTCTAAATCTGGTCTAGTCTCTGGTGAGACTTCACCTGGAGTTCTGTGCCCAGTTCTGGAATCCCCAGCATAAGAAGGATGTGGAAGTGTTGGAATGGGTCTAGAGGGGGCCATGGAGATGATGCAAGGGCTGGAGCACCTCTGCTATGAGGACAGGCTGAGAGAGGCTCTGCAGCACCATAGGGAGTTGTCACAGACTGTTCCCCATCACCCGCAGGCCGTATGAGAAGCACAAAGGGGTGGCAGCACAGACAAGATACCCCTCACATCTGCCACCAATATCATGCTCCAGCCACTACCTCATTTCTGGGTTTCTTGCTACTGGTTGAAAACACCAGGCAAAGCTGACAGCATCAACCTGAAGCATCCCAGGTACTCACAATAACAACTATTAAACACACGCAAATCAGTACCTCCAGGTGCTTGGAGCAGAAAGGTGAGTTGGAGTAAGAATGATTGGAGTGCCAAGGTCAGTTTCCCCTTTTTCCTGCAAAAAGCACCAGAGCCCATATCCTCCTAAAATCCAGAGGGAAAATCCAGGACTGTCACTTGGCAAAGACCTGACTGCAGCAAGCAGATAGGGGTCGGTCACAGAAAGGCACTAGGGCACCGTGGTCTCCTTTCTGCTCAACAGTGAGGATAGGAAAAAAAGACAAGAAAGTGTTCACAGTGGGAGGAATAGTTCTTAAGAGACAAAGGAGAAGAGAGAGAGATTGTTTGGTGCTAGCTAACATACCTCACAGCAGGGTTTCCATTATACACAATATAAATACCAGCTTCTTTATTCCCATAGATCTGATTGTTATGGATGATGGCTTTTCCATTGCCAATGACATTACCTGAGCGAAGGCCATTGTGTACTCTGTTGCACTATGGGTTCTTTTTTTTTTGCATATGTAGAGAGAATAAGAGCAAAAGGAAGCAAGGTCAGTCATGAAAGGGAGCAAGAGAAGACAGCAACCACAGAGAAAAGCTACAGCTCCCAGTCCTGCTGGGGAAAAGGGCAGAAGGGTAATTAACCCAGCTGCCAGAAAGTCACTCTCAAACTGTCAAAGCACACTTAACTTTTACCTTTCTTTGGGGTTCTAGTACACAATGCCAAATTTCTCTTCTCATCATGCATCCAGCTTCTTTATCCTCTGACACCTCCTGCTGCCACCTCCAAAGACTGCCCTGGAGCTAGTGATGCTTCTCTCCCCACAGCCTGTCTGACACCAGGCAGGGCTGGTGGGGCTGCAAGCCCAACACCTCCTCATGGCCACGGATAGGAAAAGACCCTTGGTGGCACCCCACATGCGTTGGAGGCAGAAGCCCAAGCAGGGGGCTCGGCTTTAGAGCATGGTGCCTTTCCTCAAGATGCTAAAAACACTTTGCACAGCCTGAATGAGGGCTGTCATCAGCCACATAGCTGCTTCTCTCCTCAACAGGGGCCAGTATCTCCCATGTGGAGAGGTGTACACTGGGATGTGCCAGCAGAACAGCAGATCCAGCCCAGTATCTCACAGAGTGGCAGGGTAGGAATCACCAAATCAGGCAAAGAAATAATAGGCAGCTCAACCAAGGCCAGACACAGCCCACAGCCCACAGCTCTCTGGCTGAGCTGCTACCTCGTCCTCCCCAGGGCCACAGCTCTGCCTGCCCCATACCCTGAGCAGAGCTCACTTGGAGAGCTCACTGCAGCCACAGGGTCACTCAGTAGTTTTTGTCTTCATTTCTGCCTCCCCCACATGGTGAGGCTGTGGTTCCATCAAGAATGGCTCAGGATACAGCAGTCAGTAAAGAGGGACAAGGTCACCTGTTGCACAGCTGGAGATGCTACCAATTCGGAGGAAAAGACATGGCAGTGGAAAGTGGGCTTCTCCTTCCTCCTGCCCAAGGCTGAGTAGAGAGCTGAGATCCTCCACCAGCTTCCAGGGTAGACAGCATGATTCCGAGTGTGGGAGGAAAAAATTATAGTACAGTGCTGATTTACTACTTCACACAAGTTCTGTCATTACTCAAGGGTGTTTATTTGGTAGAGGAACGTCCCTCTCCCCTCTATGCACAGCCATTTTAAGAGTCATATCATCAAATAAAGCAGGAGACCACACATGTAGCACCAGGCAGCACTTTGCTGTGCCTTGCCCTTGGGGTTAGCTGTAATCTAGTTCATCAACAAATGCCTAAGAAACAGGCTGACGGGCAAAGGCCAGTGTTTTCTATACTGGGAGATGGATCCTTGCTACCCTATGGAGAGAAACAGCACCTGAGAGAGAGCGAGCGCTGCCCTCTAGCACAGTGTGGAGGGGTACGTGCCAGAACAAGGGGGTTGGCTTCCTTACCAATGTCCAATCCAGCCTCGCAGTTAGAATGGATGTTGTTGTCTGCAAACAGGCCTCCTGCTGACAGCCCCAGGAACATCCCTGACACTTTGCAATGCTGGATATCATTCCTCAGCACAAAAACCTGCAGGGAAGAGGGGAGGTTGTAGTTAGAAGGACAAGAAGACATGAAGCGCTGAGGGGCATGTTTTAGTATTTGATAGGAATGGTTGGACTCGATGATCCAATGGGTGTAGGAGCAACCTGGTGATTCTATGATTCTATGACCAAAGGATATAGCTCTACCTTCTGCAAACTCTGTGTATCTATGACCTCTCTGCCTCTCCTGCAACCTGGGGTGTGCCAGGCACACAGGCCGGCTGAAAGGAAGATCAGCATGTGTGGACAAGCACTACATTTAAACCTGCTGGGCATTAATGGCTTACAATTAAACCTTCTGATCGTTAATGGGCTACAGTTAACCTTCTGGGCATTACTGGCATGTGTCTGCTTGGGGACAGGGAGCTGCAGTGCAGCTTGGTGCTGCACGGTCTGAGCCCACTCCCCGGGTTGCCCAGTGGCTTCATTCACAGCATCGCGCTTGCACACTGGCCCCAATAACCATTCCCTGTCCCATCTTCACGCTGCTGCTCACACAACAGACCTGCCCCCTCCCCTCTCAGGCAGTTGCATTTGCATGCACATTGGTACAGTCAGCAACCCGCTGCCTCCTGACTCTGCTGCACAGAGCTGCTCAGAGACAACAAGCCAAATGCCATGGAGCCTCTTGTGAGTCTCCCACCAAGCTGAAAGGGACAGCACACCCGCTCAGCACCATCTATCCATCACGTTGTGCCTTCAGAGCAAGGATCCTGCCTTTGGGGGGCAGGAACAGCTGGGAGAGCAAACTGAAATCACTGACACCTTTCAGAACAATGTAGTTTCCACTAAGCAAATAAGTAGTCAAATATTTACACAGCAGCAATCTCTAATATTTTCTAGCCAAACGAAATCATGTCTTAAATCCAGGTGTTACAAGTGCTTAGAAATAATCTACAAATTGCCTTTGCATACCCCACTTTGATGAGCAACATAGAGTGGCAAGTAATTAAATTACATTTCCTTTTATTTGCCCATTCCAAAGGTGTTTCATTCAATCTCTCAACTAAACACGGAGTTCAGCAGGGCTTGACACCTGCCTGTCTTCATCAGTCACTCCTGGCTTCCTGGGGATGGAGCTACAGAAGGTGAGAAACACGGGCACGCACTCCAGCTGGGTCCCACTCACCAGGTTTGCCCTGTGCTGGAGGGTCCTGGCTGTGCAAAGACACCGAGATCTTGCCAGCACCGCTGTGCTCCAGCTTTGTGTTGCACCTTGCCCCTGTTTCACAGCAAGAATTTCACTGTCTGCTTTGTCAGATGCTCTGACACTCACCTCTCAACAAAAGCCTCTGGGCTAATTCCTAGCTGAGCAAATGCACACTGAGATCAATGGCTAGGGCTGGCTTCATGTCCCTCCCATCTGCTACCAGTTAAAAACAGGCTGCTGAGTGAACTGGAAGCAAACTGAGGGAAATAAAAGCAGCCCATGGGTCGAAGCACTGGACCTGCACTTGTTGCTACTCTAACTCCCGTGAAATCAGCCCCTGAGCACCTCAAAGGGGCTGAGCAGGGTGGTAGAATGGCACAAGGTGCCCCTGCTCCCTCCTGCCTCTGCCTCTGTGCAGCAGCCCTCATCAGGGCACCTCCAGTAGAGGTGTCATTTGGAAAGAAAGGAGCTGTCCTCCACTGCCAAGAAGCAAAGAATTTCTGCAGGGCACAGGTAACAGCACTCTGCAGTCCTTCTGCAGGGTCTATGGATGGAGAGCTACCAACACCACAGCAAAGTCCTTTCCCAGAACTGGGAAGAAAAGCATTTCCCTTCCTGTCCCAGCAAAAAAAGTTTTACTTTGCAGTCTTTTTAAAGCAACAGACAGAAAAAATGGGCCTAAAGCCTGGGCTACCCTGGTGGAGATCGTCTTGGTCTGGGCAGGTGGTTGCAGAGGAGCCTCCAGAGTGCCCCTGACACCACCAACAATGGGGGTTTAGCAATGTAATTCTCCCTTCATCCCTTACTGCCACCGTCCTGTCTGAAGTCCTGGTCTCGTTCATGGACTCAGGAGTTTACTGGATGAAGCAGCAGGTAAGACAAAATCAAACACTGATTGGCCTGGAGAGCTACAGTTCTTCCTGTGCTGTTACTGTACTTGGTGGAAGGATGCTGCACTCATGATGCATCAAGCACAAAGAAAAACAGGTACAAATTTGTGCCATCGACCTGTGCAGGGATTATGTTGCAACACTGGGGTAGGAGAGGCACCACCGCCCCCTCACTCCCTGGCTGCAGTTTCCCATCTGACTTGCTGGTACTTGCAGAACTGAGAGCCATCTCTACCACGGCTTGGCAACGCACACAGCAATTACAGGTGCTGGCAAAGGACCGGGATGACTGTGTGTGGCCAAATATCTCTCTGACTGGGGAGTCTGCTCATCTATGGAAAAGGCAAGCAGAAACACAACAGGGTACAGAAAGGCCACATCAGAAAAGCTGTGCTCCTAATATGAGTAGGAATCTCAAGAATCATTATTTTCCCTTCCCAAGCTACTACTCAATTGCCTAGTGCACATATTCAAAGCAGACAGATCAACAGACTCTAACAGGTTAGCCGGGGCAACTTTACAGAGAGTTTACAGCCAACACACCATCCTAACATTTGGTTTTAGCCTCATGCACTCTCAGCAGCAGCTGTACTGCAAACTTGTTTTGAAATGCATTTCTTGGTACCCAAAAACAGCCACACAGAAAATCCTTCAGACCGCTAGCTGCTCCAGACTGAAACTTACCCTCCCTTTACAGAATAACTAGGTTGGAAGAGACCCACTGATCAAGTCCAACCATTCCCACCAATCCCTAAATCATGCTCCTAAGTACCTCATCCACCCTAACCTTAAACAACTCTAGGGATGACGACTCAACCACCTCCCTTGGCAGACCGTTTCAATGCCTAACCACCCTCTCCGTGAAGAATTTTTTCCTAATCTCAAGCCTAAATCTCCCCTGGTGGAGCTTGAGGCCATTCCCTCTCATCCTGTTCCCTGTCACTTGGGAGAAGAGGCCAGCACCCTCCTCTCCAAAACCTCCCTTCAGGTAGTTGTAGAGAGTAATAAGGTCACCCCTCAACCTCCTCTTCTCCAGGCTAAACAACCCCAGCTCACCCAGTCGCTCCTTTAATTACAAAAAAGGTAATTAAAGAGACATGATGAAATCAGCTTCTGAGGCTGCTTGTGAAAGCCCTTCCAAAATCACAACTCACAGGGCTGTAATGACTGCCAGTTGAATTGGCATGAGCTTTCTTTTTTAATTTGCTTTCCATTAATGGATGTGGAAGGAAATGCTCTTGTTCCAGCGGTAGCAGTTGAAGGCTGGTACCATCACCCTGCTGTGCACAGAGACCAGAGCAACAGCTGGAAAGGCAAAAAGCAGCTGCACTGACCAACCAAGTGCAGGAGACATCACTGAGCGAGACACTGTGTGTCCACTTCAGCAACCACGCACGTGGCTGCAGACAAACAGCGACTGCTTTAGCAGATTTCCCACTGCATGCCAGTACATTATCCTTCTTCTGTGGACTTTCAGCCTGATTAAGTTAAATATGTCACAGAACAAAGCAGTGAAAAGGAAATGAAACACTAACTAACAATGGAGGAACTCATCACAAGGAAGATCTTGTTTTCAGAGGCACAGTCTCTTGCACTGGGCACATCCCGCTCTGGACCAGTTAACAGCTATCCATGGGGACAAAAGCATTGTCAAGGTAAATTGCAGGAGCAGGGCAGGGCCCAGGATCCTGTGTCCTGGCTTAGTTCTGGAGGAGACTCAGGCACCCTGACCAAGGCTGAGGGCAGAGCACACATCAGTGGCAACCAGTTTTTGGGGCAGTAGGGCTGATGCAGAGCGTATTAGAGGGGTACCAGCTCCTGGGAGTGCCTCTTGCACACCCAGCCTCTTGCGTTGCTCACATCTTGCCATGTGGGCAGTCAGAAAGGTGTCTGGTGAGAAGGGGAAAATCACTGAGCAAAAGAAAAAACTTGCCAGCCTGGGAGCTGGGAGACATAAACATACTTGAGAAGTACAGATGCACCTCTGAGTGGCAGCTGAATACTGAGAAATGAAACATCTCAAGATACCACCAATAAGTGCAAAAAAACTAGGGACTGTAAAGTCAATTTATCATCTGGGAAAGTGGAAAGAGTCTAGAAAGATAAAATTGCTCTGAAAGAAAAATAACACCATCATTTATTGGCTATTCCAGGTGAAAAGGCAGCCAGGCTGTGCACACCATGAGAACAGTGCCAGGACAGACCTCTCAGGGATGAAGGAGTCCAGGCTGCGCTCATCAGGAGCCAGCAGCGCCAGCCTGAGTGGGAACCAGGTGAAAACTAAAGCTGCTGTAGCCGAGCACCTACGCCAGTGGTAAGGGCTGACTACAAATGCATCACTTCACACTATATTTGCAGTCCCTCAAGCCCAGAGAACTATCCTGTACCCAGCATCTAATAACTATAATGAGGTAAACAACTCTTTACCTTAGGCCTAAAAGCATATTGTATGCTAGTGACATTTATATGCAGCTGTAGCTTAGTTATCAGAAGTGTAGTAAGAAGTAGTTTTAGCTGTCTAAATTATTTTTTCATTATTATTTATATCAGTGTTTCATTACCATTCAATTATGGCTAAATCTCTGAGGGGATTAAAGCACAGACTTCAATCTGATGAATTGAAGACACTTTATTGAGTTACCTGTTTCTTTATATACTCTTTTGGGTTACATAACAGACAGTCCACAAAGCTATCTATAGTATATTATTGGCTAAAGGTAGCTGTCCATAAAGCAATTACTAATATATTATTGGCTAAACAACTATGCATGCTAAAAAACCAAGTTACACTAGAATTAACTACGTTGATATTTTTCTTCTTTTGTTTTTCTCTCAGCTGGTACTTGTTCCCACCGAACTAGCTCTTGTTTTGCTCTCAGCTGGCTCTTGTTTATCAGAAGGCTGTCTCTTCTTCCCACCAAACCGGCTCTTGTTTTCCTCTCAGTTCTGTTTCAATGTCTTGTCAGAGTTGCTTGATATCAACAAGGCCTACAGCATCGAGTCCTTCTTCCCTGTAAAATGTCTCCACAAATTTCCACTTAATTATTATTAAACTATCAATTAATTATAATTTATTCATCATTTAACTATTAATAAAAGTGTTTTACTTTATTCCACAACAAGCTCTCTTAATAATTCACCTGCAACAGATGGTCTGCCCCGTTCTGAACTCTGCCCTGTTCTCCTGATAGATGTATTACATATCCCTGTGAGTAACCTATGGTAAGCATATCAGATGTTAATATTGGTGACAAGCTTGCAGTAACCTGTAACAGTATATACCCCCCTGTTCGTTGCTATTATTGGTTGTTCCTATAATATTGGTTGTTGCTATACATTGATTGTTTCTACAACTGATTGCAGCCTCGCTACTGACTGGCACTATGTTATTGATTGCTGATAGCAATTTGTGATAGCCTGATATACATATTAGCTCTATTAACCAAAGGCTATCTTGCCAGTGGTGATTTCTGTGGCATTTCTGGCAATCTGTAGCAGAGCAGAGACAGTCATAGGACAAAGCCCTCAAATCCCCATGCATCAGGGAGTCCCACAACACTCAAGGGAGTCATATTCTCAGTGGAGGTTTATTGGATATTAAGAAAATTTTCTTTACAGATTGTGGTGAAGCACTGGCAGAAGCTGCCAAGGGCAGTAGTGGAGTTTCCATCCCTGGAGGTGTTCAAAAAGCATGCAAACTTGGTACTTTGGGACATGGTTTAGTAGGCACGGTGGGGTTGGGCTGGCAGTTGGACTTCCAGACCTGAGCTCACCAAGAGGAGATAATGAGGAAGGAGATAAGATAAAGTCCATCAGAGGATTCTGAAGACACAAAGGAACTGTGATCTACATTTGAGAGTGGGTGATATGAGGTCTGTGTATGTTTAATCAATATTTCCTGAATATGTAACCAGTGTTTCTTGGAATCTGTACAAATATGTATGTTTAACCAGTGTAAAGCTTCTGTAACCAGCCTTTGCAATATGCCTTTCTTGAAGGGCATCCAATTCAGTGCTGAATTGTAAAATAAAAATATTATTGCCTTTGCTTCAAAGACTTTGTCCTTTTTAATATTTTACCAGTGAATGAGTGTTTCTCATACTGGCACGAGCCTGCTGCTGCTGAGGGCATGCAGGACAATTCCCTCCCTAAGGCTTGTGTCACCATCCACCCCGTATCATTCCCCACACCCCACCCTGAGACACAGTGGCTTCTAGCGACATGATGCTCCCCCTGATCGCAGGATTTCAGCCCACACTGGCCACCCCCCACAGTGCACAAAGCGTTGGGAAAGTTACCCACTGTGCCGTGCATTCAGCAACCTCCCACCACTCTCCACAAAGCACTGGACAAGCGGATCCACTCAACAGGGAGGTACCTCACAAAATTTACCACTTAACAGTTCAGAGTAGAAGCATTGTTATCACTGACCAGAAAAAGCAATGATGCAAAATGGGAAACCCCACCACCCCTCAGCACCCCGCTGCAGCAGCCTGCTTCACGCTCAGGTTATGGCTCTGGTTCACCTCACATAGGATGCTGATAACAGCAGCCAAGAACCAAGCGCTCTTCTTTTCTTGGGGATGCACGCTGGCATGGCAGGGAACCATTGACCAAACTTGAGGAATTTTATCTTGCACACAGCTTGACTTCCAGCTGTTTTGAAACTATCACAGGGGAATCTGCTCCACAAAGTTTTGGGTTAAGCCTGTGCTAAGTTTCAAGGGCCCTATGTGGGGCACCTCAAAGGTACTGAAGAAACGCAGATTTGCTGTCATGGTCTGCTGGGAAGGAAGGCATCGTGACAGCAGTGCCACGAGTCCCTCATGACTATGGCCTGTGGGGATCCGCAGCTCCCCTCCCTGGCACCTCAGGCCCAGCTCGAGCATCCCAATGCCATGGTCTGCTCTCTACAGCTACTAGAAAGGAGGTTGTGGAGAGGAGGGAGCTGGGCTCTTCTCCCAAGTGACAAGGGACAGGATGAGAGGGAATGGCCTCAAGCTCTGCCAGGGGAGGTTCAGGGTGGACATCAATAAAAAATAACTCACAGAAAGGGTCACTGGGCACTGGCAGAGGCTGCACAGGGAGGTGATTGAGTCACCGTCCCTGGAGGTGTTTAAAAGACGTGTAGATGAGGTGCTGAAGGGCATGGGTTAGTGATTGGTAGCAATGCTCGGCCTCGATGACCCAGTGGGTCTTTCCCCACACGGTCCAAACCCCGCTCCCTCCCGCCCCCAGCGGCGCTGCCTGATTGGCCGGGGCGGGGAAAGGGGCGGGGTTACATAAAACCACGCCCCTACATGCGCGCGCCCTCCTCCCTCGTCGCTGCCTTACTGGGCAAGGCAAGAGAGCGGTGCCGATTACAAGCCACGCCCCCTCCCCCCTCGGCGCCTTCTGGTTGGGCGGCCAGAATCACGTGCCGGGGGCGGGGCCGTGCGTCACGCCGTGCGTCGGGCGCCGCCGTCGCGTCACGGGCGCGCGGGGCAGCGTGTGGAGGCGCCGCCGGTGCTCCCGCCGCCATGGCAGCAGGTGCAGGCCCCGCCCGGCCCGGCGCGGCCTGTCGGGGCTTTGGTTGCTTCGCCCCACCCCGCCCCACTCGGTTCGGCTCGGCTCGGCGCGGCGGGGCCGGGCGGGCCCGGCTCGGTGGGGCCCGGCCCCTCTCGGCGCGGCGGGGCCCGGCCCGGCGCTGCGCAGGCGCTCCGGTCTCCCCGGCGCGGTTCGGCCGCCGCGCGGGGCTGACCTTGGGCGGAGCCGCCCGGAGCGGCGCGCGGGAAGGGCGGGCGGGCGGGCGCCGTCCCCGCTCCGCCAATCTCCCTGATTCGTGCCGTTCGCTTGCAGGTCGCCCGGTGCCGAGCCCCGGCGGGGCGGCGATCGCTCCTGAGCGGCCGTGAGGCCTCCTGGCCGCGGCGGATCCGCGCTGTGCCCCGGCGGCTGCGGGACGGGCAGACCGAGCCCAGAATGCGGTGAGTCGGGAGCGCCGGGAACGGCGGCGGGCGGGGACGAACAGCGCGGTCTGTGAACCAGCCGGGGCAGCCAGCAGCTGGTTGGTGTAGGAGAGCCCATCCGGTAACTGATGGTGAACGGGTGCGAGTTTGCACTGTAGCTCTGCTCTGCCGATTGAAAGAGCATCCAGTTACCAGAATAATCTTAAACTCGCCCAGGCTTGGAATCGTGCAATCGTTGAGGTTGAAAAAGATCTCTAAGCTCATCCAAATGCGGTATCACCATGCCTTCTAAACCATATATTGAAGTGTCACAGTCAGGTGTTTTGGGCGCCCATCGAGGGATGGAGACTCCACTGCTGCCCTCGGCAGCCTCTTGCAATGTTTCACCACTCTTTCAGTGAAGACATTTTTCCTGTTATCTAATCTGTACCTCTCCTGGCAGAACTGGAAGCCATTTCCTCTTGTCCATTCACTTGTTCCATGGGAGAAGAAACCAGTACCCACTTCACCACAAACTCCTTGCTGGGAGCTGTAGAGAGCGATGAGGTCTACCCTCAGCCTCTTCTCCAGGCTAAACAGCCCCTGGTCCCTCAGCCACTCCCAGAACCCCGAGGCTCCAGACCCAGCTCCATTCCTCTTCTCCGGATGCGCTCCAGTCTCTCTATGTCTGTCTTGTAGTGAGAGGCCCAAAACTCAACACAATATTCAAGGTGCAGCCTCACCAGTGTTGAGTCCAGGAAGATGATCCCTGCCCTGCTCCTGCTGGCCACACCGTGGCTAATCCAAGCCAGGATGCTCTTGGCCACCTCGGCCACTGCTGGCTCATGTTCAGCCATTATTGACCAGCATCCCCAGGTGTTTCTCTGCCAGGCAGCTTTCCAGTGACCTGGAACATTGCATGGGGTCATTGTGTCCCGGATGCAGGACCCAGCACCTGGCCTTATTAAAGCTCATACAGTTTACCTGTGCCTGTTGACCCAGCCTGCCCTGATCCTTCTGCAGATTCTTCCTGCTCTCCAGCAGATCAAGATTCCCACCTATCAATGTGTCACTGCAAACTGACTCAGGGAGGACTTGATCCCTTTGTCTAGATCTGGTCTGTTCTCCCAAGTGGCAAGCAATAGGGTGACAAATATGGCCGCCAATTGTGTCATGGGAGATTTAGATTGGATATTAGGAAAAATTCCTTCATAGAAGGGGTTGTTGAGGACTGGAAGAGGCTGCCCGGGGCAGTGGGACAGTCAGCATCCCTGGAGGGATTTAAAAGCTGTTTGGATGTGGCTCCTAGGGACATGGTTTAGTGGTGGGTCTGGCAGTGTTAAGTTTACAGCTTGACACTGATCTCTAAAGGTCTTTTCTACCCTCAACAACTCTGATTCCATAGGTAACACGTTTCAGCAATCAAGGATGACGGCAACCGCTGGTCCCTCACCAGTGTTGCAAGTACAGAGATGTCACAGAACCCAGAAAATCAGCTGTTGAGGGTGGAACAACAACCCAAAATAGTTAATTTCAAAACAGGGTGTCAGTATCGGATAACAAACATCCTTGTCTTCAGTCTGTCTGTGATATTTTTCTCACGCAGTGGGTTGTGTGATAGTGTATTGAAGGCCTTTGTGGTGTCTGCAGGTCAATGGGCTGAAGTCCTCTGGAAGCACTGGGTGTGTGTGCCGGGAGATGGAGGCAGCGAGAGCCCCTGAGGTACAGACCTGTGGTCAGGGAACACGGTGTCCGAAAGGATTGACAAAAGGAGCAGGCAGCTTCTGAAACTGAACTGAAGGTCTCGATTTCTTGGGTTTTTATGTTTTTTTTTTTTTTTATTTACTGTGAATTTCATTAAAGGGAAAAATATGTTTTGGCTGCAGGCAGTTGCCACCCATGTGAACAGTGAGTTGTCAAGGCCTTCCCTTATGTCCTGAAGGGTGTTGGCCCTGATGAGGCTCTGCCACACTCTGTTAGTAGAACTGGCATGATCCACTGTCCCTTGTCTACCAGTGCATCTGCAGGCATGGCTTTTTTAGTACACACAAGCAGAGCTACGGCAATCAGAACGGAACTCCAGACTGGAGCATACATGCAGCGATGTGTGAGCCATCAAATATGAATCTGAGTCTGATGTTGCTTTTCATATTGATAGAAACACTTCATCTTTGTCAGTTATTGAGGTGGTGGTTGCACTTGCTGGATATGGAAGGATTAGATACTGTATAACACTAGGGGAGAAGCCAGCCCAGGTATGTATGTGCTTTAAAAGTAAATTGTGTAATTAATTGGTCATAAAGATCTGTTGAGTTGCTTTGAGCAGTCTGGGTTCTTTCCATACAGCCTCTGCCCTGCATCCTGCACCCAGCAGCCTATGAAAAGCAGTTTCTCATGGCAGGTAGGGGTGCTAGTCCTAAAGAGCATTTGGAAATCATAGAATTATTATGTTTGTAGCTGTCAGGGAGTATCTGTACTTTGCAAAGCACCACCTGCCTCCCTGGACTGGTGTTGACTTAACTCAGGCTGTGCTGTAATGGAAGTTAGGGCTCAGATCGGCTGTAAAAACAGCTTTATGTCACTGTGGAGTAAGTAATCCTATTTTAAATGACAAACGTGTTAGCAAGTAATGCTTGCTTCAGTATTTCTCTGCGTGATCTGGTAGAACTGTCCCTGTAGATGTGTCCTGCAGGACCTCAGGTCCAGGCAGGCACCAGGTCCACCAGTTACCCACAGCACAGGAGAATGTTCAAGGGTTCAAGGTGCTGTCTTTGCATGCACATCAGGCTAGAATTGCCAGAAGTCTTCAAACTGTGTTAAAAGTGTTCCTGTAGTTCAGTTTGAAGCCTGTAATGACAATTGCATGCTGTTTTGGCTGAATAGAGTTAAATTTTCTTCATAGCATCTTGTATGGGGCTGCATTTTGGGTTGGTGCTGCAGAGTGCTGATAGCACAGAGATGTTTTGGTCACCACTGAGCAGTGCGTGCACAGGACCGAGGCCTTTTCTGCCCCTCATCCCCCACAGCAGCAAGCAGGCTGCAGTGCACACAGATTTAGTGAGGGGGAACACATCTGGAAGAGCGGACCCCATTGACTCAGGGATCTCCCACACCAAATGGCATCTGCTCAGCACTAAAACTGGGGAGGGGCTGGGGGGCTGCTGCTTCAGGCTGACTGGGCCAGTCAGTAGGAACGACTGCTTTCATTGGTGTCAGGTACGTGAGATTTGTTTTCCTCTCTTTAACACTTTTTTCCCCTTACAAAATATTTTGTAAGAACATCGTTTTCATTATTGGACCGGGTTTGTATCAACCCACAAGTTTTCCTCACTTTGACCCTTCGTGTTCTCCCCACCAGGGCAGGAGACTTGAGTGAGTGTTGTGTGGCCCTCAGCTGCTGACTGGGTTAAGCCACAACAAACTGTTATTTAAATACCTGTTGCTTTCTGTCACAGGGAAAGGTAGAGTGGAATGATCAGAGTTTGCAGTGCTGCTGTGTTTCTTTTTCTTTTTTTCTTAGATTGTCTTGTCCCCACCACCACCATCCTGGTGATGTGTGTCCTATTAGTGCTAGAGCACTCTTTGAACTCCTTAATGCTGGAAACACGGCAGTCTCATGCAGAAGCTTCCTCTGGTCAGCTGTGCTCTCAAAGAGTTCATATCTCAGTTTTCTTCCCCATTTATTACTATTTTTGTTTGAAGATGTACAGAGGGAAAAGCTGCCATTTGCCCAGGCCTCTGAGACCTGAATAGAAAACAGCAACATCTGTCAGATCTGGCCTTTGTTGCTTTTCCCCTTCAAATTTAGGGGCTGTCCTCAGGTGTAGGACACCAGGTGCAGTCTGAATGATTCACGAGTGCGAAAAAAGCTGGACCTCGCGTTCTGCTCACATTGGCCCTTCTCTTTTTTTGATGTAGGGAAGGGGAACTAAGGCGTACTGCAGTATGAAACAAGGTGTAGTGGATTCAGAAGGGTCTTCCCTAAGGAATTCAAAGGAGTATCTAAGGAATGACGTAATGGCTACCTCTGGTAAACATTATCTTTGTGGCTACTGTGCGGCCTTCACGAACATAGCAGTCACTTTTCCCATCCAGAAAGTCCTCTTTCGACAGCAGCTGTATGGTTTGAAAACCAAGGACGCAGTGTATCAGCTGCAGAAGGATGGCATTCGCAACCTCTATCGTGGCATCCTTCCTCCATTAATGCAGAAAACCACCACACTGGCTCTGATGTTTGGCTTGTATGAAGATTTCTCCTCCCTGCTCCTTAGACATATGAGTGCTCCAGAGCTTCTGACTCGCAGCATGGCAGCAGTGCTTGCAGGGACCACAGAAGCTGTTCTGACACCCTTTGAGCGTGTTCAGACTTTGCTTCAGGACTACAAACACCACGATAAATTTACAAACACTTACCAGGCTTTCAAGGTACTGAAAACCTATGGGCTGAGAGAATATTATCGGGGATTGGTGCCTATTCTGCTCCGGAATGGGCCTAGTAACGTACTCTTCTTTGGGCTGCGGGGACCTATCAAACAGTGTCTGCCTGAGGCGACGTCGTACAGCACTCATTTGGTCAATGACTTCATCTGCGGAGGGCTGCTGGGTGCCATGCTGGGGTTCTTGTTTTTCCCAGTGAATGTTGTGAAAACTCGCATGCAGGCTCAGATTGGTGGTGAATTCCAGTCCTTCTCTAAAGTCTTCGTGAAGATCTGGCTGGAACGTGATAGAAAACTGATCCACCTTTTCAGAGGAGCCCATCTGAATTACCACCGTTCTCTCCTGTCCTGGGGCATAATCAATGCAACCTATGAGTTCTTGCTAAAGCTGTTGTGAAACCACTGCCTTCTCTCAGCCTTCTGTTCATTGGGGTGTTGGCACGGGTGATGTCACTTAGTCCCAGGGAACAGGGCCTGCATCTTGTGAGAGGTAGTTACTGTTGGCCTTCAATATTTATGGAGTGAATGGTGATACATCTGAACCTTGGTGCAATTAAGATGAAATTCTATAAGTACTTACATGCTGGCGGGTGAGTTTACCCGTAATGGAGACAAGTTTTTTTTTAAAAAAACCAAACTTATATTAATCCAGCTGCTTATTCTGTGTCACTCCCAAAGTCTCTTTAACGCTCCATGATGGAATGTGCTCCACTGTCCACATTGTAGAACATGAAAATCAAAGAGGGACTGATGAAAGTTGATTCCTTTGACTGATAAACTTCAAAATCTTGATTTCAGAACTGCATTTTCAAATGTTTTGGGGTCCTAAGTACTCCTTGTTGTCTAAAGCTAAAAGGACAGTTGCAGATGAGGATGACTGAAGTTTAGAACTTCAAGCTCACAATAAGCCTGTGCACACTCTTCTGCCAGCCGTTCTGATGCTCGGCTTTAATATGAACATTTCATTCAGCAGCATAAGAGCGGTTGCTGAATGCTTCACTTTGGTCTCGGTGGACTCCAGTTATAAGAGGGAATCTAAATGTGTGTACGTGTGTGTGTGCCTTCATGGGAAAAGGGAAAAGTGGAAGGAATTAAACAGCAAATGTACTAGAGCTTTAAAGTGTCCTTCCTTGTTGAAAAAACCTTCTACTTGTAAACATTGAATTTGGTCTGCCTTTTTTTTCTGTGTGCATTGCATATTTTAATGTTGTGTACAGCTGTGGGCCCAGGAAGAAGATGCGGCCCATTCCATAATGACTGTGGAATAGTTCGGCTTCCCACCACTGTGAAGTAGTTCACAAACACAGCTCTTCCACACTGGGATATCTTGTCTTCTGCAAATTAGTTCTGCTCTGTTTGTGCTGTGGAAGAATGGATCACACGGAGATAGTATTTTTTACCTGAAACTTGGGAGTTCTGCCAACTTGATGTGTACTCCAACAGCTCTGTCAAACAGAACTGTACAGCAGCACAGACACCGTGCGTCGCTGGGTGTTGCCAGGGGTTCTCTGTGTGTATGAGAGGCGGCATCCAAAGACAACAGGAGCAGCTGGGTAGAAAAGACAAAGCATTTGGAGATGTGTGCAGGGACTTCTGTAAGTGAGTATTGAAAAAGACTTGCAGAGCTACAAAGTGTTCTGTCTTACAGACTTGGGAATTGAGAGATGTAGGACTTCGGGCCTTAGAGAAAGGGACAGAAGAGCAAGCGTGACCTTATATAAACCAGGTGAGGGTCTTAACAGAAAGCACTTGATTCTCCTGAGGGAGTTTATTTTATGAAGCTACATAAATAAATATTTTGGATGACGAGGGGCAAAAAAGCTTTCAGAAACTGGTCTGAATGCGTCTTTTCACAAGTTTTGGAATGGATATTACTTTTTTGAGTTTTCCATTTGCTAAACTCCCCTCAAATGTTGATTCTAATCAGTGGTGAATGATTATAATCACAGTATAGTCCCTAGCTTCACAGTCAAAAATTGGCCAGGCACAAGTGAGCGTTCTTATATCCCAATGTTGTGTTTATCTGCATTTCAATAAAATGTTTACTCAGTGTTTGTTACTGGCAGAATCTGATTTTTAATCTGTTTTAGGTTTTGTAATCAGTCCTTGATGGAATAAAGAAATTTGCATCCTGTTCCTCCATGGAAGATACCATGTACTCCTCTGTTGTTGGGAGATCTGGAACACTGTAGGTAGGCGTTTAACTGGTAAGGGCACTGCTTCAGCAAAAAGAAGGGAGTGCAGTCCTGGTCTCTCTTCCGTAGCACAGACAGATGGAGTGCGCTGTGGGTCTGCTGTGGCAGAGCTCTGCTGTGCCCTGTGGCTGCTGGCAGCTCCACCACACAGTGAAAGGAACCATGTGTGGGGCTTTGGCGTGTAAGAGAACAGACGGCAGGAGCAGGTGGACAGAGGGTGCAGTGAGTGTGTCACATGGGTTACCGTGAGAGGGAATGTGCTACTTACTAAGCAGGACATGTTTTCAGTGCAGGAAAAGCACACGGAAGGTGTTGAGATGCTTCAGATGATGTGAAAACCACTCAACTCGGGTGAATTTCGAGATTATTTCCAGACCTAACAGACTGACTCAAACTAGGCTGACTTGGTTCCATCCTTACTGAAGACAGTTAAGAGTGTACAGAATGTCCTGAATTGGAAGGGACCCACAAGGATTAGAGTCTAACTCCTGTCCCTGCACAGGACACCCCAACATTCACACTGTGTGTCTGAGGGTGTTATCCAAACACTTCTGGAATATTGTGAGGCTTGGCACTGTGCTTTCCTGGGGGCTGTTCCAGTGCTCCACCACCCTCTGGAGGAAGAACTTTTTCCTGCCCTGGCATCTTCCTGACATTCCCTTGGGTCCAGGGAGAAAAGCTCAGACCCTGCTCCTTCCCTTCCCTGTGGAAGCTGCAGACCCCTCAGTCTCCTCCATGCAGAACAGACCAAGTGACTTCAGCTGTGCCTCACACGCCTCCCTTCACAAACTGGACGCTCCTCGGGACCCTCTCCAGTAGCTTTCGATCCTTTTTATACTGCGACACCCAAAACTGCACACAATACTTGAGGTGGGGTAGACCAGAATGAGACAATCCCCACCTTCCCTGGCTGGTGATACAATGCTGGATGCATCCCAGGACATGGTTGGCTCTCTTGGCTGCTGACTATACACCCAGATCCCTTTCTGCAGGGCTGCTCCCTAGGCCAATCATGCATCCAGAGCTAGTGCATCCCAGGTGCAAACCTGTCCCTTGCCTGTGTTAAATTAAACGTGGTTGGCAATTGCACAGCTCTCCGATTGTCCAGACCCCTCTGCAGGGTCTTTTTGCCTTCAGGAGCATCTGCAGCTCCTGCCAGTTCAGTGTCATCTGTGAACTGGGTCAATAAATAGTCAAGTCCTGCATCCAGGTCAGTTTTGAAGATGTCAAAGAGCACTGGCCCTCAGATGGACCCCTAAGGAATCTGGCTAGGGTAATGTAACCCGAGTCACCACCACGCTGTGAGCCCAGCCCACCAGCCAACTGTTCACCTGCTGCATTGTGTGTTTCTCCAGCTGGGTGCTGGATGTTTTGTTCAGGAGGATCCCATGAGAGATGGGATCAAAGGCATTGCTGAAATCCAGAAAGATCATGTCAACTGGTTTTCCTTGGTCAACCAGGTGAGTAATTTTGTCATAGAAAGAGAGTAAGTTTGTCAGGCAGGAACCTCTCCTTATAAACCCAAGGTGGCTGGGACTGATGACTGTGTTCTTTCAAGTGTTTCCCAGTAGTTCCCAGAATAATCTGCGTAATCTCCCCAGGCACTGGAGTGAGACTGACGAGCCTGTAGTTACCAGGGTCACCTCTGCTCTCCTTCTTGAAGACTGGGACAACATTTGCCAATTTCCACTCAACTGGTACCTGTCCACATTCCCAAGAGCAATGGAAAACCATTGAGAGAGGTCTTGCTGTGACCTCTGCCTTCTAAGTACCCTTGGATGAATCCCATCAGGCCCCATGGGCATATAGGGATCCAGCTGGAGCAGTAAATCCCACACAAGTTTGGGGTTGATGACTGGGAGTTTATCATTTGCTCCATCTTGGACCTCCAGCTCTGGGGGAGGACCCAAGCCCATCATCGGTACTGAAGACTGATTATGGGATGGTGTTCTTCCTGGCCTGCCTTTTGTTATTAACATACTTCTAAAAGCCCCTTTTATTGTCCTCCACAGTGCTGTCCAGCCTCAACCCTTACTGATCCTTGGTCACACAAGGAATACTTGGCAAGACTGAGGAAAGGGGATTTTCAGACTAAACCAGGGATCCTCAGTGTTTCCTTGTGCTGCCTCATCACTGTGTTGTGACAGATGCAAGGGGAACTAAACCTGGACAATCCCTTCCAGATAAAGAAGGGAGGAGGAGTTCCATCAGCAATGGCAACAGGAATACTGCCAAGAGAAAGACTTCAGGGAATGAGGGCTTTGAGCAAAAGAGGGCAATACTGCAGAACACAGCACTAACCCCTGACACACGGCTATTCCAAAGACTTCATATACCTGCTTTATGTCAATCAGGAAATAAAGTTTGGCCAGAAGGTGGCCAAGAAGGCCAGTGGCATCCTGGCTTGTATCAGAAACAGCGTGACCAGCAGGTCCAGGGAAGTTATTCGCCCTCTGTACTCAGCACTGGTGAGACCGCACCTCGAGTCCTGTGTTCAGTTCTGGGCCCCTCACCACAAGAAGGATGTTGAGGCTCTGGAGTGAGTCCAGAGAAGAGCAATGAAGCTGGTGAAGGGGCTGGAGAACAGGCCTTATGAGGAGCGACTGAGAGAGCTGGGGCTGTTCAGCCTGGAGAAGAGGAGGCTGAGGGGAGACCTTATTACTCTCTACAACTACCTGAAGGGAGGTTGTGGAGAGGAGGGTGCTGGCCTCTTCTCCCAAGTGACAGGGGACAGGACGAGAGGGAATGGCCTCAAGCTCCGCCAGGGGAGATTTAGGCTGAAGATTAGGAAAAAATCTTTCACAGAAAGGGTCATTGGGCACTGGCAGAGGCTGCCCAGGAAGGTGTTGAGTTACCTTTCCTGGAGGTGTTTAAGGCAGAGGTAGACGAGTTGCTGAGGGGCATGGTTTAGTGATTGATAGGAATGGTTGGATTCAATGAGCCAGTGGGTCTCTTCCAACCTGGTGATTCTATGAAGTGCTGATGAGCTCAAATGGCATTTTTGCAATATCAAGGTATGTAGAACAGATGCAACATACGATTTACCACTGCCCCGTTTTATCAGCAAGAGGTTCAGTTGAATTCTGAATCCTCCTTGTCTATGAAAACTTGATGCAAAAGCACTACAGCAGGATCTATGACCCACAAGCTTGTGAAGCGGCCACAGCGTGCTCCGAGCACACAGAGCCCCACGCGTGCCTTTGGTCCTGCACGACACCGCACTATCCATGTGACGCTGAGCCAGGATGGGTTTGTGCAGCTGCTGCTTTCACGGTGCCCAGCGGTGAGCAGCTTCGCTGGGGCCAAACCTCCCTGCGCTGGGGTGGAACAGGGCAGCGTGTCGCTCTCGGCACAGCCACACAGGGCCCTGGACCGCAGACACTCGATAAGCAGCACACAGGGCTGTTCCCTCTGGGCAGTCACCTGCTCGCCACTGCCTTCAAGGGTCTGTGGTTTGGACAAAGTTAGCTCCATAACCCTCCCAAAGGCAATGGAGTGGTTAATTACACTTAGTTTGTAATTATCATACCAACCTCAGCATATGTCCTGCTCTCGAGCCTCTGTGCTGATGACAGCAGAGAAGAAACCACAGAGGGAAAGAGATATGAACATAAGTTGTTTTGCTCTAAGCGCTGGGTTTTTTTCCTCTAAAGCTGTAGGGAGCAGGCAAGAACCAGTGAGCGTTACAGAACAGAGCTCAGTGTAAGATAAATACAGTAAAATAGATTTTAATTCATTGAATTATTAAATGTTTAATTTATTATGCAAGCAAGAGAAACTGTCCACAAACAGTAAGTTACTGTACAGCTATTAAGTACAATATTTTCAGAGCAGTTCTGATATTTCTATATTGTATTAAAAGGCTACAATTTTTACTATGAAATCTCAAGTATTTCAAAATATTCTACATGCACAATTTGTTCTTGTATTAAAAACCTTATACTTAACTGAAGATACTTAGTGCTTAAGAAAATGCACCTTTGACTAGGATCAGGAAATGAGAAGTTTATTTTTTTCCTGCAGGACAAAAATATTATGGGCTGTTGACTTTTTCCTTTTACTCCAACTTTTTGGAATCTTGTAAAATAGGATTTTTTAAAACCTTTCATTTGGCAAGTGTGTTTCCTTTTCCCAGGAGTTCACATTCCACAGAGCAACACACCCATGTTTTATGGTATCAGGACCTTCTCCACAAGTGTTACCAAATCAGAAAATAAAAAATGCTCCAACAAACCAAGCAAATATCCCCACCAAAAATCAAACATCCCCCACTACCCCCAGAACCCAGGAAAACCTGGTGTTTACATTCTACATTCTAATTCTGGTAGAAGTAGGCAACCAAAGTGTCCTTCCCGAGACTCCAAGAGTGCAAAGAACAGCATGAGTGTGTGTGTGTGTCTGCCTGCACCACTTCTCCCGCTATCCCCAAAAGTTGTGTGTGGAGGTGACGTGTTTCCCTGAACTGAAATACACTGAAATACACACACCCTCGCACAAAGACAGCGCGCGCACACACACACACAAGTGCCACTGGACAGTCCCATTAATGTCCTTCTCCCCTCCACACAAACATCGAACTGCGCTGCAGTGACTTACACACTGACCTCTAACAGAATACTCAGAAAACGCATTTACTCCCACAACACAGGGTCACTGGACTGTTATGAAAGGATTACTGGCTTCAAACACTAGTTTGGTTCCTGTAGGTGCTGTTATACAATGACATTCCTACAGACACCTTAACCACGCAGTTTACCTGGTTCTGCTGATCAGCCATGCTGTGAACAGAGGAGTTCTGTGCCTACAGAGGTTAATTAACATGAAACCATGCATCTGAAAAACACACTGCATGCTTCACAGTTTAACAGAGCTCTGCCCTCAGCAGAAATATTGCAAAATTTATCAAGTGATGCAATGCTTGAGCGGTTGAAAGCAAACCTGTTTAGAGAACCCTCTGCTATATACAACTCTGCCATTAAAAGAGTCTTTTATTCACCATTTGAAATATCTCCTTTTATTTGTTTCAGCTTGATATAGTTCTGGAAGGTTAAGAACTAATCTTTTCAAACATAAACAGGAAGATAAACTTTTTTTTTCCCCCACTAGCTAGAAATAATTCAAAGCTCACCAACAAAGTACTTCATTAATTCAATAAGGCAAGGTAATATTATTCAGAAAGACGACTGAAAATCACTCCTTCCACCAACACACAACTGCAAGGCCTATCAGTTATAAACTACTGAATAGTGTTTCCGCGTTATGTGCTCTTCATAGGTAAGACAGGTTTACGTTGATGGAAAACATCCAAGTATTGTCAAAAAGGAGTAAACAAAATCTAAGACTACCTACTTACTCTAATTCAAACTTACTGCAACCATAATCAGAAAAACTATGTAACACTTCTACAGCATCCATGGACAGAATCCATCCTAACATGCATCTGTGGGACAGGCAACAAAAGCACCAACAGTTCATCAGAGCCTTGCCCAGGTCAGCCTGCAGCACCAGCCTGCGCTCCTGCTTGGTGCCCGCTCCCAGCAGACACCCATCCTCGGTGCCGGATGCTGCAGCGGCATCTGGATGTGACCACATGGCACGCTTTGGAGCGATGGCTTGTTGCACAGAAAAGTCTCTGTCCAGCGTTCCAGCACAAAGCTCTTGTGAAAAACAGCACATTGTGAGGTAGAATTAAAAAAATAACACTAAGTGCATATTAACAGGCACAGAACTAAAGTCATGAGTCATCTACCAGCTCAAGGAACCCCAGATGGGGGAAAAACCACAACCAGCCACGGAAACAAACACACAGCCCCACAGACAGCTTTGATTTCACAGGTGCTTCTTCATCGTGCTGGCAAGAGGGGCTGCACTGTGACAGCCTCCAAGACAAACACAGTTCAAGCCTGCGAGAAAAGCGTTTAAGATTCCCAGATGCCAGTGTAGTCCCTTCAGTGATGTTCAGTAGGACACTAAAGGTGGGAAAACAAGTGCCAGGAGCACGGAGAGTGAGTGCTTGCGGCAAGAGCCATCGTGGCCTAGTGCAGGGACACAGATAGCCTGTTTCTGGATGACTAACAGCCCACAACTTCTAACAGAAGGGAGTGCAAGGAAACAAGAGAGTTCATACAGACGCACTGCACTCAGATTCACAGTACTTCAGGAACAGGAAACTTAGCATTTCCACCGGACTAATGTCCAAAATACAGAATCCCCAAGTTTTGCCACACGCTGCTGCTGTTGTGGTTCTTTTGCAAACAGCATGGCCAGTTAAAATCCCCTTGTAGCTTAGGTCTTTCTTCGCTCTTCCTTGTGTTCCACAACTGTCCCCAAGCTTCCTGCATGCTTCATTTCCACCACCTTCAGTTCCAGATGAGGGAAGACCCCTCCAACCTGTTTAACACCCCAGTGAACCTGAGCTGCCCCAGGTGCATGGTCACAGCCCATCACACCCACACAACAGCAGCTGGGTGCCAGTGACAAAAGATGTGTTTGACAGGTCCTATACATGCCTGCAGATTTCATTCATCTACTTATTAGACCCCATTTTTCACAGCTTAGGCCACTTAAAGTGAAAAAATATAATTTCATGATTTGTGTTCCATGTACACAGTTCCAAAAGCATTCAAAAGGTACAAGTGTTTGAACTCAAGAGTCAGTGTTTTATAGAACAGGGGGCAGCTATTAATTTACAATTTCATCAGTCTGCTTTAAGTTCACGACAACAGTTCCAGCAACAACAGAACAGCTCAGAAGATACTACAGAACACCTTAGTCTGCGAGCTGCTCTCCAAGACAACACTTATTTGCATTTTATGTTAAGTGAGTGTACCTATTTAAACAAGTATTCTTCCTCCTCCGCCAGCTGGGATTATGTTCTACTGAGAGGCCCTCACCAAATAATTCTGTTAAAGATCCAGGAGAAGAGAAAGTTCAGGATTTGAACCAAACAGAAGGAAGTCTATCAGCTGCACATTCCTGACTACTGGAATACAATACAACATATTGAATGCTTTATATTACTAACAAAGTTCTCCCAAAGAGGAAACTTAGGATTCTTGCTCTCATAATGCAGAGAAGCTATAAGTTTTAATGTCTTCTCCACCAACCTAGAGCATGCTACCTACAGAAATCCAGAACTACAAGAAGATCATCAGGCTTCTGTAGTTCCAGCTATCTCATCTTCACAGATGTCTTCTTCCCCAAACAAATATTTTGCAAAAGGCTTTATAAGAATCAACATTTAAAAAGCATGTTCTATTGAGCCAGAGACAGTGAATCTGAACACCAAAATACTGCAGTCCTTTTCAGATAAAGTCTCCTGCTGAATTCAGTGTGTGATTTGTCAGCGAAGCCTTAGTGAAATACTGGAGGTAAAAAAAAAAAAAAGATCTGAACATGTGAGCGATGAGAATGTTATAAACTGATACAGATGTACCAGGCTGCATTTACAAGGTTGGCTGTATTAACTTGAGAGGTAAATGCTGGCATTCATAATGATTTAATGATGAGCATTAAAGTGTTTCAAATCTTACAATAAGCGCAGTTAACGGCAAACAGATCTTTCTGCAGACAGACATGCTTCTAGTCTGTTCCCAAGCTGACAGTACATGTGACGAAAGGCTCATCTGCTGACACTACAGACACATCCTAGACAAGCTGGCGACAGAGGAGTCAAAGCTGCCCAAGGAAGGCTGACCCAGGACATCGTCGTTGTATGGAACATCCAAACTGTTGGCCTGCAGTGGTTACTGGGCAGTGCCTTTGCCCACTCAGCTTCTGCTTACCTAGCACCAGTCTTTTCCTACTAAATTCTCTGGGAGGAATAAAAATGCAGCTACATCTCCCTCCACAATCTCTTCCTTCTGGCAATGAACACAATGTATGCAATCTCAGAAAATGAGATGTTCTAACAACAGCAAAACATTGTCAGAAGTTGACTCATTTTTCTTGCCGATCACAAACAACCAAATTAATATAGAAATGAAATCCACCACAGAGCAGTTCCAGCAACAGAAAAGGCCAAGGAAGCATAAGTGAAGAAGTCCAGCTCCTTTGGAACAAGGAGGTGCTGTATCCAGGCAGCCAGGGTGAGCCTGGGACGAACTACTGCAATTGCCCCTCCTATTTTTGTTTCAAATTGCCCACTTCTAGCTGCACTGAAGGAAATTATCAACAAGTATTAACGGTACAAACAAACCAGAACAATGATTTGGTGGCACAGGATCAGCAGGAGCAGAGGTCTGCTTGGAAGGCTGAAAAAACAGCACATGGAAGCAGACTTGTGGATGCAGCATGAGAATGCATATGGTGCTGTGCCAGAAACCTGTTCCACTGCTGTGTTCAGAGATCATAGTAACTATGATCTTCTCTGAATCAGAGATTTCGGAAAGAACACACTTCAACTAAACTGAAGTAAAAACCACAAACATCTGAAGGTCCTGTTGATGAAAGATGTGCCTAGAACTTTGGCTGATAGAGAGAAACGCGTCCGCTAAGGCACCCCGAGGCAATCTGACAGTGTGTTGGAGAAAACTTTGTTGTCAGTACCACGTCATTGTGAGAGTACAGGGAACGGATTTCTTTCAGGGGACTGGCTTCTTTGGGCAAACAGTCAATGAGTTCACTGCATTGTGCATCAAATCCCAGCAAGCGGATTCCAAAGCCATGCGGGGATGAAATCATCCGGCCATCAGGACTGAAGCAGAGTTCTTTGATGTAGCCCCTGCCCACATTGGCTTCTTCAATGCAATGAGTCAATCGCAGGGAACAACGCGGTGAGACAGGGCGCACAGGGGCTCCTTCCTGGAATTCATATACACAAGTCCACTAGAAGGAGAGGCAGAGAAAGGAACATTGAAATAAAAGTAAAGCGCTCATTCCCACTATACGCTAAGTGAGTAACACAGGAACAACCAATGCTATTCTTAGCTACTCTTTGATAAGCATCTACTGTGAAACACTGAACAGGTCAGCTCCTTGGCCTCTCCTCTAGTTTGAACTGTGTAAGCAAAACAGCTGTCTAGCATCAAAGCTGCTTTTTTAATTAAATGGATGTGAGATAAAAACTAGGTTTAAAACTAGATTGTATCTGGAGAGAGCAAAGGCTAATCCTTTGGCCAGGCATCTGCTCTGATTTCGTAAACATTTAAATGAAATCTACAGCAAAGTAGGACTCCTTCTACTGTAATTTATAATTGACCACTGGCATTTTTTGCCCGTAACTTCAAAAGGAAGGAAATCTTGAAAGAAAAGCGAAATAGCTTTTGAGGTGATGTTATGCACAGCTCTACAGCCAACTTGTTACTTGCAAGACAGCCAGGGGTTTTGATGTGTAATCTAATTATCTAATCTCAAACCAAATGAAAAAACAGCTCTATTGCAAAGTCTATATCATGTTGAAAGATTCAATTTCAGTCTCAAGACAAAATAAGTGCTCTTAGTTCTGTTCCATCTATTCTACCAAAATAAACACAAAGGGAACAATACCAATGAGTATTAATAGATGATACTAAGGTGGGTGCTAGGACTATGGAAAATTAAACCCGGGTAAATCATCAGTAGCAATTAGTCCAATATCATATCAGCATTTTCAAAAAATTGTCTTCTATAGCAGTTTGACAGTACATTTACAGAACCACCATTAAAATTTGTAACAAGTCTGCTAAGCTTCCATTCAGTCCTCTGCACATCTCCAAGAGGTTCCCACTACAAAGAGTGGCTTTCTTAAAAAAAGCCCAAACAAATGCCAAACTAAATCAATCCAAATTTCCATCAGCTATCAAACTAACTAAACTGCCTATTATCGGTCAAGTAAACAAAGAATTTTGTGGTTTTGGAAAGTGAATAGAAAACCTCTGTCTTGAAAACAGTGTGGTCTGCACAAATGTCACAGCACTAGTTTTGAAACAGCCCTAGGGGAAAAAAAAAGTGCTCACAAGAAGACTATCTGGAGGTATCCAGATGTTCTGAAGGCTCTGACTGGCCTTTCAATGAACTTGAGTTAACCTGGAAGTTATTTCTTCAACAGCAAATGCTCCCAAACACAACCTACAAGCTCTTGTTTTTTGTGTATAGTCAGGGAGAAGTTTTTTTCATTATTCCTGAGTGCATTACAGACAGCTGGTTGTCCTAAAACAGGGCCCCAGTACAATGCAGCAGCTATAGTCTGACATTTTAAAAACAAGATCTGCCAAAACATCATCCAGCTCCAGCCTTTAAGTCAACTATCACTTCTTTAAAGCAGTGTTTAGAGAGGGAAATCTGCAAGCTCCAGGTGAGCTGTAGCCGGTCGTATGACTTAGTGCTTCAAAGAAAAGCTTGAAATGTATTCTGCCAGGAGGATTATTGATACCTCCTTTATATTTAAGCTGCAGAGTTTTTAGGATAAGAGCTGAGACCAAGGCACTTTGAAGTTACATAAACATCCCTGAAGCTCATTATTTTCAGACCTACACCATGGCAGTTTTAAGCACATGCAGATATGCCACGAGGCTTTTTCCATGGCAGTGTATGAAGAGGAGGAGCCTCTGGGAAGCATTCATCAGCACAGCAGGAGCTCTCTATCATGGGAGCTCCAATGGAGGAAGAAAAAAATATTCCAAAGGTGCTTGGAAAACTCAGATAGCTTCTCTGCTCAACTTAAAGCATGTTCACCAGTACACAACTCTAGTTCTCTGCCTTTTCCTAGTTCATGCTTCTCGTATTTTAGCAGGTACATATTTCTAAGTCTTGTATTTGGCAGCACAACTACTGTTTGAAAACTTCTAGCAGATCCATGAGCTATAAAACCTATTCTGTGAAAGATCTAGGCAACAGGAGTACTAAATGTTGGATACGAAGTCATAACGAGGTCATTAAAACAAAAAAGGAAAAAAATTCATAACCTAGATGTAAAATCAATGAATTTGTAAGCTAAAATAACTATTCATTTATTCAAATGCAAATTTACTCCTAAACAAGGAAATTGCAATATCGCTGTATGATCAATACATCTTACTCAATTTATTTTTAAAAAAAGTTTTTTATTTACCTCCTGGTCATCTGTATTACTTGAGCACCGAAGAAGCGTAGCCCACCCTTTGGGATGTAGCTGTAGTGATGTAATGCAATTGCCTCGATCTCTTTCTCCAGGAACCTCTGGTGTCAGGACCTCCAAACTATTTCTAGGAGATCCACCTAGAAGCAAAAGTCAACTGCGAGTCTCAATAAATTCTGTACATCAATCTTCATCTCTCTCATCAGTCTACTGCTGACACTAGGTCAAATGTTTGATGCTTGCACCTAGCTGCTAGAAAACACCACACCTTTATGAAAGCATAAATCAAAAGAAGTTGTACAAACAACCGAGCCTCATATCGACGGGCCCAATTTTGATTTCCGATAGCCGGTTCTTTGAATTTTGTCTCACAAGACCTGCATTTGTTCACCTCATGCTGTTAACTATCAGAATTAACTTTCCACACACATGCTATTTGTTATCATTAAAATAAAATCAAAAGAGTGGGGTTTTCTGTAAGAATTATTGCTTCTTGATCTTGTTTGATGTCCCTTCCAAATTCTTTCCAAAGTCTGCCCAGCTGCATGCAGGTTGCCTCCCTTCTCCCCTGGAATGCTTTTCATAGATGAATCATGCACTGGCATCCAGATAAGCCTCCCTCTTCATAAATATCTCTGAGGATCTCACAGCTGCAAGCAGTTAAAACTTACATTACATTTGTTTTAAACTGCATGTGATTCATGAAGTCCTTACCAATTTGCCAAGTTCACACAGACTCCCTAAGAGTGTATCCTGAATTCAGAGGAAATCCAGTAACGACAGAATCATCAGTTTTCATAGCTCTACAGTTAGGTAGGGGTCTGTAATCAGAACTTCACAGAACGCCCTGTACACATTTAAGACCTGTTTGTATACTCTTTTTCCCATGCTACTGATTCCTTCTGCAGATGCATATTACCATAATTAAGGAAAATGAAAAGCAGAACATATCTTTGTTCAGCTATGGGGTTTTTTTTCCTCCTAAAGGTAAAGAAAACATGAGGAAAAAACACAAGGGAAAGGGATCACCTCTGCATAACAACATTAATGTGCCAGTATAAAATCTTGTTGCAGTTATCAGACTTCTCAAGAAATCTTGACCAGATCTGCAGCATTTGGTGTGCAATGATATTCATTGGTTTAACAGAAATCACAGCTATGCTATTCTTCTAAAAGACAGAGACAAAACCACAGTCTTTCACTATCATACTCCAGCCTCTCCTGGACACAAAGAGTCAAAGTCCATGATTTATTCTATTTTCTTAAATATCTTTTCCTACCTTCTCTCTGGGAGGACCGCGACATGTGTTTCTCAGACAGCAGACCTGAATCATTCTGATGACATGGTGAACCAACACTTCGAGGACCCAAGGAACCTGATGACGTTATGTCTGCAAATGGCAGCAACCACATGAACACAACAGCTCAGCACAACAAGCTTTCTATCACCTAATCCTCCTTAGAAATGTTATATAAAGGGTAAGGCACTCCTCAAGAAAATACTCCTCAAAGCTCAGTTTATAGTCCAAAAGTAGTATTCTGTTTGTGCCTCGTACAAATAAACTGCCAGCACAATGAATTCCACTGGGACTATGAGGTTAGCTGCGTTATTTCTTTCATATCCATGATCTCTCCTGGAAGCTAGCATATGAATTTTTCCCCAGGACACTTCCATAACCTGACACCTCAGACAGCAAAGTTAGTCATTATTTTGATCTGTCACTGCCACAAAGCAGAAGGCAGCAAGCAAAGAAATTTAAGAGTACGCAACTCTTCCAGGTCTACTGTCAAGAGCAACCACACCACTACACCACAGTCATTGGTAGTTGCTGGGCCCACACGCAGTCAGCCTGCTCATCATGGGTTCAGTTTCTTTTATTACAGGACTAAGGACAACACATAAATACAGTTAGAGCCTGACAGCTCAAGGCGCTATACCCCATGGTGCTCAAGTCTGGATACTAAAAATCACCCTGACACTTGAGCTACACCTGAGCCACACCACACAACACAACAGTACAGATGTGAGTGACCCCTGAACAGCAGCTACTGTGCTGAAGAGTTCTTTGGAAAAATCCTTTTGACTCCATTCTCTGCCTTCTTTTGCTGCCTAAGAGTATCACATAAAACACCTCTATAACAGAGGCTGCCACAAACATTTACCTGAACTCGATGTAGTCCTTCTGGCTCTTAAAACTGGGTAGCTGCCAACCTCTAGAGATTTGTTTAGGTCGAGGTCATGCAAAATCAGAAGATATCCAGACGAGGTCGAGATCAACATTTTGGAACAGTCTGGTGTCAGTCTCATTCGCATAAGAAAACGAGTGTGAAAAAACTTCTTGTGAGGACATCCATCTTCTGTGCACCTGGAGAGCAAAAACCCAGAAGAAACAGCTGCAATTAACTTCAACTCGACTCCCTCACGACATCCAGAAGAGCTGATGATGTGCTAGGCATCCTTGTTCACCTTAAAATTTTTCTGCTACTTTTCTTATCCTCCTTAAATCAGAATTTAATGATATAGTAGAAGTCACATTTTCATACTACCACAGTACTTTTTCAAAAAGGAAATTTCGGCATGTGAAGAAAAAAAAAAACCCTCCCTTGTTAGCTACCAGACTATTACCACAAAAAGGTGATGCAAACTCTTGATAAGGTCTATAAACTAATCACATTATTTAAGAACACGCTATAGCATCATTCAAGGAAGCAGGTTTACATCTTGTACAGAACTGCCCTGCCCTTGTGCATCTAGAAACATAACCGCAAAAACAGCCACGTACCTGTTTGTGTCCCAGATGATCACATTTCCATCAAACCCTGATGTCACCAGCAATCTTGTATTGGTGTCATACTCGATGTTCTTAACCCAGCTGGTGTGACCATGTAAAGTACACACTTTTGTGTTCAGTTTTCGCAAATCCCAAAGTGCTATTGTAGTGTCATCAGAACAAGTTGCAAACAGTCGATTATCTAGAAACCTGAAAACAGCAAAAATACTGGGGCTGCTTAGTGACTTTTCTAATTTAAATTTAAAGGTTCTTAAGCAAGGATTTGAGCTAACACAGAAATAAATGGAGTGGTCACATAAAAAGAAATCAACACATGGCAGAATATTCACCAATAAAACAGTTAGACTAAAAAGCAGCCAAACTGCTACTGGGATACGAACCAGTTGTACAACATCAGTTGCACATTAGCAAACTTGTAGAAGCATAGGCAGCTGCTATAGGGCATGGCAGTAACAGTATTTATTGTAGGTGCTTGTTACAAGGCATTTCTATAGTACTACAGCACCTGGAGTCTTGCTCATTAAGCATAAACAACATACCAGGTAACGCTGTACCAGCCACATGTTACAGAATATAGCTTGGTTCCTCGTGACTAAGTTTATAACGACAAACAAAAGGGGACATGCAGGAGAATACAGCAAAACATGCCCATAACACACAAAGTCAAAATAAAGCTTTAAGAAGCTTTTCAAAGGAAAGCAGAAATTTTACTACACATTGCTCGGAAGGACCTTGGCCTGGTGATTAACAGCGGATCTGAGTTACCTGTGTGGTGGCAGTACTTGTATTTTTATGTAGATCAGAAAAGACACTTAAGGACCAAGAACAGACTTGCAAAGCCTCACACAGAGCCAAAGTGGAAATAAAAGAGATCCTCTGAATAAGAGAAGAGAGTGGCAGGAAGTTTCAATGCTGTCCTGAACCAAGGAATGAGATAAATTTTCAAGACCAGCACAGCTGACTGGAACAGAGACAGCCAAGCAGCCTGCAACAGAACACTCTTTGTACAACACAGCCCAAACTAACTCACTGGAAACCCTAGCAAGAGCAGTTTGAATACAAGGATCAGATATGGAATTAGGGAGGTATAAATGTCAAAATAAATCCTGTTTGCCTTTGCCTCTCAATATCTTGATAACATGGCTTTATTTCTCACCTAGCTCTGTCTAAAAGATAAGCGCATTTAAAGAACAACCACTGGCACAAAAAACATGTGAAAAGCTGTATTCCCTTACAGAAAAGCATGTTCTCAACATATCCTATTTGTGTCAGCTAGCCTGAGCTTTTACTTTAGTCTTCCTGAAAGACACCCAACTGATTAAAAGTCCAATTTCTTCTAAAAAGGACAGGCAGCTTGTGAAAAACATCAGCCTGTCTGATGAATTCATAAAAATGCTGGCACTCCACATTTTATTCAACTCTTTTGAGGGGAAATGCTCGGACTGCTTCTGTAGTTTTCTTGGTTTGGGTTTGGTATTTTGTTTGTTTTGGGGCTTTTCTTGGTGGTGATTTTGGTTTTATTTTGCTTTGAGAATCCACGTGAAGAGGGGCTGCGGTATTGCCCACAAGATTAAATACTGCCCTGAGTTCACCTGCGAAAGGCTATTATCAGAAGCAGAACAGCCAAAAATAATAGCATTTTAAAGGAAAAACATCACAGGATAAAAATACCGATACATGTTGCAACACTTGCTGTTTCCCGCTTCATTCAGAGAAACGGGCAAAGGATTTAAACCAGTTTAATTTGCAGAAGCCATTTGGGTTTCCCAGCTCTTCTATCATACCTGTATTTAAAGCAGCCAACCTTTGTTGGGAAATTGCTATGTATCTATGGCAATTACTCTCATGATACAAAATACCAGCCATACCCACATAAATATCTGACCGTTCTATGGTCTTGGACTTGCACTGCAAACATATATCACACATTACTTGTTAGGCTCTGATATGCTCCATTCATTTGGGGCATTCCAAAGACCAGTTAAAACAGATAAAATCCTGAGACTCCCCATCTCCTCTAAAGCACAGCTCCTCCATTAACAAAAGTACCACCCAGCATCATCTTCCATCACCATTTTCAGATTTCTTCTCCTCCCCTTTCCAGCCTTTCCTCACCTTCAATACTGAAAAGAAGGAAAATGGCACAAAGCACACTGCACCCAAACAGCTTCACAAAACCCATTCCCCCCAAGAAAGTCCACAATGTAGACTTACCACACTGTCATGAGAAAAACGTCTATGTTAAGTCAAAATATAAGGTCTTTTATCCCTTGTGACCTACCTGATATTATTTACGCAGTCTTCGTGAGCTTCAGAGAGAGTTTTGATGTGCTTTGAAGACACTGGGTCAAAAAGCAATACTTCAGTCTGTTCACATGCAACAGTCAGCACCGACCTGCAGGGGAGCAGAGAAAAGCAGAAACATTTGTACTCGGTGAAAGAAATGGCATCTGTGCTCATCCCACTAACCTCCCTTCCCTGTCCCCACAGAAATATAGCTCCACCATCACCCAGTCACTGCACAAACCTGCAGCAGCTTTTATATTTCTTATTTCCTTCTTGCAGATGCCTACTGTCAAGCAACTACTACAAAAAAAGATGTAGAATAAAACAGCATGTTGTTTTATTCTGGAGAAGTTACCTTCTCTAAGTCATTTTTGAGGGACCAAAACTCTTTCCTGCCTGGCTGCTGGCAGAACAAACACAAAGCCAGTGCACGCGCTGGATAGACCACATAGTCTCCCAATTAAATTTTTTTTTAAACACACAGGGTGTTTATTCTATAATGGCTATGCATTTCATAGATCCAGTGATGGTGTTATTTAAATCACAGTTAAGTGCATTTATATTAGTGGGTTTTTTGGACACTACTTGAGGGTGATTTGTCCCATCACTGCACTGCAGAGCATGAACTCAGTGGCTCCTCTCTGTGAAAGAAGCAGAATCAAAGTCTGACACAAAACCCATTCCTCTGTTCAGGTGAGGATTTTTGCTTAAAGTTGCAGTAAAGATGGGGAAAAAAAAAAAGAAAGACAGCAGTAACCAAGAGTAACTGGAAAGGCCTCTACTCTGAAATTCTGCTGCAGATTTCCCACCTGCCTGTGCCAATGCCATGGTCCTCTTCTGCCTACTCAGTTTTTGGGGGGCTCTAAGGCACCATACTTTGCTTTTCAGGGTGCCAGACGACCAGCTGAAGAGTTCTATATTTTGTACAGGTCTGACAAAGGCTGTGCTGAGAACAGACATGTAAGCCTGGCCAGGCGCTGGCAGCCTGCTCATACCCAAACCAACCCACTGCCAGCCACCTCCTGGGGAACCGACACCAACCCTCGTCAAGGAGGGCAACACATGGTGACAGCCCCCTCTGATCTCGCTCCCTTGTCCACCACCAAAATGCTCCCCAAAGACTTTCACAGACACAACCCTCAGCTATAGCACCACTAACAAACATCCAGCAATGAACCTGGCCCAGTTCCTCACCTCCCTCCCTAAGACTTTACTTCCATGGATGTCTTAGCTTGGCACCCACCCAAAGCAGCACAACGATGACATTCAGACTGCATACCAAGGAGCGCAACTTTTAAACCAAACTCTAAAGGACCCTTCTCCGATAATCCAACTACTCAAGCGGCTCTGATGACTGCCTGTGGGTTTTTTTGCATCAGAAGAGCATAAAGCCAGAAAATGCTAAAAGCAGAAACGAGACTGACTCAAAGGTTTATTTAAAATACCTAGCCTTTCTGCAACCGAGGTATTTTTTTTCACTAAAAGCTTATAGTATGAAGTTTAGATTTAGAGGTTTTATTTTTTTAAAACAGCAAGAAGTTAGGGGATTGCTATCACACAACACTAACAAAGAAAAGGAGTTCTCTGATGAAAGGTATTGTTCTCTGTATGTGGTTGTGTTGTTATGGAAGCAATGGAAAAGACAACAAGAGCAGGGCACTGCCACCAGCCCGAATTCAGCATTAGCAGAGACTCAGGCTGAGAGCACAGCTAATTGTTACCCACATTTTCTAAGATTCATCTCACAATGGCCCCTGAGCCACACCAACAGTCTCCTCTGAGGACACAGAAAAGTCTGGAGCAAGATTTTGGGTCTTACTACATCATGCAATTCACTTGCCAAAATCAGGGCAACTTCCAGGAACCACAACTTCAAGGACGTTACCTCCTTTAAATAACACACTTTTTCTTCCCCATAAGATGACCCCGGTGTTCCCATTTACAGCTTTTCTCAGAGAAAACAAAATCCAAGACCTTACCCAGGACAGATGTTATCTGCAAATGAGAGCAGAGAGGTCTCTGCAGAGTTCACAGGGGTCCCATAGGCACAGAAAATATGGACTTCACACTGCCCTCCTTTAGGCAGACCAGGTCTAACCGGCAGCACACACATGGCACGCTGTCAAGATCCCCGCCACGGCCCCAGAACAGTGCTCAGAGGAGCCAGAGGCTGACAGAAGGGGTGTGGAGAGGGGACACAGCGTCACTGACTGGGCTCAGTTCCTTTGAGGGAGGCTACAGAGAGAGATCAGAAGCCTCCACTGCCTGGCCAGTGCGGGTCAGAGCAGGTCTGCACCTGCTCTAAGCTAAGCTTAACTAGCAGAGTCCTGCAAAAGTGAGCATGGCTTGGGCTGTTCCATTTGGCACTCAGGCGACTGAAATCCAGCACCACAGCCCTAACTGTAGCCTGCCACAGAAATAACTGGTCTGTCTCAACATCACACCTAACCTGAAGGCCTCATCACCGAAACAACTGCATGTGGACTGCAGTGCTGAGCAGGACAGGTTTGCAGGGTCCACTCTGATAATGGTTACATGCATCAGACAAACTGAACATGCCCAAACAGATACACATTTTTGGTGGGAAAAGAAGGTGTGGAGTTAGTGAAATTCGCCTATCAGTAAGGCATGACCCCAGGCATATTAAGGGGTGAAACAAGAGTGAGGTTTTAAAGATGTTCTCCCACCAGATTGAGCATCGGACTAACAGGGCGCTGCAGTGCTGTGGTGGTAGCTGTCTATCTTTATCTCTCTTTCTTTCTGTCCTTCTTTTGAGGCATGCCTCATAACCAAATAAACAGCAGCACTTGACCTCATTCGAGTCTTAATTCTGTGTCCAAATATCCAAGCCAAATGTATGCATATCTTTATGGCACATATCACTAACCTACACCCAACACCACTTCTGGACCGCTGGGCCAAGCGATGCCACCACACAAAGCACCAGGTCCACGCACACATTGCTTCAATACAAGGGCCGTTTTACCAGGTTCAGTTTTGGAGGGGGAAGCCTCATAAGCACCAGGCATGAGGAAGGAATAAAGAACTACTCCTTTTGCCAGAAACTTGCACAAACAACTTTAAACCACAGCCCAGTCGTACTGCTGCCAACGCTTCCCACATAAGCACAGAACACCCACACGTGGATATTGTTCCAATTTGGCCACTGTGGCTGAACCAGCAGAGCAATTCTCCTGGCCCATTTGCTCCATGGACTGCAGAGCGGGTCCCATGCCTCGGTAACCATGACCATACCTGCTGGGGATAGACAAATGAGATCACCTTCCAGCAGCAGGCACCTGAGAACAGTTTTGACAGTTTCCAAAACTTCAGGAAGAAGAGGAACAGATAAGGAGCTGCAACTTGGCTTTATAATGCAGCCACGGCAAAACTGTCAAGAGTTCAGAAGTTCACGGACACCTGAACTCTGTTCTGATGAATGCACACTGAAAACAGAAAAGCTGACAAAACAACAAGAGTAACAGGGACTTCACTGCTGCCTACCCAAGGGGAAAACACTGGCAAGACCTCCCCAGGCTGCAAGGCCCTTCTGCCAGGAAAACTTCACATAGAGCTGGACATGTTCAGCCTGGGGAAGAGAAAGCTCTGAGAAGATCTTAGCGGAACCTGATAGGGGCCTACAAGAAAGCTGGGGAGAGACTGTTCACAAAGGCTTGTGGTGACAGGACAAGGGGCAATGGGTATAAGCTGGAGAAGGGCAGATTTAGACTAGATATGAGGAGGAATTCCTTCACTGTGAGGGTGGTGAGGCCCTGGACCAGGTTGCCCAGGAACCTTGTGGCTGCCCCATTCCTGGCAGTGTTCGAGGCCAGGTTGAACGGGGCCTCGGGCAGCCTGGTCTAGTGGGATCATAGAATCACTGGGTTGGAAAAGACCTCTTGGATCACCAACTCCAACCCTTCCTATCTGCCACTCAATCATGTCCCTGAGTGTTGCATCTACCTGTCTTTTAAAATACTTCCAGAGATGGTGACCCCATCACCTGTCTCCCTGGGCAGCCTGTTCCAGTGCCCAATGACCCCTTCTGTGGGAAATTTTTTTCCTGATGTCCAGCCTGACCTAGTACAGCCTAAGGCCATTGCCCCTTGTCCTGTCCCCTGTCACTTGGGAGAAGAGGCCAGCACCCTCCTCTCTACAACCTCCCTTCAGGTAGTTGTAGAGAGTAATAAGGTCTCACCTCAGCCTCCTCTTCTCCAGGCTAAACAACCCCAGCTCTCTCAGTCACCCCTCATAAGGCCTGTTCTCCAGCCCCTTCACCAGCTTCGTTGCTCTTCTCTGGACTCGCTCCAGAGCCTCAACATCCTTCTTGTGGTGAGGGGCCCAGAACTGAACACAGGACTCGAGGTGCGGTCTCACCAGAGCTGAGTACAGAGGGAAAATAACCTCCCTGGACCTGCTGGCCCCGCCGTTTCTGACACGAGCCGAGACGCTCACCCCACACACGCAGACAGACACAGACCCCGCCGTACCCGTCGGGCGAATACTCGAGGTTGAAGACGGCGCCGTGCGTCCTGGTGCTGAGGTACACGGAGTCTGCGGGCTGGATGGAGCCGTACAGCGCCGTGGTGGCGCGGAACGTGTCCCGCGCGGGGTCCACGGCGGCGCCGCGGCCCAGGCAGCGCCCGCGCAGCCACGCGAACAGCCCGGCGGGAGGGGCCGGGGGGCGCCGCGCCGCGCTCATCGCCGCGGCCAGCGGGACGCGACCGGCTGCGGGACCGACCCTGCGGCAGCGCCGACCCCGCGACCCCCCGCCCCCGCGCCAACCCCGCCTGCGCGGTGACCGCACCGCCCACCGCGACCCCTGCGGCTGCGCCGACCCCGCACCGCCCCCGCCTGATATGGACCCGTAAACACCGCCTCATTCGAACCCCGCCCCCTCCCGATATAGACCCGTAAGTCCGGCCCCTTAAACCTCGCCCCCCTCCTGATATAAACCCAGAAGTTCCGCCCATCGAATCTCGCCCCGCAAGCCCCGCCCGCTCGTCACGCCCCGCCCCTCACAAGCCCCGTCCTATCAAGTCCCCGTAAATACCGCCCCACCAAATCCCGACCCCTCCGCAAACTCCGCCCCCTACGCAAGCCCCGCCCGTGCGAAAGCCGCACCCCACGCAAGCTTCACCCTCTGCAAGCCCCGCCCACTCTGCAAGCTCCACCACCTCTGCGAGTCCCGACCATTCTTCAAGCCACGCCCCATAAAAGCCCCGCCTCCTCAATAAAGCCCCGCCCATCTTGCAAGCCCCGCCCCTGCAAGCCCCGCCCCCACAAACCCTGACTCTCTACAAGCCCCGCCCCTTCACAGACCGCACCCCTATACAATCTCCGCCCCTCTGCAAACCGTGCCCCCTTTTGCAAGTCACGCCCCTCTTCAAGCCCCACCCCCTCACGAACCACGCCCATTCCTAAGCCCCATCCCTCTTTAAGCCCCGCCCTTCCACAAGCCCCACTTCCCCACAAGCCCTGCCCTTCTGCAAGCCCTGCCCCTACACGAACCCCACCTGTACAAGCTCCGCCCCTTGCTATACCCACCCCACCTAAAGCCCTGCCCCTCCGCAAATCTCGCCCCCAAACCACGCCCCCTTTCCCAAAGACACGCCCCTTCACTAGCCTTGTCCCTCCACAAGCCCCGCCCTCTGCAAATCCCACCCCTTCACAAACCCCGCCCCTGAACGCCGTGCCTATCCAAAAAACCCTCCCCCCGCAAGCCCCGCCCTTTCTACAAGCCCCACCCCTTCACAACCCCTTCAAACCCCATGCCCTTGCGAACCCCGGCCCTCCACGAACCCCGCCCTTTCACAAATCCCGCCCTCTCAACATAAGCCCCGCCCCTGAAAATTCCGCCCCCACAAGCCCCGTCTCCATAAGCTCCGCCCTCTGCTAACCCCGCCATTCCACAAGTCAGGTCCCCTTCCAATCCTACCCCTTTGAACCCCGCCCCGCGCAATCTCCGCCCCTTTAAGCCACGCCTCCGCAGCACCAGCGCGCCGCTGCTTCCGCACTGTGCATGCGCAACTCTCCCTACCGCCTTATTCCCCCACACTGCGCATGCGCAGCCCTAGCCCACAACGACCCGGACCCCGCATTGCGCATGCGCAGCCCCTCCCTACAGCCCGTCCCCCATGTTCCCCGTGGCCCCTTCGCTTCACCGCACATGCGCAGCCTCCTGGCGCAGCTCGGGCCGGCACAGACACCACCCCTTGCGCAGGGCACATGACCGCCCCCACCCCGTTCGCCGCGGCCCACAGAGCCCTGGGATCCCATAAAGGCCCTTGGAGCTCCGTTAAAGAATCGCCAGGTTCGAAAAGACCAGCCGGATCATCGAGTCCAACCATTCCCGTCAATCACTAAGTCATGTGCCTCAGCATCTCATCCACCTGTCCCTTAAACACCTCCAGGGACGGTGACTCAACCACCTCCCTGGGCAGCCTCTGCCAGTGCCCAATGACCCTTTCTGTGAACAATTTTTTCTGATGTTCAGCCCGAACCTCCCCTGGCAGAGCTTGAGGCCATTCCCTCTTGTCCTGTCCCCTCTCACTTGAGAAAAGAGGTCAGCTCCCTCCTCTCCACAACCTCCTTTTAGGTAGTTATAGAGAGCAATGAGGTCTCCACTCAGCCTCCTCTTCTCCTGGGTGATCTTTAAGGTCCCTTCCAACCCAAACTATTCCAAATAGCAGAAGGCTTTTTGGGTCATAATATCATAGAATCACTAGGTTAGAAAAGACCCATCAGATCATTGAATCCAACCATTCCTAGCAATCACTAAGCCATACCCCTCAGCACCTCATCCACCTCCAGGGAAGGTGACTCAACCACCTCCCTGGGCAGCCTCTGCCAGTGCCCAATGACCCTTTCCATGAAATATTTTTTCCTAATGTCCCGCCTAAACCTTCCCTGGTGGAGCTTGAGGCCATTTCCTCTCGTCCTGTCCCCTGTCACTTGGGAGAGGAGGCCAGCTCCCTCCTCTCAACAACCTCCTTTCAGGTAGTTGTAGAGAGCAATAAGGTCTCCACTCAGCCCAAAACTGAACACAGGATTCGAGGTGCAGTCTCACCAGTGCTGAGTACAGGGGGAGAATGACCTCCCTGGACCTGCTGGTCACGCTGTTTCTGATACAAGCCAAGTTATCCCATCAAGGCCTGCAGAACCCCGTGATCCCATCAGGGCCCATCAAGCCCTGTTATCCCATGAAGCCCTGTTATCCCATCAAGGCCTGCAGAACCCTGTTATCCCATCAAGGCCCACAGAACCCCGTTACCCCAGGAGGGGCCCATGGAGCCAGTGATACTGCCGCACCATGACCCAGCGCTCAACGCTCCTCCAGCTGCACTGGGAGCACCGGGCAAAGCCACAGCCCATCTCCCCTTTGTAACCCTTTCAAGAAGAGCCACACCAGCGTGACAGCCAAGAACCTTTTTGAGGTGCACAGGCATCCCAGGGCCGCATCAGGCGTGTTCCGCTCCCTCAGCTCCCTGGGGCGTCCTGCCCATTACATAGAACTCCGTGTTTGGGCGCAGGTTGATATAGTGAGCGATGCGATTGGACATGGCAAAGAAAGCAGAAATCATGCCTATGTCCCAGGCGTCTTCACGATCAAAACCATGCCTCTCCAGCCTCTGGAAGTGCTCCTCTGTGATGTTATCGGCTCGACAGACTGCAAGGGCAAACTCTAGCATCGCCAGGTCCCGGTCACTCAGGTCGGCACATTTCCAGTTCACAATGACCTGTGAGAAGGCAGAAACTGGAGGAGGCATGGATGGACCCCACAAACACTCCAGCGGCTGATTACCTTCTCTGCTCCACCAGTAAGTGAGATGGCAGTGCGTAGGCTTTACTCAGCCCCTCTGCCGGGCAACCTGGCTGCCATCAGTCAAAAGACTCCCCTGTGTTACTGCCCTTCTCATCTCTGACATTGGCAGCTCTGCTGAGCAGGCTATAGAGGAGTTCTTTAAACAGGACTGAACACCACGAGGATGCTGCAGCTCGCCACTGGCAGCAAATCCCTCCTCAGACCAGGTTACAACAGCACAGAATGTGGACAGCAAGTGAACGCTCTGTGGGTCCACTGTACCTCCCTGCATCTTGCTTGGAATCACAGAATAGTTTGGGTTGGAAGGGACCTTAAAGATCATCCAGTTCTAACTCCCCTGCCATGTCCAGGGACACCTCCCACCAGATCAGGCTACCCAAGGCTCCATCCAACCCAGCCTTAAACACCTCCAGGGATGGGGTAGCCACAACTTCCCTCAGAACCTGTTTCAGTGTCTCACCACTCTCATGGTGAAGAAATTCCTCCTTATATCTAGTCTAAATCTGCCCCTCTCCAGTCTATAGCCATTGCCATGTCCCATCACTACAAACCTTTGTGAACAGTCCCTCCCCAGCTTTCTTGTAGGCTCCTTTCAGGTACTGGAAGGTTGCTATAAGGTCTTGGTACTTTCTATTCTCGGAGACCTCAGGGTCCTGCCTGCACTGGCTACTGGTCTGACAGGTCACCAATAAACTTAGTAAGCCAAGTACCGTGTTAGGGCCCAAGACATGTCAAAACTGATCAAGATTGCAGGGAACAACATAGATCTAAGGTCCAAAGTACAGATGAAGGACCAAAACTTCAGATGAGAAAGCAGAAATGTGGGAAGGCCATTCCCCACCTCCCAGGGGACCCTGCGAAGGACGCATACTGTTGCAACCCCACTGACCTGGTCAGCCAGCATTGGCTGCTTGGAATATATCCGATGAAGTGCTCCATGTGCAGCCACACAGTAGGGACATCTGTTCACAACACTGGTAGCCACAATTATGAGCTCCTTGTCTGCCTTGCTGAGTCGCCCTGCACGGATAGCAAAAGATTTAGCACAGTTTGCTATTAAATATGTCCACCACAGCAAGGATCACAGGGAAACACAGAGCAGAGGGCTCCAGGTACAAGCTGCCTGCAGTACAGCCCTGAGACAAAGCTACAGGGCACACATGAAGATGCTGCGCCAAAGCTCCTAGCTGACAGGACCAAAGGCATTGTTTTTAAACTGAAAGATGGTACGTTTAGATTAGACATTGACAGATTCCTCCCCGCTTGAAGCTGCTGAAGAGGGCTGCTGCTATGCTGAGTCACGGGTTTAGGAATGGTTGGACTTGATCATCCAGTGGGTCTTTTCCAACCTAGTGATTCTGTGATTTTGTGGGTGGAGAGGAGCGAGACGAAGGTCTGCTGGCCACTCCATATCAGCAGCTATATCAAAGCTGACATGTGCAGCAAGGATGAGTCAGGGAGAAAGAGCTACTCATTATATCTCCACGACTAGTTTGCCTATCAGGATGACCAAACTAGCCCCTGGTCACCCCCTCATATATCAATGCAGGTATGCAGAGTTACACCATAGCCACAGAACAAAGATTCAGAGGTTATCAGGGAAACATAAGTATTAATAAGATTTATGAATAAAACCCAATATATGTTGTACTTAGATGACTTATGGATGTGGAAACTGTGAGTTTTGTGTGTTGGAAATGGCTTGATGTACCCCGGAGTTTTTTGGATCCCTACACACTGGTGGAGGTTGCGCCAGCAGGGGGGCCAAAGACCCCAGATGTTATCACTCCAGAGTAAGAGGATGTAGAGGCTCCAGAGTAAGAGGCTGTAAGAGGATGAGAGGAGCGGGTCATAACTGGAGCTTCCTCTCAGCTGGTATGAGACTCCCACTGATGTCAACATAACATCATGGATCCATTCCCTCTGAGCACCAGACAATCTGCAAAACTTCACCTGCAGCAACTTCATGGAAACATCTAAAAAGACTTTATCACTGAACTCTCTACAGGTTGCATAGTCCCTCACAAACCCTTATAGGATGCTAATATTAGTCTAGACTTAAGCTTATATTCTTGACTTAGAATTGTAACATTATAGATAATAAACTAAATGTTTAAATGCAGTGACAGACATAAGGAGAAAATATTTTACATTGAGGGTGGTGAGACCCTGGGACAGATTGTTCAGAGGAGTTGTGGCTGTCCCACCCCTGAAGTGCTCAAGGCCAGGCTGGATGAGGCTTTGAGCACACTGATCTTGTGAAAGATGTCCCTGCCCACGGCAGGAGGTGGGATGCACAGAATAGATGATCTTTGAAGGTCCCTTGCAACCCAAACCTATTTGTAATTCTATGATCTTCCAGGCAACTGATTTACCAGGACAGTTGCTTGTGAGGTGTCTAATTAGGGTGAGGGACGTGAAATTTGGTCAACAGGGAAACAATCCTATGTAACAGGAAAACTCAAAGGAGCAAAATTACTTGCTGCCCAAGCAGGAAGCTCGACTGGTACTTCTCCATGTACATCTCAGAGGCAAATGGCTAGGGAAGGTTTTGTCTGTTCTTCCTCTGATGCTTAATTGCTGCTTTCACAGAGAAGTGCAGTGTTCTAAAACCTGGTACAAGAAGCAGTTACTACTGCAAAAGGTGGAGTATTTTTGATTTAAGCTAGAGTTAAGTTTCACCTGAGAAATTGCATTTTTTTGAAAGTTATCCCTCTGATAGCATGTTTTCTTTCAAAGAGCGCTTTTTTTTCAGACACTTCATTCTTTGGAGGTGATAACATCTTATGTGAAGTGCAATATGTGCAAAATGGACATCTTCTCTTCTATAATCACTTCTGTTTGTAGTGTTTTCCTATCTCAGCTGAAGGTCAGACAGAGAGCTGGCTCCAAAGATCCACATTATCAAGAGTTTTGACTGTTGTGAAGATCATAATAAGGTTAAAATCAGTCCTTGGAAAGTAACAGAATATGTGTAAGATTTCTGGGAAAATTTATATGTGGGCATGCAAGTGAGGAATATATTCTGTAAGCAGCTTTTGTCTTGTTGCACGCGATGGATAGAGATCACTCCCTCACATTGCCCAGGCCTGATAAAGGATGCTTGCTTTCTAAACCTCTAAAACAAGTCTTAGAAAGTTTATTTGCTGGCATTTCAGTATCAAACCCGCTAAGCAGGTTTCAGGTTGTAAATATTATCTCCAACTTTTGAAGGCATAAAGAAGAAAATACAAGGAACAATGAGGTACTGTAGGACTGGTGCTTTGGAAACTCCTATCGACACCAGACAAAACACAACTTCTACAGACTGTCTAGCCCTGTGGCTGCTCTAAAGAAGCTGCGGGAAAAGTGGCTGTGCTTGATTATATTCAGAATCAATCCTAGTAATTTTCACAAAGAGCTTCACAATACGACTGTGCACAGGATCCTAGGAACCTACCTAGTTGTGCATCAGCATTCAATCTCTTTGCATTTTTTAAGAGAATTAGCAACAGGTTTATTTTGAAACTACACTTCACAAGGAAGGTTGGGGTCCCTCCTCCTCCCCACAAAAGCTACTGCTTTACTGGACTTTGAAAATACTTGCATAAAATTAGTGCCTTCTAAGAGCATGAAAGACTGCTGAAATCCCTAGGGTAAAGAGAAGTCAGGAAAAGAGGCCTTCTTGCGCTGGTTCTGTGCTAGAAGGTGATAACCCCGTGATACTGCAGGAGAGATGCTGAAAAGGGTGGAGAAACAGACACTTGTACAACTAGGGTAATGGCTTCACTCCAGCAGCACAAGCAAAGCAGAACACTTAGCACAGAGATTTGCATGTGCCACGTGGACGAGGCATAAGGCTGCTTTCCTCCCTGCCTCCAGAAGTTATTGAGTCACTCCTCCCCGGCCCTCATCTCGCGTAAGCAGGAGGAGCAGTCTACACACACCAGCTCATGTTACAAAAACTGGGTTTTACTAATGTACCTTCAGAGCAAAGGCAATGAGGAGAAGCCTCTAAGAGCCCAGTGCCACTGGAAGCATGAGGAACAGGCAGTCCTCAAACTGCATTTCCTTGAAGGCTGGAGAGCTGTGTAGTGTTCCCCACAGCCCTGCCCAGTGGCGTGCTGCAGCCATCCCTCCCTCACACCCATGCCAGAGCACCCAGAGGCTGCCTGCTGCACAGGCATCCCAGAGCACAGCAAGCACCTGGGTCCTTTCCCTGCCAGTACAGACACCCTCAGGTTCAAAGTCCCCAGCATAGAGTTTCAGGTCTCAGAGGGCACAGCGTCCCATGCAGATTTTGAGCACGGCTTGTGGGCAGCTCATCACCAAGAACCCAGTGGAGGAAGAGCTGCAGGCAGGCGCAGCTCCTTTGGGAGCTGTGTTATGCTAGGCTCTTGGCTGTGACCCGACCCGAGCCACACGGTAGCTGCAGTGCCTGGCTGCGTAACCCAGCTGGTCTGGAACCTGTCTGACTCCAGACCAGCCTTCTGGCTTCATCTTGGATCTGCCTCATTGAAATGGGCACTCGCCTGGGAATTCTGGACTCCTGGCTGGCCCTGGTCAGCACTGACAGACCTCCCCTGCAATCTCTGCTCCAGTAGTGTGGGGCTGCAGCCTTGCCCATGAAACTACTGCCTCTGCTTGCGCCTTTTTGGCACATTTGGCTCCCGACTCATTTTGCCCTTAGGCAGCAGCTTGTCCTTTCCATGTAGTAACACAGAGCACAACGCAGCAAGACAGCAGAGCTTGCTTTGAGAGTGACTTTGTAACCACAGACTATGAGTATGGAGCTGTATACAACACGAGCAAAGCCAGAAGCAGTTGTGCAGTTCCAGCCTCTGCCAGTGGTTATTATGGGCTAGGAGAATGCACAGTGAGGTAACACATCTGAGGATGCCAGAAACGTCACTTCTAGGAACTTTTTGCATTGACAAAGAGAAGGGCAGTTTTGATGTGGTTGTACGTTTTACCTCTGTCTTTGTTCATAATGGCGTTGTAATAAGCAAAAAAAGCTCTGAATTCATCAGGTCGGTGAGACATTGCTTTGAACACATTGGGCAGAAATCCAGTCTGTTCAAGGAAAAACAGAAACAAGTCAAGAACTGTAACTCCACACAGAGGACAACATTAATGCACTACACTTAGAGAATTATTTGCTAGCACAGCACTGCTGGTGAATCTCTGCAGAGCCATTTCCTTGCCCTTTGAGCCCATTTACACATATGACTGAACATATAATGATGTGGTTCTTAAGAACTGTTGCTGCAGCTTCATAGCATGAGATTGCCCTGCTCATTTCAGCCACAGAAGTAATAACCACTATTCTAACACACTGGTGCACTCCTTTCCAAATGGAGAGGCTGTCCCCATTTGCTTTCCCTGCACTTATGCTGCTATGCCCATTCGACCACCCTAAGCCTCCTGTAACTCTCCTCTTCCCTCCAAGCTTACAGGATGAAAGACATGGCCAGCCCAATCTGAACAGCATGATATCTGAGGAGCTGGCACCCCATGCATGTATATACTGGCACAACAACACTACTCTGCTCCTCTCCCCATGCTGACCCCAGTAACCACCACTGCCTAGTCCATCCCTGTGATGGCACGTGCAGCTGTCTTTCCCAACAAATCACGTGCTGCACTGGTGAGACCGCACCTCGAATACTCTGTTCAATTCTGGCCCCTCGCTACAAGAAGGATGTTGAGGCTCTGGAGCGAGTCCAGAGAAGAGCAACGAAGCTGGTGAGGGGGCTGGAGAACAGGCCTTATGAGGAGCAGCTGAGAGCTGAGGCGAGACCTTACTGCTCTCTACAACTACCTGAAAGGAGGTTGTGGAGAGGTGGGGACTGGGCTCTTCTCCCAAGTGACAGGGGACAGGACAAGAGGGAATGGCCTCAAGCTCTGCCAGGGGAGGTTCAGACTGGACATCAGCAAAAACTTTTCCACAGAAAGGGTCACCAGGCACTGGCAGAGGCTGCCCAGGGAGACAGGTGGTGGAGTGACCATTTCTGGAGGTATTTAAAAGATGGGTAGATGAGGTGCTCAGGGACATGGTTTAGTGGTAGATGGGAATGGTCGGACTTAATGATCCCAGAGGTCTTTTCCAACCTAGTGATTCTATGGTTCTATGTGCAGGATCAGCCAATGCAGGACCCACCAATGTGCATCTCGGCAGTCGGCATTTACTGGGAGGGGTTCAGCCTCAGTGCCTTGCTGCCTGCTGCAGTTCTGAGTGGTCTGGGTTCACTGTGATTGTGGCAACTGCCTGCAGGCTCCATCAGTTTACCAGCTACTGTTCCTTGCGTTGTTTATGGAAAAGGACAGCAGCGCTTTAGCAACCTCCCTCCATTGCCTTACTGTTTGCTAACCAAGGGGAGGCTCTTCCCAATTTGTCCACGACCCATTAGTTACTTGGGAACCTCTGGCATCATAGGCTGACACGCTGTTTGAATATCCAGGTCTGCTAGGTTGATTGGATTCTATACACAGGTATCCTGATCCCTTCAGTGCACCAGCACACATGGGCCTGCATCACAGCATGTGAAATTGAAGCTGACTCTTTCCCTGGATCTGATATTTGTCCTCATCTCTGCTGACTCCTTTCATCATTACACAAACTTCACCGAGGCCACTGCAACTGCAGCAGAGGACAGATTCAACAGGCCACAGGATGGACCCGGAGGCAAGGATCAGCAGTCCTCTGAGAAAAAGCTCTCTAAAGAGAGAAGCCTCTACAGAGGTGTGGCTGGTAGAGAATTTCAGCTATCAGGAAGGACTGTGTGGCATTCCTTCTCAGCAACAGCAGGGCAAGAAACTCTTGTCCAATTCCCTCTTTTTCCCCTGTACACAGTTTGCATTAGGCTGACCATTCTGCCACTGCGCTGCCCATTTGGCTTTGAAGAAAAAAGGTCAAAGCTCAAATGAAGAAATAGCCCCCGAACCTTTAAATGCTGTCACCAAAACAGCTCCTCCTCTGGTTTTTTCTACATTACAACTGTTAAACACAGATGCTCTCCAAGAAAAAGAAACACAAGTTCCAGCTAACCTCTTGTATGAGATCCCATCTGAAACAACCGCTAGTCTCATGGAACCAGGGAGACTTACAATCCTGCCAGCAGATCATTTCTAATAAAATCCATATCCTGCAGACTGGAATGAGCCTTGCAAGGAGCGAGGAAGTCCTGCTCACCTGCCTCCTATCAGGTTTGGGTCAAACATAACTGGACCAGAACTCCTCTCCTAGGGCATATGACATCTTCAGAGTTTGGACCCTTTCCACTGACAGAGTTTCAGGGCAGAACCCCTCTACCTTCAGTTCTACTTCCTCCATGAGCTCCACGATGTCATAAGGCAAGTCCTTCTTGTTGGGTACCGGGTAGCGTCCAATAGGCTTTTTCGTGCTGCCCTCCTTGGTGCTGTACGCTGCCCGGAGCTGCCCCTGGAGTCCCCGGGAGGCCAGGAGAGGCAGAAGCTGGGGAGAAAGGAGGGCAGAGAGGTTGTTATTTGGAAGGACACACATCATCTCAGCAGCCTAAGGAGGGAGAGCTTTTCCTCAGCTACTCCTGCTTTTCTGACAGGACTGGGGCACCTCTGTTGCCGTAAGGCCCTCCCTGCTCCATCAGTGGGGTAGCTGGCACTCTGTGAAAGGAAACCCAAGCCCTGTTCCTGGCTGTAGCCCTAAGCTGCTGTGTGGGCATCCAGCAGGCATTGGCTGCCCCTGCTCTGCTCTGAGGCACCGTCTCAGCCGCAGGCTGCTCCCAGCAGCCCATCTGCACCAACATGGAAGCCGCAGCACATCCCAAGATTAAAAGCTGTTTCCTGCCAGTCTGCACACAGTCGCATCACACGGACATCCAGCGGTGAGCCTAAAAGAACAGCCTAAAGAATTGCAAGGCATAAATTCAAGGCTTTTTTTTTTTTTTCACAGAATCACTAGGTTGGAAAAGACCTCTTGGATCATTGAGTCCATCCATTCCTATCTCCCACTAAACCATGTCCCTGAGCACCTGAGGCCATTCCCTCTTGTCCTGTCCCCTGTCACTGGGGAGAAGAGGCCAGTTCCCTCCTCACCACAACCTCCTTTCAGGTAGTCTGTGTAACCTGGTGATCTTTAAGTTCCCTTCCAACCCAAACTATTCCGAATGGCAGAAGGTTTTTTGGGTCATAGAATCACAGAACCACTAGGTTGGAAAAGACCCACTGGATCATCAAGTCCAACCATTCCTATCAAACACTAAACCATGTCCCTCAGCACCTTGTCTACTTGTCTTTTAAGCACCTCCAGGGACGGTGACTCAATCACCTCCATGAGCAGCCTCTGCCAGTGCCCGATGACCCTTTCTGTGAATTATTTTTTTCTGCTGTCCAACCTGAATCTCCCCTGGTGGAGCTTGAGGCCATTCCCTCTCATCCTGTCCCCTGTCACTTGGGAGAAGAGCCCAGCTCCCTCCTCTCAGGTAGTTGTAGAGAGCAATGAGGTATCCCGTCAACTTTCTCTTCTCCAGGCTAAACACCCCCAGCTCCCTCAGCTGTTCCCCATAAGGCCTGTTCTCCAGCCCCTTCACCAGCTTCGTCGCTCCTCTCGGGACTCGCTCCAGAGCCTCCACATCTTTCTCGCGGTGAGGGGCCCCGAACTGAGCCCTTCCCGCAGGCAAAGCTCGTTCCCCCCGAGCCAGCGCTGTGTCAGGCGGGGCCCCGGGTCGCTCGGGCCGCTCCTCCCCGCTACTCACGGCCACGGGGCGGCTGACGACTCCGGCTCCCATCGCGCTGGCGCCGCAGGACCCGCCCCTGGCGATGGCGGAGCCGGACGGGGAGGCGGCGCTGGCCTGCGAGGCGCTCAGGCTCATGCGGATCGAACCCGCGGCCGCCGGCGCGGGGCGAGAGGGCGGCGCCGAGGCGGGATCGGTGCGCGATGCGGGGGGGGGGAGGCGGGGGGCTCGGGAAGGTTCGGTGAAGATGCGGGGTTCGGGGAGGTTCGGAGGGGCTCGGTGCGCCGGGCGGGGCGGGGGGCGATGCGGGAGGATAGAGGGGAAGCTGCGGGGCGGGGGGTTGGGGAGCTCGGTCGCTGCGGCGCTGGGGGCTCGGAAGGCGCTGCGGGGTCCGGGGGGCTCGGGGAGGTTCGCGGGGCTCTGCGGGCTGTGGGGGCTGACCCGGTGCCCTTAGAGGAACGCGCTGCGCAAGCGGCGGCGCTGGGAGCGCGTCCTGGCGGCGAGGAGGAGCCGGCGGGTCCAGGAGCGGCAGCGGAGCCGAGCGCGGCGCCGGGCGGGCACCCGTGAGCGGGGCGGGGGCGATGGGGGTCCCGGGGGTGATGCGGGTCTGGGGGGGAAATAGAGGTCCCACGGGTGATGCAGTTCTGGGGGGCGATGCGGATCCTGGAGGGTCAGTGCGGGTCCCGGGGGGAAATGCGGGTCCTGGGGGGCGATGTGGGTTTGGGAGGTGCAGGGTGATGTGGGTCCCAGGAGGTCAATGCGGGTCTGGGGGGTGCAGTGCGATGCAGGCCTGGGGGATGATGTGGGTCTGGGGGATTCAGGGGTATGTGGGTCCCAGGGGGTCAGTGCGGGTCCTGGGGACAATGTGAGTCTGAGGGGGTGCGAGGCGATGCAGATCCTGGGGGTCAATGCAGGTCCTAGGGGGCAATCCGGGTCCTAGGTGGTGATGCAAGTGTGGGGTGATGTGGGTCTGGGGGGGTGATGCAGGTCCTGGGGGTGATGCAGGTCTGGAGGGTGCAGGGCAATATGGGTCTCAGCAGGTGATGCGGGTCTGGAGGGTGATGCGGGTCTTGGGGTGTGGGGCGATGTGGGTCCCAGGGACACACAGGGTGGGGAGCAGTGTGGGGTCTGGGCGGTGCAGCGTGCGGGGCAATGCAGGACAGGGAGCAATGCAGTTCCCAGGGGGTGATAAGGGCCCAAAGAGCCATGGGGTGATGTGGGGTGCAGCGCCTGCCCGAGCTGCCCCTCTGCTTTTCTCCCCACAGAACCCACAAGGAGCAGCACCCCTGCCCGGGAGCGGCTGCTGGTGGCGCGGGCAGCAGGACCACGGCTCTGTGTTGACCTTGGCATGGCAAGCTGCATGACCAAGAAGGTACAGGCTGCAGAGCCCTCGAGGTCTTGGTCTGCGCGGTGTCCCCAGGTGCTGGGGTTTGGAACCGGGTCCCTGCCCCACAGTCACCAAGCTCTTTGTGTTGGAAGGAGACGAGCCGCCTCGCCTCCCAGATCAGGAGGCTCTATGGGGCTAACAGACGTGCTGAGAAGCCATTCTGGCTCTGTCTGACGGAGTTCGCAGTGGGCTCGCTGATCTACCAGGAGTGTGTTCGCATGAACGACGGCTTCTCCAATTACTTGGTAAGGGTCTCTGGCTGCAGCGCCTTGTGGCATGCAGCACCCCACAGCCACGGCGCTCACCCCTTGTTCTGACCCAAGACGGGCTCAAGCGGGCTGCGATGAGAGTTGCGAGTGGTGTGAGAATGCAGCTCAGGGACAGCAACTAAGGTTGGATCTTCTTGCCCTTCGTCAGGAGAGAACTGATGGGTAATGAATGGGGCCATGTCCAAGGCTTTCCAGCTGGAGCTCCTGTCCCTCCCACCTGCAGGAGGATTCCTTGTACAGGTGCAAAGAGGGCTGTGGTTCTGGGGACAGGCAAACACATAGGCTTGGACAGGTCACACATTCCTGCCTGGATTTTTTGTTCCAAGCTCGGTCTGGCTCAAGCATGTAACCCACACGCACAGAATGTGGCCGTTACTAGGAGAAGCCTGGCTGGAAAGCTGCCAGGAGGAGAAGGACCTGGGGGTGTTGGTTGACAACCGACTGAACGTGAGCCAGCAGTGTGCCCAGGTGGCCAAAAAGGCCAATGGCATCTTGGCTTGGATCAGAAACAGCGTAACCAGCAGGTCCAGGGAGGTTATTCTCCCTCTGTACTCGGCACTGGTGAGACCGCACCTCGAGTCCTGTGTTCAGTTCTGGGCCCCTCACCACAAGAAGGATGTTGAGGCTCTGGAGCGAGTCCAGAGAAGAGCAACGAAGCTGGTGAAGGGGCTGGAGAACAAATCTTATGAGGAGCGACTGAGAGAGCTGGGGTTGTTTAGCCTGGAGAGGAGGAGGCTGAGGTGAGACCTTATTACTCTCTACAACTACCTGAAGGGAGGTTGTGGAGAGGAGGGTGCTGGCCTCTTCTCCCAAGTGACAGAGGACAGGACGAGAGGGAATGGCCTCAAGCTCCGCCAGGGGAGATTTAGGCTTGAGATTAGGAAAAAGTTCTTCACGGAGAGGGTGGTTAGGCATTGGAACCGTCTGCCCAGGGAGGTGGTTGAGTCACCGTCCCTGGAGGTGTTTAAGGTGAGGGTGGATGAGGTACTTAGGAGCATGATTTAGGGATTGGTGGGAATGGTTGGACTCGACGATCCAGTGGATCTCTTCCAACCTGGTTATTCTGTGATTCTGTGATGGAGCCACGTGTTCCTCACCAGATGTCGGGCTGCTCCTGGTGACAGCAGAGGGGGAAAACCAGCTGAAGTGGAGATTCCTGAATCTCTCGAGAATTAGAATCTTGTTTGAAATTAGGTAATCTCCTTGCTGATCTTCTTTCCTCAAACCATGACTAGGTATTTTGAGGGGAAGAGAACTTAACGGATTTTGAGATACATGTTGTTTGGTGCCCATATAGAAATATTTTCCAATTTGAAAAAAAACTCCAACCGTAGGAGTTCTAACGCCTGTAGCAGTAGTGTTGGTTCCAGTATGCTTCTGTACCTGAGCGTGTTTTGCTTTGTCAAGTGGACTTGGGGTTGATGAGCTACTTCTCCCTGTCATGCATTTTTCAGATGGATACAACACCAGAAAGTTACCTGGACCTGTTCCCTTTAGATGCCATTGTTTATCTCACTCCAGATTCTGAGCATGGTAAGTATTTCGCTTGGCATGGGGAAACTAGGGCAGAAGGATCATTTTTAAGCTTTTTTTTTGAGAGTATTTTATACTTCAGATGATTTGATTCCAAGTATTCACAGTCTTATATTGCATGGCATATACTTAGATCTGATGCTAAATCAATCCACACATCTCAGTCGGTTTTGACAGGGTTTTGAATGATTTCACTCTTAAGTGCAAAACCCAGGTTTTATGAATCATATTCTGTATCACAGTAAATTAGTAAAGTTTTCCTGTGATTGCTGATGTTGGCTCAGTGACTGGCAGCAACCTTTTAGATGCTCTTTTGACTGCTTGAAATTCACAAATGTGCATTAATTGCTTATAATCAAAATATGCCTTCCATCGCTGCGCTGTAGCTGTTAACTTCACTGAAGTGAGTCACCTGAAAAGTGTAAGAAAAGCTGCTGCTTAGAACTGCTTATAGAGTAACATTTGTTTATGAACAATGTTTAATCGCTGAAAGTAATTGCTGTCCTTCCAGATTTTGAGGTACTTTTTATAGTAAAGTTAGATAAGAATAATTTCCTGTGAGATGTTGTTTATAACCTGTGTTCTCAGTGCTGCATTCTGTACTTTAAAATACAAGTGTATTTTGATGGTGTTACGAGTCAGGGCTGTGTGTGATCTGCAGCATTCTTACCTTTAAAACCTGTGTGCAGATCCCCTGCACCTCGCAACACTATCAGGTGGCAAAGAAGAGATGCTGTGGAACTTTTGGACACAGCTTAAATGTGTTCCTCTGAAATAACACTGTGTTTATTTTCTCCTCTTCTGTTTCTACCCACACACATGTTCCTGGGGACATAGATCCCTTTCTTGGTTTACACAAGTGCCTTACTCAAGAATCTTGCGAGGGCAGAGGAAGGTTTTAGGAGGTTACTTCGACCATGAAGAGGCATCACATTTGCCAGATCAGCCACATCACATCTGGCTAAAGAGAGCACTGTGTGGTATCTCCAGCACTCCATGCTCTCAGCCTGTGCCTGATATCTCCCTTTCAGTCTGTCTGCATGTTCAGGCAGATGCATCTGTGTCTGAAGCCTCAGCTGCTGCCACGGTCTGGGACTCCAGGGTGAAGGGGGGCTCTGACCACAGCTTTCTTGTGGAATGGGGTCTTCCTAGGACAATGGCGTAGTGCAGGATTTTACTGTTGTGCGGTGGTGAGCAAGTGCTTATCTTGTTTCTAGTTCTTGAAGATATTGATCCAAATAAAGTGTACGTCCTTGGAGGCCTGGTGGATGAAAGTATTCACAAGGTGGGTAGCAGCCTGCCAGAACCTATAGATACAATCTGCCCCGTTCTCTCATAAGAGCAGAGATGCCCCATCGGTAGCACCCAGAATGCTGCTGTCTCCATTTCAGACATCATTGTTGTGCCATCATCTGTTTTTTTGTCAGGGTTCTGCCTGGATCCAGTGCCAGGCTGAGCGTGCCTGCAGCAGTCTGGGTGAAATGAGCCCCAGGACAGCTGTTGGCTTCGTAGCTGCTTGCACCAGAAGCGATGTGTATGCTAAGTACGTCCAAGTTTGTGCACACTGGGCACTATCTTCTTGTTTTCCTTGCAGAAGCTTACCCTGCAGAGGGCACAGGAGCAGTCCTTGCAAACAGCCCGCCTCCCCATTCGTGAGTACATGGTGAAGGCTGCTAACGCCAAGAACTACCACTCAGAGACGCTGGCAATCAATCAGGGTGAGAGGCTGAGCCGTGACCCGTCTCTGCGCTGGGCTGGAGGTGGGGGATGCTGCCAATTACTGAAGCAGCAGCGTCTTCAAAAGAGGGCCCAGTGTGGTGTGAAGGGGAAAACACTGTGAGCAGAGATTTCTCCTGCTGGATTTTGCCCCTGCTGCCCCCTGAGGCTCCTCTGTGCCAGCCTCTTCTCAGGGCACCAGGGTGTGCTTTGCTCCAGCTCTGCACAGAGCAGAGAACAGTTGGCATGGGGAGTTGTGAGGAGGCTGTTGCCAGATGAGGTCCCGCACAAGGGAGGGCTGACATCGCCAGGCTCAGCTAAGGCCAGGCTCTCAGCACAGGGTGAGTGTTGGTGTGCTGGACCACTGTGATGGCTCCGTGTCATCACTCTGGTCTGCACCCCCTGGTCTCAGTGGATGTGCCCATGCTCCTCCTCTGCTGCCAGTCTGGCTAATTTCTGTGCTGAGGAACATGAAGAGGCTCACATCTATCTCAGCCTCATTAAGTTCTCATCTCTGGCAGAAGGAGCTTGTTGCCATCTCTGTGAGCACAAGGCAGAGGAGGTGGCGTAGGGCTCTCCAGAGCACCAAGTCTAGCTGCTGCAGATCACTGTGCATCCCAGTGGAGCCCTTACATGGAGACACAGCATCCCAGAAGCGCTGGTGGAAGCACAGTAGGTGTGATCCACCATGGGTGTATGGTCAGCAGCACAGATGGGTGGTACACATTAGTCAGAGTGGTGACACAGCCTCTGCTTTCCCTAGCCAGAACTCACCAAAGCCATTGTCAAAACAGTCATCTGCCTCTAGATGAGCTGCTTCAAACACTTGCTTGTGAGGTTTTAAGTGAGAGGGAATGCAGTCTCCAGGCTAACCTTCTCTGGCATCAGCTGTTACTATTCCTGATGTGCAGCCAGTGGGGTGTGTATTCCAGAGCTTCCTACCGATCCTGGTATCACAGCATGGTACCTCTCTGTGTTCCTGACAGTCTTTGAAGTCTTATCAACATACTATGAGACTCGAAGCTGGCCAGCAGCCTTGAAAGCTGGAGTTTCTTCTGGAAAAGGCTATGTGTTACCAGCTGCAGTGAAATAACAGGAAATACCTCAGCATGACGATGCACAAGAAAACTTTATTTTGTGATGTTAAGGAGCAGTGCGGACAAGAGAGAGAAACTCCCAATTTCAAGCAGAGGCACCAGCATGAATATGCAGAGAGAAAACAGCTCTGCTTAAACCTTACTTAAGTACTTTGTCAAAAGTGACATATTCTACCTCAGCAGTACAGTGCTGGACATTACTTTTCCCCTTGAACAGAAAACAAAAGCAAATGGAACTCTGCGATCAATTGAAAACTGACAGGATGTCAGTTTTGCTTCCTTGCAGATGCCTGTGAAGAGCCTTTCTGACTCTTGCATTTACACTTGTTCTGGGACAAGGGGAGACCTTTAAGGTATTTTTTTTTCATCTTGATTGAAGAGAAGGGTGTAGTTAGAATTACAAACCTGTCTGCAAAATTCCTTCCACTGGGAAAGGACAGTGCTATTCCAATGGGGGAGCGCAAATAGGAAGTGATTTCCCCCATGGAGAAACAGTTCTGAGGGGCACCATGTCCGAACAACTTTGAACCAGCTGAACTGAAGACTTGTTGAGTTGTGGAAGCCTACACTTAATCCTGTGCATCTCATCTAAAAAATCCAAAATAAAATGTTTACTTTTAAGCTCCCATTGCATCCTGACATTGTTGATGCATGGTATGTCATCACACACTGACATGTGAAGTTCACTAACCTTGACGTTCCTCCTGGATATGTACCGAGGATTTGCCTGTGCCCTGCACACAGAGCAGTGACATATTTCACAGCCACAGCAGAAAGCATTTTTGATGCATCTAAGTCGATATGTTGCCTCAGCTATTGTTGGTAAGAAATAAAAATCCCCTTCACTGTCAATGACGATATGTACCCACCAGCAGGACTTGAGGGCCTTCTGAGGTAAATTAGTATCTCATTTGCTTCTGTGTTTTCATTTCTTGTTCCTGTCCACAGCTTTTCACAACAGCAGGAATTCAAAGCCCATGAGACAGTGTCCATGTTGCAGCAGCTGCTGCTGTTTGCAGGGTGTTGCTCACACACAGGCTGAATTTCTGTTTGCTCTGCAGTGCCCTGTGGGCTCTTTCTGTTCAAGTCCCCCAGCTCATCAGCTGCTGGTGCGTGGTCAGAGGTCTGTGCTTGGTGTATGAGACTTCAAGGTTCCAGTGAAGCCGTGGCTTCTGCTGCACAAACACCAGCCACTGGTGGTGCCGCTATCCCCATGGTTGAAGGCACTTTGGCCACCTGTCCCCGTGCTCCTCTGCTGACCCCTCAGTCCTGAAAGTACTCTCTGCTGAAACCAGCTACCTGCAGCAATAGCTGTCATGCAGCACACCTGCTGCAGGTGTCTTGGAGACAGCCAGGAGCTCCCACGTGAACCCCTCTGACACCAGCAATGGGTTACCTACCTCTGCATCAGAAGGTGCCAAGGTTGTGCCTTTGGCACTGAAGTGCTGATTTGTTCAAGGATGCACACCTGGACGACCTCCAAGGGCAAACAGCTCACATGCAGCTAGGCAGACACCGCATGATGGAACAACACCTGGCAAGTTTGGGAAAAGGGGCTTGTCCTCTCCTAGGAGGCCTCTCCACAGCTCTGAAGGTGGCCTACCATCCTTGGGTCTCACTTCTTCCCTCTGGAAGATGCAGATCTGTAAGTAAGTAGTATGGGCATTATTCAAGGACTTTCTCAAGCAGCAGCAAATGGAAATAGAAGAGCTATCTGACACACTAACCACGTCAGAAGAGTAGAGTATGGTGTTGCCTCCCTTGTGTGGGACAACACTTCTGTCCTTGCAAGGAAAAGCAGTTAAATATAGCACAGCATTGTTCTCAAAGAGGTTTCCACTAGAGGTCCACACGCATCCTCAGCCACAGGTGGTGGACAAAGCAGCCTCAGTTCCTTGTTCCTTCATGTCAGGCCAGGGTGGGGTTTCATAATGCTCTCTGTGAGTCTGCCCAGGGAGTAAGGAGCACAAGGAAAGTCAGGCCCAAGGGCTCTCATCTTTCTCCACTGGTGACAGAAGAAAGCTAAGACAATGCTTTGAGACTTCCCCCCTGCAAGGCCTTTGGGAGGTGAGGGACAAACCCCAGGCAAGATACATAAAGCCACTGACATACTCAACAAGCTTGCACATTACATAGAGGTTGTGTACGCAGCATTACGCAAAGCTAGGCTGGAGGACAGTGTGCCCTGCCCAGCAAACATCCCCTGGACAGGGAGGCTCTTGGTGGAGCTAAGCTGACACATGTGGGCACATCCTTCCCTGACCATTCTCAGGCTGTGGGGCCAGACACCCTGCAGGGGATTGCCTGGTAGTGGACAGAGGGAAGATGGCTGGGCTCTTTCCCACCTACGTGCCACTGAACAGCCCTGTCACAACAACGGGGACACTCTGAACTGCTGCAGGAGACAAAACATGGCAGCTGTAAGGGCCATGTGTTGGTGGGCAAGGAGCTTGGCACCCAGATCTGGGCAATCTTGCCTGCAGAGCTGCTGGTGAACAGCCTGCACGAGCTGGTGGTAGGTGCCCACCACATCCACAAGCGCAGCCCTGAGCTCTGGCTGCCTCTGCCTGCACTGCTGGCAGTGTGTCACCTGGAAGCAGGCCACGGCCAGCTGAACTAGGTGGTCGAATGTCACCTTCAGCACACCCTGCAGCTCCTTGAGGGGCTGCTCTGTTTTCAGGAGCTCCTGGCAACTGGAGAGCAGGTCCTGGGAGACTAATCCAAGGGCACCCTTGCTTTCAGCACCCTGCTGCGCACATTGATCTTGCACGTGGCTTCCGTGGGTCCCAGAGAGCTTCCCCACAACCTCCTGAAGCTCTGTGGTGTAGTCTAGGAAGCAGGAGAAATCTGCAGGGCTCATCCGTGCTTGGTCCTTCAGCTGGCTGAGAGCTTGGAAGTGAGGGTCCCACCATGCCACGTCCCTGGCAATGGGGACTGGGTGACTGCCCCTTGGGGTCCCTGGGAGACTGCAGCTGCTGGATGGTGGGGTGGTGAGAGGGGGCAGAAATGTGCTGCATGCGGGAATAGTGGTTTCATGCTCCCCCTTGTCATCAGGTCTGTGGAAGCAGCTGATGTAGGACAGCCGACAGCTGCATTTGTCCATCCCAGGCTGCGGTGATGTCTTCTTCATTGTGGAAAAACATAAGGATCTGGTCATGCTAGGTTCAGAAAGGGTCTGCTCATCCTTGTGGTTAAAGCAGAGGAAGGCGTGTTTTGAAGCCCCACGAGCTCCTGCTCCTTTCCCCAGTAACCCCAAGGGAACTGAGCCTGAGACAGAAAGCCCTAGAGATGGAATCAGAGGAAAGCCTTTCCCCACCTCAGCACCCTGTTCACTGGGAAGAGGAGTCTGAACAGGCTGTGGCTGTCTGTGAGCAACATTTCCTGCATCTTTTCTGGGCTCTCCTTCATCCAGCCCCTGGCTGCTTGCCAATTCTTTCTCAAAGGGTGGTCCAGCTGGGGATGTTTGCATCTCCTTTCTCACAGCATCAGCCCCCAGGCACCCACCATCCTTCTGGGAGGCCAAATGCTCTAGTTGGATATCTGCCCTTTCCTGAGATGGGCTGGGTGATGCAAGGTCTGTCCTCACCCCAAATGAGAGCAAGGAGAGGCGAGTTATAACCCCTGAACTGGCGCTGCAGTCTGCTAAGAGCTGGTTTGCATCTGGAAAACCCACATGATTTTTATCACGTACTTTCCGTAAGGCCTCCTTGTTTATCGCTTGTCTGCTTTTTGCCTGTGAGAAGACACTGTCACACCTGTTTTCAGCACACTGGTCCTGACCAGCTTTTTCTTCACAGAGAGGCAGAACAGCCTGCTCACATGGTGCTTGCCCCCCGGCAGTGGGGAGCAGCTCCTGGGCCACCCTATGGGGAGAGACGACGCTGGAGCCATGAGCCAATGGTGATGATGCGTGTTGGTTAGCAGGGCAGGTCACCTCTTGGCCCAGGACCTTGTTCTGGGCTGGCATCTCCTTACCCACCTCCTCCTGTGCCCCTCGGGCCACTCCACTCTCCTCATTTGGCCACCCAGCACTTGTCCTCACAGGGGAACCTTCCTGGGCACCTCTGCTTTGTCCCCCAGCAAGGGGCACGTCTTCCTGCAGGGGCAGGAAAGGTGGATTTGCAGAATGCACGGGTTGGAGGCCACAGCCCGCAGGTGTGGTAGTGCCTGTGCTCCCCTCTCTGTGCCCACCACCCTGCAGGCGAATAGCTGAAATGGAAGAAACCACTGAGTCCGTAACTGATTTTGTTTCCATGGTGTCAGGCTCCATTTCCATCAGGTCAGAGGATGGACTCGTGCTAGCAGTGTCTCTTTGGGCCTGGACAGCAGCAGGAAATCTCAGCTCTGCATCCTTCCCGATGTTCTCAGCAGAGGATGGAGCAGGGGTCTGAGCCAAGAGTGGGGCAGGAGGTGGCCATGAGCAGCAGCTCTGCAGAGAGCCTGGCAAAGCCAAGGGGAATGTGACCTGCGAGGTGTAATCCGTTTTCAGGAAAGATCTCCTCTTCCTCAGGCTCTTGGCATAGGTCAGCTCCTTCTCCTTTCTGTGTTTCTCCCTCGCTGTCTGCCTTGTCATCACGTTTTCCCCCAGGCTGTAACACCTTGGTTTCTTTAGGATGCTGTTGTCGTCATCTGTGCCCTCCTGGGATGTCATATTGTAGCCTGCTGGCAAGAAAAAACATGCAAGTCAGGAAATAGCCCCAGGCAGCAGAATACCCATGCAGCCTTGCAGTGGGCCAAAAACCTCTTAACACAGGTCCTGGAACTGCAGACGTAAATGTTTGCCAGCAAAGCCTGGCTCCCAAATGCCAAAAGAATATGCCTCTTATGTTACAATCAAGCACCTACTTGGAATTGGCTGTGTCAAGAAAAATAAAGCCGCCTGGGTCTGTGGCTACAACAGGTGAAGTCCAGGATTAGTGATAAAGAGTGCTGTGTAGCCTCTCCCCTTGTTTACTGGAATCACGCGGTCTGACTGCAGGTACAGCTATAATTCTCAAATTAAAGCTGGTGAATTGGCAGCAGCTGCAGAGCACTGCCTACAGATTTAGTAACAGTGAATTGAAGCATTATCAGAAATTCCCAGCCGGGATATGTAGATGATAAAAAAATCCAGATATTATAATTTTGTGCCTGAACATGATATTGTTACTGTGCATGAATGCAAAAGCCAACATTGTTCTAGCCACACAAAAGAATTCTGAAAAAGTTCTGCTAATGTTGATAGAGCTAATTGCTTCAGAAACGAGAACCTTCTCCTTTCTGAGAAAATACAACTACCAGGGAGCTGCTCAGCCACAGGGTTCCTTGACCCATAACATGCTCTGACCCCAAAATTACTTGTGATCTTGGGGTTACATGGGACAATAATGTTTTATGGGTTTTCACTCTCCTCATCTTGCAGGAAGATAGCAGAGTGGAGGTACTGCCTGACAGTAGGAATAGCTGCCATAAAGCCTCCTGTCAGTGCAAGGTAACACATCTCTCTTGTGTTCTGTTTCTGGGACTCATCACTCTTCTCATCACCAAAGATTTAGCCTGTGTGGAAGGAACTTACTTATGCAGCATGTTGGCTTCAGGACCAGGCAGAGCCATACAACATGGAATTCTGGAATACCTGCAGAAACCTGGGGTCTTTCCAGAATGCCAAACTCACTTGAAAACTGACTTTTTTCTCTGGGATGCAGGGCTTGGATCTGATGACAAATCTCCTTGCAAAGTTGCAGCTCTGACCCATGTGTATATCCATGGTATTTCTGCTGACAAGTGGCTTATGAAGAACAGGAGTTCAAAGATCCTTCAAAAATCTTGGGTAAACTATGACAAGCTGAAAGATGATCCATCTAGGAGGACTGACACGGGGAAACAGGCAACACCCAAGCCCAAGAAGGTAACCTGCAGTGAGTGGGTGAAGGTATACCTGCCAGGGCATCCAGAGGGCTCAGCCTGTCTGCAGCATCATAGAATTCCTCCTCAGAGCTGGAGTCTCCAAAGCCTGGGGGTGGCTCCAGCGTGAGGTCATTCACCTCTGCCATCATCTTTGCTCCACTTAGTGCCTTCTCCTGCACAGACTCGTCTTTCCAAGGACTACTCTGTGGGCTGTGACTGACGTTGCTCCTGGTCACACTGCCTGCAGGGGATATGCTGTAGCACAAACTGTAATAGCCCATGGTGTTTCCCTCACACAGCTTGGCCTCCAGTACAGACACACCAGTGTCCTCCCCTCTCTGCTCAGAAGGGCCTTCTTCACACCCAGGCTCCTCTGCACGTGGTACCTGCAAGAAACAGAAGTATTCTCCCATTTCTGCCCTGCTGGAGCCTCCTGCAGCATGAACGGGGAAGAAGCTCTTGTCTGAGCTACTCATCTCCTGCACTGTTGGTGTGCAGAACTGGAAGAACTCTGGCCTGGAGGAAGAGCAAGCTTCCAACTCATCTTCCTCCAGTGCGTCCATAGAGTCACTGGAACCACTTGTCTTAAACCCTCGACTCTCGGTATTGGCTGAATCTGAAGCCTCGGATGTGCTGTCTGTTGCATTGTCACCTCCATTGCCTTGGTCACTCCCTCCAGCTTGGGGCTCTGTGCTGTCCTTCTGCAGCTCTGGTAGCTCCTCCTCGTTGCACACAGGATGGGTGCTGCTGTATGCTATAGCAGTGTCCAAGCAGTGCTCTGAGGAAGAATCCAGCTCCCAGGAGTCTTCAGAGTCGCTGCAGGTTCGAGATGCGTACCCTAAGATTTAAACAGATCTATGAGCCTGTCCTTTGCTGGGGCAAGAAGGAACAGTCAGACTAGGGTTATGAGCTTGTCTGCACAGCAAGAACTCAGATCTGAAGAAGCTCTGCCCCCACTTTCTCATCAGCAAGCAAGGTGAAGATGCAGTCTGAGCTGCTACACTACAACCTGTCAGTGGAGACCTAATTGTTCCTGCCTGCTCTGCCATGTTCTACTGAACAGTAGTACCAGACAGAGCTGCAGAACAGCAGCCAGATAACTTGTCACCTAGAGCCTCAGCCTGAAACCACTATGGGGCTGAAGTTACCCTGACAGGGGACAGGACAGCATGACAAACAGATCCTGCCTGTGCTGGCTGAGGGATATCAGCAGAGAATTGTTAAGGAGGCTGGTAAAAAAGCACAAGTACTCAGTGACGGGCTGCCATTTTTAAGACAGGTACTCAGCCTGTACTTCTTGTGAAAAGCTGACAGTTACTGCTGTTCTTCCTCTGCCTGATATGTCTGGGCTTGATGGAAACCTGGCTCTGCCTGAACCAAGACTGGGAGCCTTAACTATTTGCAGACGCCACAGCACACCCCAGAGGTACTATTCTTGCATGATGCTATTCCCAGAAGGGAATAACACCTCTAATGCTGGATGATCCACAAACTTTCATTGCATCCTTTGGGGGGAAAAAAAAAAAAAAAGATTTTTTTTTTTAAGAAACCTTCTTCAGCAGAGACACGATGTGGTTGCTGGTTTTTCTCTCCCCAGGTAAATATGGAGACATTCACATCCACGAACAGTCTGTAATAGCCAGTGATAAGGCAGACAAGGTCTTTTGCACCGTTTGATTCCAGCAGCAGAGTCAGCACCTTTTTTTGCAGGGAAGACCAGGAAGGGGAAACAGTACAAAATGTTAGAATAGACAAATACTGCTTGTACCACAATCTCCAGGAAGGAAAACACTGCCCACTACAAAGCCATTCACCCTCTCCTATACTGCCATCAATGTAGAGTACTCTGTTTCTGCATGAGGACAGCAGGAACAATTACATTTCTTTGGTCATCTTGCATTCTTCCTATGAGATTTCCCTTCCAAGATAGGTCTAAGCCTTTTGTACCAATGACACCATCATCTGAATGTTCAGGTTTTGAAAAGAACAGATGGTGTAACTGACTCCCCCCTTGTTCTTTGGCCCTGACACAGCCACACACTGGCCATCACAAAAGCGCTGCTTACCTTCAGATCCTGCAGGTAGATTTTCACCATGCTCACTCTTTCAGACTCCTCTGCAAGCTCCACCCTGCTGATGTTTGCAAACTCTGCCAGACTTGTTACGATGTTAAGCTTATTATTGATAATCTGGCTCACCCCATACTTGGCACCCACGAGCAAGGCAACATACGATTCTCTGTCCTGCAGCTGTAGAAGGAGAAGTTAAACCTGTAACCACAATCTGAGCAGTAACCCCATTCACCTGTGCTGGGCAGAGACTCCTCAGCCACCTGACCTTTTGTTTTATCTTTTAGCGCTGGATTCTTTTCACAGCTGGGCTGTAACCAGCTGCAGAAGCATCTCCTCATTACTTACAGTCTGTCAGATCACCTGCTCCTGGCTGTTCTCTTCTCTGGCTTGAGGACTGCCAGTTTCCCTGTGCCCCTGCAGCAGGCAGCCCCAGACATGCACCAGCCATCAAGCAGATCCAAAGAGGCAGTCAGCAGCAGGTTGATATTGCAGGTGTCACCTGGCAGGCTATGCCAGATGGACCTAGTGGGACCTATTTGAGCTGGCTGAGACTTCAAGAAGGCGTTTTTGGTTTTGGAAGAAATGTCAATGCTTTCTGTTAGGATCAGATACTTAAAATGAATTAACACCCACATAGTTTGGCAGAAATATTTCTGGCAATGCGCACACAGGGGTAAACCCAGACATTCCATCAGTAAATTCCTCCTCTGGTATAGGCCTACCTACACAGCTCAGCTCCCTGTACAAAACAGCTGTTGGTCCATAGTTCAGTACAGATCCAAGTGGGGACAGGCAAAAAAATCCAAGAAACCTCTAGTGAAAAGACCAGCATTCTTTTTATTTGCAGCAAGGTTTAAGCACGGCCAATACCTTTTCAAGAGTTTTTGACACTGTGGCCCCACCCCTTATCTCTTCAGTACTTTATGACATACGAGGTACAGACAGAGCTCATCTGAAGAGCAAGAGTCACAGCTTTCCATTAGAAAAATTATTGCACAATTGCTGTGTAAGCTGCTATGTTATTCACTTCAATGGAACCATGATGAGTTACACTAGCAAAGTCCCTTACCAATTTTTAACATGATGTCCTGGGACAGGGAAAAGTGGTATTACTGGAGCTGGCTGAAACAGCATCACCAGAGATAATGTTATGTTTTCTACAAGCATCAAAGCAAAGACAAGGAAGGAGGCTCAGTTAAGAGGTTGCTAGTCTCACATCAACAATCAATTTTGAAAAACATTTGAACATTTCCTTGGTTAAGACATGATCTTATGCACTGATGGAGACAAAGGGTTAGAACTGCTTCTTGTGCCCTATCTTTGCAGCTTTCATCTGAATACACTGCTGTAAGAGATACGCAAGCAAGGCAGTAAGACAGCATGCCAAAACCCAATTACATAAATAAAAAGCACTCGTACCATCAGTGTGGCATTAAAGATCTTCCCATTGTACATCTTCAGGTCTCCCAGTATTTGCAAGTAGCACAGGCGCATTTGGACTGCTGCAAGCATATGCTTCGTTTTGCAAGAGAAGAAATAATGTTTAGAAACATGACAGACAAATATTTGCCAGGTAGCCTGTAGGCTACATTATATTCTTTTCATTTAGGATTAGTATTTGACGAACACATCTAGCTTGGCCTGGATGGGCGCTACCCCATCTGCCATCTGGCAACCCACAAGCAAACTACAACAGAATAGACTATACAGGGAAATTATGGTGTGTGCGCAGCAGAGGAGAGTACAAGAGGAAATGACAAGAGAAAACCCACAAAGTGGTCACACAGAGAAGAGACCCACAGAGCAAAAACGTTGCCTTTTTGGCCCCAAGAAATACTGCTGCTATCCTGGGAGGCACCTTGGACCCATGGGATGCACATTACCTTCTGCCGAGGGTCCAGCAGCACCTGGTTCCGCTTCATGTGGTAGCTGATGGCTTTCTTGATATCCTTCCCTCTCATGTTTCGAAGCAAAGTTGGTGAGACAAAGTTTTCGATTCCCCAGTCCCTCCTGCCAGGAAGATGGGAAGGGAGCAAAAAGAGTCCCAGCTGTGTTGTCCCCCAGCAACACAGGAATGTGCAGAAGGGCATCTGGCTAAAGGCAGGGAAGGGAAAAGTCACCGCAGCAGTCCAGGGTGCGCCAAGCTTCAGGGTAGATGCTGTAACAGGTCTACATGTCTGATGCTACATGACTATCTCACTCAAATTCACTTCTGAGTGCACCTGCTACTGACTCAGGAGATGGGGTTGAAGGAACACTCACTTTCATGCAGAACGCCTTTTACATGGTAATTCAGGAGACAATCTACAAGTTTAGTCAGCATAATGGTCCTAATCTGTCCTTGCTACACAAAGGATGAAGATTCTCTTTATGCTACTTCAGTTACAAGATTATTACTTTATTCTGCTAAAAAGTTTATTCAGCCCAATCACTAATTATCCAGGAAATAAGAAGGCTGCAGTTTTCTTAGTCACTCCTCACTCTCCACTAACTGGTTGGGTATGGCTGGCGGTAGGCAGGGAATCAGTCGTGCTTGTATGGGCTGGCAGAGGTGCAGTTACCAGAGAAATGCCTGCTATTTAATGATTAGACCATCACAAGTTCTTACAGCAGGGTTGCTCTTTAGGGCAGGTGTGGTCTAACAGCACTGACATGCAGCACAGCACACTTGTGAAAGCATTCTTTTGTATTTTTTCCAGATCCTGTGTCTTCACAGGACTTACCACTAATACTGAAATGATGTATTTCTGACGTGGTTTTAGTGGATAAAAAGCTGTAAAGTACTGTCTGTGGAAGGCTGATGATTATCCTGTCTCTCAACTACAGCATGAAATCTCAGTTTATTGGCAGGAGCAGCCTGGTATCCGTAACTATGTGAGAGATTTGCAATTTGTTATTCCTGCTCTAGCTACTGATCAGAACCTCTCTCTGCACATGGCCAGATGTTATACTGCCCATATATTTGAGCAGCTCAGCAAATTAAAGACAAGGGAGCTTCATGAAGCCACTTTGCCTTAGAATGACTAGCACAACTAAGAGATTGCAGTTTCTTTGGGCCAGAGACAGCCTCCTATCCAAAGCTTAACTCTGGGCAAACAAAGAGGTGATGCCACTTTTACTTTCCTCCTTCCTTTGCCAGACCTAGTCACAACATAACGCAGAGATTACTTACTCAATGTATTTCAAGGATACTTTCTGTGGCTGAGCACAAGCATAAATCCTCTCCTGTATGTGCAGAGCAGCCAGACGTAATGCCACACTGCACTTCATTTCCACAGCAAATCTTTCCTGAAGCACATCACTGCAGCTCTGGAACAAACAGAGCTGAGTTAGTATGAAGATAAAAAGTCTAGAAAAAGTCAGGATAAGACCTCCAATACAATACCATGTATCATATAAAGGCAGCCACCCAGCTAATTTCAATCTCATTCCGAATTAATTCTCAGAAAGTGAAGTAATTTGATTGAAGAATTTAAGGCAAGTTGAACCCAAATGGTCTGTTCCTAAGTGCTCTGCATTCCACATTCATATAACTGAAGTATGTTTTTGCTTAAAGCAGAAATGAAAATTGGGTGAGAAGAGATCCTGAAGCATGGAATGCCTCAATTTCACCTGCAGGTAGAGATATTCGAAGGCAACTGGGTCATCCTGCAGAAGGTCCAATGGATCCTTTGGAACAAAGCAAACTCTGAAGAGGCACCGGTAGTCATGGGATTCTCTTTTTTGGACCACCTGCAACACACAGGCAGCGTCATGCTACTAGTACTGCTGTAGTCCCTCCCTTCATAAACGCATAGTAAGCCTCCTGTTTGTATGAACTCACAGAAATCATTTAAAGCTACTGGCAAGTGGGATGGCTGCATATTAGCCCTTGTCCTTAGCAAATACAAGGAGACATTGCAAGTCTTTGTAATTTTATCTTAGGTTTTTTTCCTGTTTTTTGCTTCTCCCTATGGTAGCTTGGAAGTCCTTTGACAGCCGAACTTCATTAAATGTCCATTGATCTCATATGCTTGCAGTATAACCAGGACAGAGGCTTCAAGGCTGTATGACAATGACAGAAGAAGGGCCAAGCTTTTCTGCTTTTAAGTTGTTATAAGATGCAGCAGCCCTAAACAGACACTTAGATCATCATCATCATAATGTCAATACAATGTTAAGACCTTTGGGTTATATATTAGCATATTTTATTCTGAGCAAATCCCATACAGGCTTACTAACTGAACGGAAGCCGAAATTCTCCAGCAGATGCGCTCAGTAGTTTGACAGTGCTAGTTACCAAACCCTTCTGTATCACAGTGGATTACCAGCCAACAAAGTCAACATAATGGAGAATGGACTCCAAATTAGGCACATTCTCACAAATTAGATTAGCCTAGAATTACATAAAGCAACAGAATTACTAAAAGAGATAACCTCATGTTCACAAGGCATAAACTTTTGATTTACAAGTTAATCAAAGTGGCATCTGGCTGGGTTAACTCTCTGACTACGTAGGAAACTGTAAATAGCTGGGTACACAGCTATTTAAAGACTGTCTCAAATAGTCCTCTTTAGATGGTTCTATCTGACCTGTGGCACAAAGCACGTGCATCCCCAATTACTCTACACAGTCTAATAACGGACCATGGGTACTGCTAGGTGGGCTTTCTAAACCGCAAGAAGCTTCTGAACGGACCATTTCTCTAGGGCGTCTGGCTCATGCAGTGGTAACATACACAACAAGCAGCAAAAAGAGGACAGCACAGAAGGTGGGCCAAGCTCAGTTTCTCTTGTTTACCTGAAGTGCTGAGCTCTCTTTGCACCTTGCTGGCCACAACTCACCAGTGCTGGTGCCCAGCATGGCTACAGGACGTGGAAGGGGCTCTCCTCACCTGCTCAATGAGCTCCTCCTCGTGCAGCAGGTGGATCTTTGCCACGTTGTACTGCTCCTCCAGAGCAAGCCCAAAGTGCAGAATGTTCCGGATGGACAGCTTCTCCTTCAAGGTGAGAACAATGTCCTAGGAAGTGAAAGCACATAGATGGTCAAGCAGAATTTAGACACAGTTGCAGAGTGCTGCTAGCACACCACAGGAATGTGGATGATCCTGGCCAGCCTGCTGAAAGGGCAGCGGACGGACAAAATTCTCTGCAGCCAAGAACACGCTTGATGCTACAACATGGAACAAAATTTTTAGTGCTCTTTCACAGCAAACCAGTGCCTAAATGGAGTACTGCCTTCCTCTCTTTGGTGACAGCTTCTGAACTGGTGAGACAAACGACAAGGTTAGAGAAAGCCCGCAAGTTCATCAGGAGTGCAGGTACAGGAGATGGCAACCTCTCTGGGAAACCAAGCACAAGCTTGGCAGTTAGTTGCTGTGTTGTCCCAGATGGATGTTGGATCAACAAAGAAATATGCCAACCAAGCAGTTGGAGGGATGGTGGTCAGTGACACCCGTGCCTACTGACGGCAGCCAGATGGTGAGGAAGAGAGTCAAGGGAACTGCAGGGGACACAAAGGAAGCGCAGATAATGGGAGGACAACACATTTAAGTAAACCAGGAAGACAAGGCAGGGAAACTGCAGCTTTCTGTGGTAAGAGTGCAGTAAGATGCAAACTTCAAGGTGCAACAGGTATCAGAATCTGTTTCTTAGAGCTACATATCCTGGTCTGGTTCATGCTGAAAGTTTTGACTTTACAGTTGGCAGTTTGGTGGTGTCAAGCACTTTTTGTCACCCTTGATCCAAATGTTTGCTGTTAACAATTCTAGCTTTCTAGAACTCTAAGACACTTCTTTAAGAAACTACAACGAGAAAACTACAGGAGAATAATACTTCTCCCCAGCAAGAAACAAGAATTTGAGAATATAATTGTAAAAGTATTACCAAATATTATTGAAACTGGTGATTCAGTTGTCTGGAGAATTCTTTGGAATACTGTCTCATGCAAGTAACGAGGTTTACTTTTGGCAAACAGAAAATACTACATAAGGCTTGACTGAGTACAGATTTAAAGAGAACTCTCTGACTCACACAAGCCTCTTGAGGTAAGTATAAATGTTTGAATCATCTCAAATGTTAGGCAAGGTTCTCTCAAACAGCAGAAGACCTTTGGAAAACACCTAACTTAGAGAGCATTTTACCCATCTGAGTGTTACTGTGAGGACACTGGTGAGGGTTGTACTCAGCTCCACTATGGGAAAAATTCACTGCAGATCAAACGTGAGCAACTCAAGTCACACATAAAGAGCCAACCCATCTTTTAGAAATTCATCTCGTGCAGGTGGGCATTCAAATCTCTCCTTACAACTCATCTCCCCTTTTCTTAGTATCTCTTTGCTTTATTTAATTATTTTCTTCTTCTCTACCCTGCAAGTTGCAAGACTTAGAGAGACTTAATTGCATGTGAGACCATGAACTTTGGATGAACTAGACAATAAATCACTTCTTTTTGAGAGAAGTTTTCAGTGCATTATAAATAAAATCTCCTTGCTTTTCCTCTCAATATTCTTTCAGCCTGATAACTCCAGAATGACTGCCCTCTGTGCATCCTTTCCACAGCAACTGCACTGCTGCAGGCCATGAAATATCCCTTAAAGAAATTATGGCCTCCAAACACTGTGCACAGGCAAATCTTATTAACTCCAACATAAATGCTGAACAACTCTAAAGATCAGGCTAGAAAATCTTTTAGTTTATAAGCCTGTGTCTAAACAGGGCAGTTACAGAAAGTGTTAGATTAATGGCTCTGGAAAGCAGCACCATGTATTTTGAAAGTAATTATGGTAACCTCTCTATGATGCCTCCAAGCAAAAGTGATCCTAGGGAGGCAGCGCTGCTTTTCCATCTCAAGGGGTTAATAATTTTTTTGCTTCCATTGGGAGATGTGTTCACGAGCACAGAAATGTGGCTGGAACACAGACACTTTAAGTAACAACTGCTACAATTTCACCTGCTGACTTCACATCATAACCAGACCTGGACTTCACTGTCCAAGTCCCAAGCCAGGAGATTTTTTTTCTCCCTCTCAGGGATGCACATTTTCACTGCTACATTAAACGACTTCCTCCGTGTTCTGCCATGTGGTTTCCAACGAAAGCAAAGTTCATATGGGCAGCTGCTCATCTGCCAGTTCTCCACCAGCCTGTCCTCCTGGCCACATTCAGTCACACTTCACAAAGCTGTAGTGGTCTCACAGCCAAGTTCCACAAGTTCCATGAAAATTGGTTGCTGAGAAGAAAACAGATGAAGCAAAGCAATGCCCCCTCTGCAGGAAGAGCATGGAAAATCCAGCATGCTTAGCATCAGCAGCCATCCACTTCCCACTGGCTGGTCATTACACAAAAAGCTGCAAGTTCTCCTGCATACACCTTTGCTATTGGATTGAATTCAGATGGTGGGAACAGAGACAACTGAGCATCATTACCTTCACAGTAGTGCTTGTCTCAAACCTGAATGCCTTCGTCTGTCCATTTTCCAAGTATACCTTGAGAACGTTGGGCATACAAAGAAGAGAATTCCCCTGCAGAAAAAAAAGCAACAGCACTAATCCTTGGATATTAAGCCTTTGGTCATAAGGCTGCTCTGCCTGACACAGCACATCTTGGCATAAATGAAAATCTTTCTCTGCTTCTGCAATCCTCTTCTGTGGCACCAAGCTTTATTCCCTGACTATGCTTCTGGCACAGAACAAAAGAAAGAGAGCAAAACAAATGCCTCTACCATAAAACTCCAGCCTGTGCAATAGTTGCACATGGCTCAGACACATCCACTGTTCAGTTCCCACATGAAGATCTGGCAGAAACTGAAAGCTGGGGGCCATCCTTCCTACTTCTTACCAGAAAAGCAGTGGTGTCTGCATGGAAAGCCATCTTCCCATTACCAGGTGTAAGGCAGCACTAACCCCAACACTGACACTTCCCCACTGGCAGCAGCCAGGAACAACTCAAGAGCTACCCAAACCCTTCATGCTACCATGAATAGATCTTGCACACCATGGGAAGCCTGTAGGACTCAGCTAGATGTGCAGCAGTACTTTTATTGAGCATTCCCCTAGATTTGTGACTCTAGGGCTTCCCAAACAGGGTGTGATGTCACCACAGTTTCTTGAGGTAAGTCTCAAATGTATTAGACGAGGCAATGACTCCCATAGGAAAAGCACCTCCACTGGGTGCTCTGAGAAGGGCTTAGGAACTTGGCCTCTCTCCTTCCGGGGCTTCCTTCTTCCATCTAGAGCTGGAAATTTCAGCCTTCCACCTCAGTCCTCTAGTAATGCTCATTTGCACCTTCCTTTTTGTTTTGAGCCTTATTATGCTTATTATTCAGTGCTGAGAAGGTTTACTCCTACACCCTTGGACTTCTATTCAGCCTATCTTTCTTATGTTCCTGGGCCAGCACATTCCTCCAACCTGAAGCAGTTTATCTACTTGTCATGACAGTCACAGGTTGAGAATGGCATTTCTAAGATGCTTTCTCCTATGTTACATTTTCTGTGCAATACTTCATAAATCTTACAGCCTCAGACCCTATCAAGGCCCTTGGCACTTGACTGAGTGGCTAAATATCCTGGAAGTGCTACCAGAAAAGATATAATACATTTCTGAAATTGTTCCTTGTTCCTTCCCTGTTTCTTGGGTTTCAAGCTGCCTACAGTCACCACTGAGAAAAAAAAAGATTGAAAACTGCTGCTGTCCCTGAGCCCAGGCTCTAACTCCTTCATGCTAACCAGAACAGATACATCACATCTTTGACAGGCTTTAGGTGCCCCATTAGTTTCAGAAAAGTGATGCTGGTTTACACTGCACATTTCCCTGGCAGATCCCACAGCTATGGATTATCATATGAACGGAGCCTTGTACAGCCAGCACACACCAGAACTTGAAACCTATATAGAAACTCACATACAAATTAAGTACCAGCACTATCCTGGTCAGATCCAATTAGCTGGCCAGAACACCCAGATAGGATTTCTCTCCTTTTGCACAGGCTCCAATAGACTACTATGAATTAATTCTGAAAGCTTCTCTTATGGCTTAAGCACCTGTACCCTTCCTATCTTGTCTGGTGCAAGGTTGATTTACGCTGTGTTACAGCTATGCATACACTGACTGATGCTGACCTGAGCATCCTGAGGGACCCACCTCTTGCATATCATTCAGTTATATGGAAATACATAATACGTTTGCAACATAAAATGGAGGCTGGATAGCATTCAGACTTATTAACAATTTATGTTCCTGAACTGGAGTTTCAGGTTTCAACTGCAAAAGGCAGCCTCTGGGTTCCTTCCAGTTGCCACAAAGATCACTTAGTAATGCTCCATTAAGATGACAAGAGTAGTATATTTACTGAAACAGGAGGCTTTGCAGTTTTTCAGGGGCATAATAGCAATTTTGGCTGTCTTAATACATCAATCTGCTGAAAGGAGATCAGTTCTAAAACACTCAAGCAGAGTAGTATGGTAAGCAGTGCTTTTCCAGAAAGACGTCATAAATATACAACAAATTTATTTACTCTTCCTTTGTGCTAATATCCAACTAGTGAAAGGGAAGCTAACATCAGTGGGACCCCAACACCTGAATTGATTTCTCTTATTTTTACGTTCTCATTAAATGAACAGCAAACTATACATTGATTGCGGCCCTCTTCTGCAAAGGTATGATTAATTTGGCTCAGCAGAACACTGACAGAGGGAGGCTTTGTAGGAAGTGCACAGTACAGCATCTTCTCAGGCAGTGCCTTCTTTGGACCTCTCAAGACCTGCCTTGAAGTCAATAAGTGAATGGCACAGATCTGAGACTTCCATGTGCTGCAAAACTAGCACACAACCTCTAGCTAAAACAGCTCCTCAGAAGCTCTCAAGCAGATGCTAAAGTGAACCTTCAGATACAAGAAAAAGGAGAGACTGCATTTTGAGGTCTGCCTGTATCCCACAACCACCCTTGCCCAAAGCCTCTGTCACCTCTGTCCAAGATCGTTTCCAGAGCAGCTCCTCCTGCCCCCACTCTCTGCCTTATGATCTCTGCAGCCTGTGTGTCACGTCCTGGGTAACAAGTTGGGAGCAGATGCCTGGATGCATACCTAGGGCTGACTAGCACAGCGACTACTCTGTAGGTCCTGGCCACACTAACCCAGCCCGGTGTCCGTCTGCAAGGGACCCATTTCTTTACAGCCTGCAGTGCCCGAGGTGCCTGCCTGCAGCCGTGCTCCACTGACCTGTGTGTGTCCGTTCACCAGCACCTCCTCTGCGAATCGCACTTTCACAGGGTTCGTCTTCAGCCTTGCTCTCTTCTCTGCAGTAAGAAACGATGACTTAGGCCCACCCTGAAAAATGAACAGCACTTGGTTGGCAGCTCAGCCTGTTGCAGTCAAGTACAAGAGGCAGAGGGACACAGTGCAGGGAAGGGCATGATCACGCCCATGCTGAAACTGACTGCTGCCTGGCACGCACAGGAACAGGTGCTGTCATGAGTCTCTCAGCCTCCAGGCCTGCCTTTTTAAACCTATCTGGGAGGTTGCTGCCTTTCAAATCCAAACCTGGCTGTGGATACATATGCAACACTTGCTGTACACACTCGTAATTTCACTGCATGTTACACAGATACTGTGTTTAGGTACCTCCCCAACTCCTGCAATGAAGCTGGGATCCTGTAGAAAGACTGACAGCCGGCTTGCAGCAGGGCTTCACAGCTTACCAACACATGCAGTACCTTGCAGTCATAGACAGACCCTCCTCAGCATATCACAAGAACACAGCCATGTATGCAGCACTTCCCAGCTCAGCTGGGGTTTCTGGAACACACTCTCATATTGCAAAAGTTTAAGAAATCTGCCCAGTGCTAAAAAGCCAACCCAACTTCACTGCACCATTGCCACATAACCATGCTGTCATAGTGATGGAGACCTACTGAGCTCACAAGATGCCACATGAACAAGATGCCTAGAATCATAGAATCACCAGGATGGAAAAGACCCACCAGATGATCAAGTCCAACCATTCCTATCAAACACTAAACCATGCCCCTCAGCATCTCATCCACCCGTCCCTTGAACACCCCCAGGGAAAGTGACTCAACCACCTCCCTGGGCAGCCTCTGCCAGTGCCCGATGACCCTTTTCGTGAAAAATATTTTCCTAATGTCCATCCTAAACCACCTCTGGTGGAGCTTGAGGCCATTCCCTCTTGTCCTGTCCCCTGTCACTTGGGAGAAAAGGCCAGCACCCTCCTCTCTATAACCACCTTTCAGGTAGTTGTAAAGAGCAACGAGGTCTCCCCTCAGCCTCCTCCTCCTCCAGGCTATCTCAGCCATTCCTCATAAGGCCTGTTCTCCAGCCCCTTCACCAGCTTTGTTGCTCTTCTCTGGACTCGCTCCAGAACCTCAACATCCTTCTTGTGGTGAGGGGCCCAGAACTGAACACAGGATTCAAGGAGCGGTCTCACCAGTGCTGAGTACAGAGGGAGAATAACCTCTGGCCTGCTGAGAATGACCTTCTGGCCACACCGTTTCTGATACAAGCCAAGATGCCATTGGACTTCTTGGCCACCTGGGCCACTGCTGGCTCATGTTCAGCCACCAACACCCCCAGGTCCTTCTCCTCCAGGCAGCTCTCAAGTCAGACTTCTCCTAGTCTGTTGCTGCACAGGGTTGTTGTGCCCCAAGTACAGGACCCAGCACTTGGCCTTGTTAAACCTCATGCCACTGGTCTCAGCCCAGCAGCCTAGGAATCACTGCATTCTTGTGCCCAAATGTCTTGCTCTTGTAAAGCATGATATTCCCTAAGAAGGCACAATCCTCCCAGACAACTTTGAGGTGGAGCAATTCCTACACTATTGCCAAAGGCACAGGTGTCTCCCAACTTGCAACAGTCCCATCTTGCCCTGAGGCCGTTTGGCAAGGACAGAGGAAGGGAGGCAGGCAGGAGTCTCTGTGCCTGACCAGCAAGCCCTTCCAGGCTGTACAGAGGATCTTGCCCCACAGCTGCCCTGAGGAGCGCCAAGGCCTCCCACGTCCCTTTTAGTATGGTCAGAGCAGCCCCGGCAGAGGGTCTGGTATCCATCAACAGGGACGCGTTACCTCTCAGCTCTAAGAACAGCTGCCTTCTGTGTAGGGCAAGAGCCAACCCCAAACCCCAGATCAGCTTTGGCTGTATTTGGAGGTGTCCTTAAAGTGACCTGCAAAGGAAAAAACAAAAATGGGTTCATGCCCCATTTGCTTCTCAACAACGCATGAAGGCCTATGAAGGGTGTTCCAGCTCCTGTGGAGGGCTTTCCAAATCCTTCTCTCTCTGAAAAGCCATTGTATTTTCCTTCTTTTGGCAGGCATTCAGTTCTTACATAACTAACTCTCATTTTTTCCCTTGATCTCCAGATCCAGATCAAGCACACTGGCAAGACAGTCAATGTACTAGGCAAGGCAGACCAAATTAACAAAAGAGGGAAGCCACTGTTCAGTGGGTTCGCTTGAAGGTTTTATGGTCACTTTGGCTTTGTGCACATCCATTGAATGCCAACACCTGGGAAACTGAGCAGGAAAAATATATTTTCTCTGTAATGTATCTTTACAGAATGGCCAAGAAACCTCATGACCTTAAGCCAGAAAACTCCATTAACTCTTTTAAAGAAATGATCATTCTTGTTTCTAAGAATAAATCAAAGTAAAAAAACCCTCCAAACAAATGAGGGAGAAATCCCCCTCAGGCCACTTTCATACATTGTAAGAAGGCAAAAAGCGCACAAACCCAATTTTGTCCTTGCTTTGCAGCTCAGCTTTTACACACATTGAAACCCATGTAGATAAACACATCATGATGCTAGCACAGACTTTCTGGGGAATTTTACACTACAGAGATGAGCAATGAGCACCAGTTTCAGAGCAAAATTTTGTGTCTGTTCCCAAAGTATGATTAAAGCCCAGGTTTCTGGCCCCTAACCAGACAGAGCTAGGAGAAAAGGGGATAAATTTTTGCAGCATTCACTAAGGAAAACCTCAAGAGCTTCCAACGAACAACTAGGGCAAATCTGAGCCTGCAGCCTCGGCACCAGCCTTTCATGTCCAGGGTGTCCCCATGGCCCAGATAGCCCCAGCACACGGGAGGCACTCCAGGCAGTTCTTGGTGGGGTGGCCACAGCTCGCCAAGAAGACTTGCCCGCATTCCAGCTGGTGTAGCCTCACAGTTACTCATGGAGCCAGCAGCTTCAGGGAGCATAGGCTCAAATGCTCAGCGAGATCTGCAAGCAACCCTGTCTCTGCACCCAGGGGAACTGTGAAGAGTTACCACTGATACTCCCTAAAGCCTCCTCAAGGGCATGCATAAAAGCAGAGGGCCCTCGCAGCTCCTTCATGGGTTCCGTTGTGCATCCTACACGCCAGCTGAGCCACCCCACCTTCCCTGCGGGGCCATCTGGGGCAGTGCTGCTGGGAGTGCTGAGAGTGCTGAAGAAAGGCTATTTACCGACGTGCAGCGCAGGACGGTTAGGAGGAGCTCATCACCGGCCTCCCTGTAACAGAGACATGCAGTCAGCCAGGGTCAGCAGCTGCCTGTGCCTTCCTCCCCACTGCTGCGGCAGACGATGCTAGGGAGGCGCAGGGCCCCTCTGCCACCCCTGCAAGGATGGCTCTCAGTGAGGCAGGGGGCAGCCCACAAGCACTGCTACTGCAGAGGAAAATGGGGAAAACCCACTCTCCTGGGCTGCTGCACCTGTCTCGTTCCCCTGGGGCAGGTGCCCACCAAGCGTGGTGCGTCGGGAGCGGGGCTGACCCCACACAGCCATGCACCTTTACAACCCTTGGAGAGACCCGCTTCCCACGCCTCTCCTCTCAGTCCTCTGCCACCTTGTCCCTGCAGGACCACACCTGATGATGTCAGCGACTCGTTCGACAGACAGATCATCCACCGCCTTAGAGTTTATCAGGAGGAGCTGGTCGCCTGGCTGTAGCTTCCCTTCAGCGGTGCTCCCTGTGGGCAACAAGCACACCGTTAATCATGACAGCACCACGCTGGCAGACACTGAGGACACTCGCTGCAACCTCCTCTCCCACCCAGCACCCTCTTGCCTCAGCATGGCCATCCAGTGCCTCTGGATGGCAAAATAAAGAGGCCAAAGGACATTGATGCCAGCTGGTGCAGCAATGCCTGCATCCATGACACCCTGCCCGGTCTGTCCTCACAGGACTCACAACATGGGAAAAAGATGGTTTCTGAGCTTTGCTTTCTGGGACAGCAGCAGCCACAGGATCCAAGAGGCTGAAGTGCAGGTGGTCTGAGAAGGAGGAGCGTGCATGCAGTCACCAGCTCCACCACAGCCCACCCGCAGGCCATGGCACACTACTGAATTCCTCTGCCAGACAGGTTTGCCCATGCACCCACCTAGTATCTGCTACCTGTCCCTCAGGGAAACCTCAACACCGAGCAGCATTTGTGAAAGGCAAAACACAAAGACAATTATGTAGAATCAAACCAAAGGATTTTCAGCTGTTGCTTCCACAGCAAAGGACAGGACTTAAAAGGACAGCTTTCTTTGTGCCTCAGTTTTAATAAAACGTTGATTTCTTCTGATCAGGTAAAAAGAAAAGTGTAACAGGAAGTCTCTTTCCCTTCTTCTCTCAGCTAATTTAGCCACTTTTCACATGGGGAGGTGTATAAAGAGAAAATTTACACAAAAGCACTGTGAAAGAACAGAATTCATACTGTATGGAGTGCCTTTCTGCTAAACATCCTGCAAACAGGAGCATTTGGACAGGCTGTTTCCCTAGGCAGATGGGGAAGCCACAGCCCACGTGGCCCGCCAGAGGCAAAGCGCCAGCCAGCCCTCCAGCCACCCTCCCCACAAGTTAAATAAACAGATCCACAGTTTTTTTATTCAAAACCCCCAAGCCACCAAAAAAGCAAAGTTACATCCCTCCCTTTTATAACCGGAAGATTTGCACTGCTTCATTTGTGCAGATTTTCACCTGAGCAGCTATCTCCACGTTATGGGGCCATAAGACCAGAAATCAATTTCAACAACAGAACACCAGGGCCACTGCAGAATAAGAACTCTAGATGAAATCCTTCCTTTGCATTTCAGATAAAACACCAAAAAGAACTGTGCTTTGAAGCATCCCTAAAGGTCTCTGTGTCCAAGTGCAGGTGAAGGATTAGTGGTGAAGCTGCAATTGGCTTAGATTTCTTCCATGTCATCAGAATCAGGCAGATGTTCAAGCACTCCGCACACCAGGTTTTTGCCCATGGCATTCAAGGATCACATGCCAAGTAGAAATGTGTGAGAAACTCTTAAAAACCTGACAGGAGTTTATGATTAAGGCCATCCAGAAGAGCTCATGCTTCTCACACCTGTGATCATAGGGAGAAGGAAACAGTGCTTACCTGCAGTGACAGAGGCAATCGTCAGAGGAAGGTTGGGACAAATCTCAAAGCCGAAGTGATGGAGGATCAAGTCTTTGTATACCGTGACAGTAAGTTTGACATGGCTGGCAGGCTGGCCATTGCCATCACTGGTGCTCTCTGTCACAGACACTCTGTCCCTGTGAGACAAGAAACTAGTGATTAAGTAAGATCTACCCACAAAATATTTTATGGAAGGGGCACAGATACACCCAGCACCCCCCTCCACCCTTCCACACTAGTGTGCAGAGAGGCCAGCTGTTCTCTGGGACCCACGGGTGGCTCTGCCCCTTGCAGGCCAGCACTGATCCTCCATTCTCCAAAGAAAGCTGAAGACATTGGATCAAGGGCACCAGCTGGTTGTAACCACAACTCTTTCAGCCAGGAAGAACGTCAAGAGGAAGAACTCCGGGCATGCCTTGCAGCAAGCCCTTACCCCACAGATACAGAAATATCTTTACTCAGCAAGGCAGTGAGAGAATTTACAGCTCTCTGCTTCTGCCAGGATCCAGTCCAGCTCAGTTATGACACACAGACCTTAGGAAAGTAAAGCAGCTGTATGCCGAGACCCCTGGTAAATGAAACAGTCTTGTCCTCAAAACATAAGCCAATGGCAAGACACAAAGAAAAGTACAACCTCATTTTCAAGAAAAGTACATTTTGTATTAAGCAGTATCATATTTCTGCAGACATGGCTCATGAAACTAGAACGTGTGAAAGCAGGAACATCTGTCCCTGGAAACAAAGGGGGATGCTTAAAAACAGTTTTTTCTAAGGACTACTGCATGTATATTTCCCAAGAATATCTGAAATAATAAGTAAGAACTGCAGCCTGTGATTATTCCTGTTTATTGGGAATACGCTTGTGCTGTCTCTGACCAAATCTGATTAACAGATATTTCTTTCACAAAATTAAAAAAAAAAAAAGTTTACCTGGATGCTCCATCTCGAGAGCGATGAAGCCATTTTGCTACCATTTGCTCTATTCTGCATGTTTTGCGTGTCTGGATTAAGTTAGCCTCCAAATCTTCCATTTACCTGAAAGTGACAGAAATCACAGGAAAACAGAATGACAAAAGACTGAAGCAATCTAGACACTGTTCAGTTATCAACACCAATTCACAGCTATTTTGCAATAAAGACATCCATTGGCATCCTGGGAAGACCAGCTGCTTTAACAGAGGATCTTAACATCTCTAACACTTACCATAATTCTTCCTGTCCATCCAGGCTTCCCTGCCTGTTGCTTTTGGTTATTCCATGTTGGTGGCCACACTGCATTAGATTCTCATGGCAGAGAATGACCCAGCAACCACTGCATTTCTTTTTGTGGTTTCTGGATGACTTCTGGTTTTCTCAGTGATACCTTTTCTCAACAAGAGAAAGCTGTCATATTCTGTCATAGGAAAGCCCTTCTCCATTTTAGCATGGGATCTCTGTACAATAAGTTGGGTAACACCCACCTGTGCACTGATCCAAATTAGACAGGCTTCTTCCATTTTGAGGACAAGCACGCAACTTTCACCCTCAGGGGGCCAAATACCTCAGGGCACAACAGCGAGGTTTAGAGCCAACTCCTGGCTGTAAAGGGGAGTCAGAGAGCTGGTGTATTCCTTCCTTGTGGCAGACTTCATCTTAGATTAAATAGCCACAGAAATTCCACTGAGAGCAGCAACGAAACAAGAATGAGTGAGCAGTGCAAGCTGCTGCACACTGCTCTTGGCACTAGCAGACGCAGTCCCTAAACCAAGGTCATAAGATCAAATTTGTCACTAATATAACTAGTCCAGTGTACTAATGTCTGCTAGTCTCTGCAAAAGCACATGGTTCCAGAAACAAGTAGAGTGAGCAGCTCATCCTGGATCTTCCATATAAAAGCTCTAGTTCACCAACAGCAATGAAAATAGACTTCAGGGCCTTGGGACTGTTTGCAATTGCTAGCAGCAACACGTATATTAATACGTGGCTCTGTTGCTGGTGTCATGACGATAGGTTCGAATATTGATAACGGGATGCCCTGCATGGCACCAGGCTTGCTGATGTCAGATAGGATTTACCTTTCTCAAAGAGGGAAGAGGATCTTTGCTCAGGAGCTTGCAGCGATCATTGCTGGAGCTTTAAACTAGACTTGAAGAAGGACGTCTGAAGTGATGTAGACAGCGGGATCAAGTGCACCCTCAGAAAGCCGGCAGACAACACCAAGCTGAGTGGTGAGACTGACACATCCAAGGGATGTGATGCCATCTAGAGAGACCTGGGCAGGCTGGAGAAGTGGACCCACAAGAACATCACGAGGTTCACCAAGGCCAAGTGCAAGGTCATGCACCTAGGTCAGGGCAACCCCCAGTATCAATAAAGGCTGGAGGATGAAGTGACTGAGAGCAGCCCTGCCAAAAAGGACTTGAGGACATCGGTGCATTAAAAACTGGACATAAGCCAGCAATGTATGCTTGCATCCCAGAAAACCACCTGTATCCTGGGCTGCATCAAAAGAAGCATGGCCACCAGGTCAAGGGAGGTAATTCTGCCTCCTTAATCTGCTCTGTTGAGACCTCACCTGGAGCCCTGAATTCAGCTCTGGAGCTCTCAACACAGGAAGGACATGGATCTGTTGGAGCAGGTCTGGAGGAGGGCCATAAAAAGTGGTCAGAGGGGTGGAACACCTCTCCCATGAGAAAAGGCTGAGGGGTTGTTCAGCCTGGGATGAGAAGGCTTGGGGGAACCTTTCAATACTTAAAAGGGGCTTTAAGAAAGATGGGGACAAATGTTTCAGCAGGGCCTGTAGCAATTGGACAATGGTTTTAAGCTAATGAGGGTAAAATCAGACTGGATGTAATGAAGATTTTTATTTTTTTTAATACGCTGCAGGTGGTGAGACATTGCCACAGATTTCCCAGAGAGGTGGTGGACGCCCCATATATTCAAAGTCAGATTGGACAAGGCTCTGAGCAACCTGATCTAGTTGAAAATATCCCTGCAAGTTGCAGGAGGGCTGCACTAGTTTTTCAATATCCTTAACAACTCAAACCATTCTATGATTCTATGATTTTTGCCTCCTGTGTAGCTGATAAAACATCCTCAAACTGTGCAGTTCAGAGACAGAACAGAGCTAGTCCCTGCCTGGGCTACCCCAGCTCATCAGGTGTGGTCTTTCCTGAAGACCAGTTATCTGTTGTGTGCTGCCCTCACAGCTCTGAAAAGCAGAAACCGCAGCAGTGGGATGTTCTCTTTCACCATGTGGCCAATCTCCGTGGTTTGTAGAAGAGCACAGAGAAGCCCCTCACCTCATGCTCAGCTTCTCTGCTGTCAGAAAGCTACCCTTTTTTCCCACCTGCTTCCTGAGATCATACGGACAGCAAAAGAATCAGCCCAGGTTCTTGTTGAAGTCCTCCCCAGCCAGTGAAGACTCCTGGCTCCAGAGAAAGACTGGGCTCTTGTGGGACAAGAGATCTCTTTTGTTGTCCCTTAGACAAGGAAGGGGTCTTCACTGTCAACAGCAGAATCAGGTGCAGAGTTGCTTGGGTCAGGCAAATGCAGGTTCGGCAGAACCGGCAGGTTCTCACACAGCCAAAAGCACACCTCTACTGACCAGTCAGAGGATCTGGGTCATATAACGGGGTCAGCTACAGGGTAGGGAAGTACTGATAGAACCGGTGATGTCTGCTCCTTCAGCTGCTGCTGCTCTTGTGCAATTACCACCAGAGGGTAAGAATGTTCTTTGCTTCCTAGACAGGCAGCAGAAAACAAAAGTTCATTCTTGACGAATATAGTTCATTGTGAGCCTGAGCTGCATCAGAAGACATTTTTGGCAGGACTGGGAACTTCTGCAGCAAAGCTTTTGAAGGTCAGGCAGCTCTGACAAAACACTGGGACAGAAGAGTAATTTAGATGCTATGGTGAAAATCTGTAAAGATATTATCTGAGATATGGTCAGGGAAGATAACTGAGCCAGAGGACCAGGATTAAAACTTGCACAGCAATCTGCGCTCCCACCAAAATGGAAGCAAACCCCAGCTGGGAAGACAACACTAGAAACCCCTCCAAGAATGCTTCTGCCTGCACAGCACCTTGCTCACAAGAGCTCTCATCTTCTTAGAATATATTTTACCCAAGACACTAACTCTGAAATTCTACTGGGATGCCCAAACTAACAATTTTGAGTTCTGATCAGAAGCAGCAGCAGTCAGATGGCACATGGTTATGGAGGCAGAGCACACACCCACAAGTGCAGCTAAGCAGCCAGCATTCTCCCATTACCTCCCAGCTTCTACATCCTCTGGGACTCTCCGTCCCCAGGCTCATCACCATGCAAACACAGCCTCCCTTCTCTTCCAAAGATGAAGTTTGTTTTACAGAAATCAAGGGTTGTTAGAGGCCAGTGTCATGGATCCCATCTCCAGTCCCTGTGACGAGAGGGAGGTGCACAGTTACAGAAAAAGGAACATAAGCACATGGTTTGGGGTGAACCATGCTGCTGTCTTTATTTGGCTGTGATTGAGCTGCTGTTGTTAGTTTCCACAATCACCCAATTAAATGATGTAATTCTTTCAAAAAGAAAAAAAATAAAAGGGAAAAATCGAAACAAAATAAAAAAATCACTATGATCACCTTCCCTCATAAGCCAACACAAACAGAAGTGTTCCTCGAGTAAAGCTGTGATGTTTCTCCAAGAGACAAGCTGCATTCACACAGGGCTTGCCCAGACCAAAGGCCAGCCCAGACTGTCCGCACAACAGTTTCTGCCTTATAAGAGTCATGGGCCCATATGAGGTCCTTTGTCCTGACCAAGGAGGAGGGTCCAGAGCAGCGTCCGTCCCATGGCCACAAACGTCCCCATGTGTCGTGATGTCAGCCCCCTCACCTTATAGCACCAACGCTTCTCCTCTCAAGAAAACCACCTCCATGACACCATTCAGTTTTCCAGATATCACTAACAGGATTAAGGTCTATTCAGCAGGTTATCCTCTACATTCTTATGTCAGCTGCTTGTCTCATCACCTCTGGGGCCCTGGCTATAACTGTTCTGGTACCGCAGGATGGCTTTCTTGTTACGAGGACATCACAGCCAAGCTGATGTCCCTCTAACCACATGACATGTTCTTCACGTTATGGAAGCTGAGCTGGGACACAGAAAATGAGCATCTTTGGTTTTGTTAAAAGGGGAAGGAGACCTTTACAGCACCAGGTAGTTCGTCAGCAAGCTCGAGACTTAGCACTGTGCAGAATGCGGGGCACATCCCTCCAGGCTGGTCAGGAGGCAGCACACCAGCACAATCTTATACAGTCTTCTATTCATTCTCTGTTCAGTTTTTCACAGAAAGGGTCATTGGGCACTGGCAGAGGCTGCCCAGGGAGGTGGTTGATTCACCTTCCCTGGAGGTGTTTAAGGCACCGGTGGACAAGGTGCTAAGGGACATGGTTTAGTGTCTGATAGGAATGGTTGGACTCGATGATCCGGTGGGTCTCTTCCAACCTGGTTACTCTATGGTTCTATGATCTACTGCCGCTGACAGCCAGAGGAGAACCTGTGCTGTGCCAGAAACACACAGCCTTGTCTGCCAAGCAAAACCAGGCGAGTCCAGCACCATTTGATTACCACACCACTGTGCACAAGCCTTCTCCAAACATTCAAGCAAGAAACCACTACTTTGGATTGCCATGCTTTCAGTGAGCAGGTGTAAAAACACCAATCTGACTTAATTAGTTTTTCATCAAGTCGTCAATGCATCTTGGGTTTTAGTCTTTTGTTTCTGTGGCATGAAAATACTTTGCACTTGAGTGGTTCATCACAGCTCAAGCAAGAAAGTGACAGCCGCCACAATGCCCCCTCATCAGCCCATCCTCAGAAGCAGGGCAGCTTCTGACCCCGGGAAAATGGAACCAGCTTTGTGACAGGATTGCAGGAGCCTGAAGGAGTGTGATTTCTGATGCCTCCTGAAACTACTTAAGAAATCACAGTCCTTGGATGCACTACATCCTCCAGTCTTAAAAGGGGAAATAGCACGTCATGTGGGTGAAGTGTTTCAGGAGGTGCAATCCAAGTCAGAAACATTATGTGCCCAAGCCACAGTTCCCATAAAGTGCTGCCAAGTCATAGCATTATTTCATTCTCATCCAAAACGGAGAAATTTTTGATGCTCAGCATTCCTTGTAATGCCAGGCAAAGAATTAGCACCACTACTGGCCAACTCTTCAGAAAAAAAAAAAAAATTTGAAAAAGCACCATTGTTTTTTAATGTTCTTGGAAATCCAGGTTTTCACCTATAAGCACCAGCTGCCAGGAAGAAAAAGAAAATAAATAAACTTGCCATTTGCCATCAGTCAAAAACAGTCAGCAGGAGAATTTTGAGCACTTCGCAACCCAGCAAAGATAGGAAAGATTCTGCTTCTTCCAGAAGCACAGCTTGTACTTGCACATTCTGACTAACCAAGTCCTCCAGCCTTCCTCTTTCCCACAGCACAGGTCGGTTTTTACACAGACCTATGCCGGGCTCTAAAAGCCCACAGGTTCTCCACAGGAGCAGGTCGCGCAGGAAGAAGTTTCCTGGAGCCCCAGGCAGACCCTGCAGGTGCTTTTCTCAGGAGGGGAACCTGCTGTGCAGCAGATGTGTCACCAGACAGGCACAGCCTGGGCTCGAGGTGCCTGTGGAGAAGAGGAACGGCACAAGGTGCCGGCAATCTGTGAACACACGGTTCTCTGGCAAGGGCACAGACTCAGCACTGCTGGAAAGGTGGCTCCACACCTAGCCCCAGAGAAGGGCCTTGTTGCAGCAGAACAACACGAGGAAGAGACCAGGATGGACCTGAGACACCAAATGAGCTGTGCCCTCCACAGCAGTCACCAAGCACAGCCACCTTCCAAGAGGCCCATAGGAATCTGAGACGTGGCATCTTTAAGCTAAAGCCAGGTGACACCTGACCAGATTCGGGGAGCCAGCAGCACATCTAGAGTTTGGCTGAGAACAGACACGAACACCAGAGGAGCAGGATGACTGGCACTGCCTGATCATGCCAGACGCTCATGAAGATGATCCCTGTGTCTCTTTTAGCTTAACCAGACAAGCTACTGGTGGCCAGAAGTCATTAGTGACCGTGAGTGCTAGCTGCTCGCTGTTGCTCTCCCCAGCCAATCTGCAGGGCAGCGTGAGCTGAAGTAATTTGCAAGTCTGGCCTCTACATCCTCATTGTGCTCTGGTTTCCTGCAGACATGACAGGATTCATGTCTGAATTAGTTTTAAAATAAAAGGTTCTGGACATAGCACGCAAAAAAATCAAGCATCAAATAAAAATCGTGGTAGCAAAGGCCTCACATACCTGCCTGCCTCATATATTTAGAGCAGAAGCTTTGTATACAGTCCATTACACACAAACCAAAGAAAATGATAAACAGAATGTTCAAGGTGGAAAGGAGAAAAATCAATACTTGCCCTCCTTGAGTAGCTTTCACTTCTAAAAATAGACTTGTGTGGAAGTGTGTGAAGACTTTAATCCCTTCAGCTATATCTCTCTGGACAAGAACTGTCAGCACAGAAGGAATGTTCCCCTCTAATTTCCTAGCTTAGCTTTTCAAGAGTAACTTCTTTTAATAGTGATGAAAACAATTGCCTCTGCGTGCACAGTCAGATATTTTTCCCCAGCCCCTGTACGCACAATACAATCAAACAGCTCACCTTAGCCACACTTTTGTGCCACTTGCAATTTGCATAATAGAGAAAAAAACAGATTATGTGCAGAATTCCACATACAGGCACTGATGTCCATGTCCTGGTGCAGACCTTGAACCAACAAATATGCCTGTAAAGTTCAGCACTCTGGAGTATTATTTCCAGTATCTTCCTAGGATTGTTTGTACAGAAAAAAACTCACCTCAGCACATGCAAGTTCAGGGCAGGCAACACAACAGGTTTCTCCAGATCTCTTGGTAAAGACAAGGTTTACATGTGCCTCAGATTTCACTGAGCATGAAGACTGCACACTAGGAAACAACTTTTCAGTTAAGTGATTCTGCCCCTGTGAGTGATTCAGCACTGGTGAGGCCATACCTTGAATCCTGGGTTCAGTTTTGGGCCCCTCATTACAAGAAAGACATTGAGGTCCTGGAGGGCATCCAGAGAAGGGAAATGAAGCTGGTGAAAGGGCTGCAGAACAAGTCTTGCAAGGAGTGGCTGAGGGAGCTGGGATTGTTTAGCCAGGAGAAAAGGAGGCTGAGGGGAGACCTTATTGCTCTCTACTGCTACCTGAAAGGAAGTTGTGGAGAGGTGGGTGTTGTTCTCTTCTCCCAGGTGACAGGTGGTAGGAAGAGAGGGAATGGTCTCAAGCTTTGTCAGGGCGGGTTCAGACTGGACATTAGGAAAAACTTAACAGAACGGGTTTTCAAGCACTGGAGCAGGCTGCCCAGGGAGGTGATTGAGTCATCATCCCTGGTATTTAAAACACGGGTAGATGCAGTGCTTAGGGGTGTGATTTAGTAGTGGACAGGTACAGTTGGACTTGATGATCTCAAAGACCTTTTCCAACCTCGGTTTTCTATGATTCTATGAACTGTGCATAGTCTTTTGGCAAATGCCAAGAAAGGAATAGCAAAGAAAGAGAAAACATATGCACTTGAAAAATATTGATTTGGGAATTTCATGCTGCATACAGAGCCGTTTCACAAGAAGACTAAGAGCTTTGCCTCGGCTTTAAAAATGTCTGGCTTTTTGCAAGCATTACAGCCCAGATAACTACACAGTACCAAACACACCACTCTATTTGCTAGCAGCTTGCTGAGCAAGAATATATAGGGTAATTTACTAAAACTAAGAGGGAAAAATTGGGATAATTTAGATAGCATTACAATTGGAAATGCGTGTGACCAATGGCTGAATTACAGAAGCAAGGCAGTCTTCACATGAAGCTCCACACTTGGCTGCAAGCCGAGCTACAGGCAAATGCTGCCATTTCTGCTGCTAAGCCACTGTTCCCCATAGCAGCTGCAGCTGGTACAGGACACAACTGAAAAGCTTAGGGGAAAAAGAACTTCCCCTGCCCTTTCCTTGAGGGGCCTCATTAGCTCTTGTAAGCCTCTGTCAATTCAGAGCCCTCCTGCACCTCTGGAAAGACCCGTCTTCACATTACAGTCTCTGTTGTCTTTTTAGCACCATGGGGCTGGACAGAGGGGACAGCCTCTTCCTTTAAGTGGTGCTGTGCCTTGCAGATGATTCCAGATGATCCTCGCTTTTGGCCTTACACTCAGAGGATGAGGCAAGGCTTAGATGACCTCAGCAGGAATTCATGCAGGGAGAATGAAAGGCTCCCTCACAGACTTCGAGATTTTTTATCAGGTTGTACAACAGCCCTCTGAACACTTCTCCCTCTGCCTTGCTAAAGAGAACCTCACATAGGAATGGGAACAGCACAAAGAAAGAGAAAAAGCAGGGGAAACAGCTCACTGATGGCTTCCTATCTGACTACCATTTCTACCTCCAATTCTGCAGGTTTTTCTGAGCCAGCAAGACTGCTTCTCCAGAACAAGACCCCCATGACTAATGGGCTTCCTAACTTTTCTTGTCTTGCAGATCCTTCAGCCTAATCACCCACACCTCACCAGCGGATAAGTCTCATTCAAATCTGTCTGCGAGAAGAAACTTCGGATACCTTCCCACTACTGTAGCAAATGTGCTTTCAGTAAGGGAGGCACAAACAAGCGGTTAGGAAAACTACATGATGCTGAAGAGATGGAGACCTGGAACAGATTTCCCAGGTGGAAACTGGCAGACAGGTGTGCTTTCAGTGGTTAGATAGCAATCATGAGCACAGAGAAATGGAGCAGATCTAACCACCTTGTCCGGCAACACAAATCTGTAACACCTACCTGATGAAAACGTGGTGCCACTGACGCAGGGACCTGGCCTTATCCGCTGTCCTTCACAGAGTTCTTATCCCTGTGCTCCAGCTGCCCCACAGGAAGCTCTCCGCAGAATGCTGCGCCCGATGCTTGCATGTTAAAGCCTCTCTGACTTCGCTCCCTCAAGCTTAGCTGAAATTTCTCTCACAGTATTTTCCCATTGTGGTTAAAGAGCCAAAATAATCAAGTGTGAATTCCACAACAGCGAGGTGTCGGGGTTTATTGGTGGGCTTGTCTTGTTTTTGGAGGGGCGCATATAGCTTCCTCCAGTGAAAAAGAAAGTTCTCTCACAGCATTTGGTGCCAGGTCAGGCCAGAAACCACCAAACAAGTCACCTAAATGAAACGAGAGGCACACAAAATTCAAGGTCCTGAGCCCGGGACGTGGCTCTGGGCACCAGCCGGTGCTGAGCAGCACTTATCCCTGCCCCACAGCCCCAGGCATCACCGGCACTGGGACTGGACCCAATCCTAATCCTGAGCATCATCGACAGTGGGATCGGACTCAATTCGAACCCCGAGCAGCAGTAGCAGCAGGACCGGACCCAATCTGACCCCGAGCATCAGCGGGACTGGACCCAATCCAAACCCCGAGCATCACTGGCAGCGGGACCAGACCCGATCCGAACCCCGAGCACCACCGGCAGCGGGACCGGACCTGATCCCAATCCTAAGTATCACTGGCAGCGGGACCAGACCCGACCCCGAGCATCATCATCAGCGGGACCGGACCCGATCCGAACCCCGAGCATCACCGGCGGTGGTACCCGACCCGACCCCGAGCATCACCGCAGCGGGCTGGACCCGAGGGACCGCGTGGAGCCGGCGGTCCCCGCGGCAGCCGCCCCGTTACCTGCAGCCGGCGCGCGGGGCGCCTGGCGGGCTGAGCGGCCGCTGCCGGCGGGGCGGGCGGCGCCTCCACGGGCCCCGCCCCAAGAGCCGCGCGCCGCCGGTTCGAGACCCGGGGAGGGGCTGCGGCCGCGGGGAGACCTTCCAGCGACCTTCCAGCGCCCGAAGGGCCTGCGGCAAAGCCGGAGAGGCTTGTGGCGATGGGACCGGGGGCAACGGGGATAAACTGGAGAGGGGCAGGTCTAGACTAGGCACGTGGAAGAATTTCTCCATTGTGAGAGTGGTGATGGCCTGTCCCAGGTTGCCCGGGGAAGCTGTGGCTGCCCCATCCCTGGAGGTGTCCAAGGCCGGGTTGGATGGACCTTGAGCCCCTGATCCAGTGGGATGTCCCTGCCCACAGCAGGGGGTTGGAACTGGATGGGCTTTGAGGCCCCATCCTACCCGAACCATTCTATGCTTCTTTGATTCTATGAAATACTTCTTGGCCCATAGGATGTGTTCAGAAGGTGGATGGAATTCTACTAAGAATCTCTCTTAATGTGGCAAACAAAGATATTTTATTTGCATATGTGTTATCCCTGGCTCCAAGGACCTAAATAACCACTTTTCACTTATTACAATTTTGCTCTATCCTAAAACAAGATAAATACAGGCCAAGAAGCCAGAAGAGAAATGACCGGCTGTGAACCAAGGAGCTGTACCACTAGCCCTTTTCTTTCTACCAAAGGAAGATTCCACCAAAACTCCTCTGTCTATGCTAGTATGCTCTCAGCTTTATAAAGTCCATTTATTAGGCAAATGTGTCAATTCGTTCTGATTCATTATTAGTAGAAGACATTTTTAATGAGTATATTGGCCTACATATTACAAACCAAAATGTTTTCACACTGAGTTGGTGAAACAACAGTGCATACCATTACACACACATCCATGCATGCACTCCATAACAAAGTCTGTAGAAATATTCCTGAACTCCGATGGTATCAAAATGGCTAGCAACACTTGTCACTTGGGTCCTCCTATTCACTCGGGTCCTCCTATCTTACCCAAACAAGGCCAAGCTCCCGTCCTCCCCAGTTGCTCTGCCTGGCTCCGTGCTGAGTTTCCTAGGAAGTTCCAGGTTTTCCCAGCCTTTCCAATGTTTTGGAGACGCCAAATCCAGCAGCCTGATAGGGACAAGGCTGCTGCACCTCCTTGCCCCCAAGTCCAACCAGCAGAGAGACTGAGAACGTGTTCCGTAAAGGCAGGTGTGAAAACGCACACCGACGGCACAGAATGACACCGGTGTGGGCTCAGCGACCACACAAACAAAGAGCACCAGCAGATCCAGCTGTTCTCTCTGGCTGATCAGCATAAAACTCCTGCAGTGGGAACTACATATGAGGCTGGACAGAAAGAAAACCCTAGACTGTGCCTGCAACTTGTTTTGTTTAACAAATTAAGAAAATTAACTACGATCAGCTTCAATATATTACCCTTTTGAGATGACACACAGCTGTATACGATGCTGCCAATGTTCAGAGCAATTCTGCAGGTCATTTTCTGAAAGGCTGTTGAGGATCTCCATAATTTTTGCTTTCATTCCTTCTACTAACAGTGGGTTCCTTTGAGCACTGACTAGATCTTTGGGAAGATGGAGCCAAGTCTGGTGAGCAAGGTGGGTGCTGAAGCACAGTGAAGTTGTTGCTAGTTAAAAACTGCTTCACAGACAGAGCATTGCGGTCTGGTGCAGTGTCTTGATGTTAACTCACTGTTTGTTCACTCTTGCACTCCAGCATTTTGTGACCAAGGGACAGAGAATGTCTGTATTTGAACATGTGTCCACTCGCGCTGAGTGAAGCAATCGAGCTGAGCCTCTTCTTACTGAGGTTATTAGGTTAGAATATGTTCTATTATCACCTCTTTGTCTCTCCCTCCCACTTCTTTTCCTGAATTATGGAGTTAGTCTTGGGTTTTTTTGTGCCACATCACATATGTATGTGCATGTGTGTGTTTAACACGTGTCCCTCCAGCCTGGTGGCTGCCTGTGGGTGACAATCTCCCCAACTGCTGGCACCTACAAGCACATAGGAGTCCCTGAAGCCATGGCTCCGCTTCAGCAGCTGGAACAGCCCCTCTTGCACAGACCAGCACAGACACACAGAGCTGTCCCGGACTGCCCTGGTCCCCCCAATGGCCAGGTCTTACCCACATTGACCCATACCCCCCTGACTTCCCGGCCACATCACCTCCTCGCTGCTTGTCCAGCTGGATCATCACTAGCATGTGCACAATCATTTGCACACCTGCATTGCTCCAGACGCTGCTGACACATGGGCTGCTCTCACACGTGTGCACTCCAGAGAGTCCCTCACTCAGAAAAACCACTAGATGTGGAGCTGGATGAGGGAGCAGGACTGACTATGCTGACACAGTGCAGGATTTGGCCAGGCAAGCATCCAGAAAAACATTTGTATGCTGCCAGAGCTTTATTATCCCTAATCCTTCTGCTTTCCCATGTTTGTTTTCCCCAAACCATGTAAATGCCTGTATTTCTCCACATTTGGTTCCTCCCCTGGGCATCCTGTAATAATCCTTGTGTAATCCGGGAATGCTCTTTCCCAGCCCCCCGCAGCATGGTGGGGACCTCTCTTGGTCCCAGTGATGCTCAAACATTGACTCCTTTTGATCGGTTTCATGCTGGAACTGGGGGCCTGAGCCTTTCCTGGCTCAGGACAGGATTTCCATTCATTCCTAATTTGCATTCCCAACTGCCTTTGTGCACCTTATGCTCCTCTGGGCTTGTCAAGGTCGGCCTGGAATGGGCTGGTGACTTCTGTATAGGCTTTGAGGTAGACAGGTCAGCATATTATTTGTATTTCCCACCCTGGCATTGCTTCTCTCTGCTTCTCTGTTCTTCTCCGTAGGTGTGCAGAGCAGCTTTTATCACACCACACAGTGTGCAGTGCTCTTGCTGCTGGTGTTCTGAGCATAAAGGGCTTGGTGATGCTAAGGACAAGCAAATTGGGTACAAGGTTGCTTGGAGATTGCCTGGCACTGCACAAATGGAGACACAGGAACCCACATCCACTGTGTCAGCTCTTCCTTTCCTTCTCTGACACCAGTCTTTGCTGTAAAAATGCCCTGTTCTGTGTTTAAACCCCTCTGCGACTGTCTGCAGCTCTTTATTTAGCACAGGGCTGGGTAGGAAACAAAGACTCACCTACTGAAAGTTATTGATTTTTTCTGTTTTGTGCCTTTCTGGTTTTGCTCTTTCATACTCCCTAATTAGCCAGAGTACTTCTGCACTGCGGGTCCTTCTGCCTTTAGCTTTGTTGCTCTTTCTGCTCCTTTCTCAAGGACTGCTCTTCCCTCAAATCAACTCCCCCACAGAAACTATGGTTATTTTTCTTTTCTGCTGATGTAAAAGCTGAGTTTTTCTGGCACCTTTCCGGATCAGTACTACTTTGTGGTCACTGAACTTAATAAAAAATGAGGTTGGGGCCTGACATTTGTAATTAATATACCATTAAACAGTACCAAAGAAAAAGTTTTGTATCAACTTCTGACTCATGCAGCTTTCCTGGACAATCTGCATCACATTTCCCTTCCTACTAATGCCCTTGGATGGTGTTTTCAAAGCAATCCACACAGGAAGTAGAAGCTTAATTAAAAAAAGAAATTAAGGCATAGTCCTCTTTCCTGGGGACAAAAAATGGTATCCACTAACAAGAGAAACCAGGCATTCATGCCAGGCTACCAAATGTACCTCTATGTGTGGTGGAACCAGTATGTGGTTTTCTTCTCTCTGATAATTCTAAGTTTCAGGAGCCCAGGGAACATTTATGCAGAAAATTACAAGACAATTTTTCTCTGAATAGCATTCTTCCTTGTCCATGTTTTGATCATGTCACAGCTGACATATAAAAAGCCTTCTATCTGTGGAAACATTTCAAAATTATTTGGAAGCTTCCAGCTCATTGCTGCTTGCCTGCCAAGTAGCTTCTATGAAGAATGCAAAAATATCAAACCTCTAGGAGCTCATCCTAGTCGTGAGCTGAACCTGTGAACCCATCTCTATGTCCCATGATCCAGATAATTGCTCTGAAATTTCCAGGCTTAAGGATCCAGAAAGCTGTGTCTGCTGAAGGAGAATGACTAAGATTTCATGAAGGAGAGAAAAAGAAAACCTTCACGTTTCACATATCTGAACTTGATGGATTAGTAAGCACTGTCTCCGAGTACCTCAGTTTGGATGTGGTGGGGCCACCTGGCCTTGTTTGAGTGCCTTCATGCTGCAGGTTTTTAGTTCCATGAAGTGTTCAGGAGCAGATCCAGTTCTCTGACATTCTGCCTGCCCTTCTTCAGGATAAACCTGCATACAAGGCATAACTTTATTCTTCAGCTCTGTCTGTGTGGTTAGCCATGCCACTCTGCTGGTGCTGCCCAGCCCAGTTGTCTGATGGTATTTGATCCATCAAAAGTCATAGAACATTATGTGTGTGTTCCAAACTACCTTAGAATCATAGAATGATTTGGAAGGGACCTTTAAAAGTCATCTTGTCCAAATTTCTTGCAACTAGCAGGGACATCTTCAAGTTTCCTTAGAACTGACATTCATCAGTTTGCTCAGAGCCCTGTCATAGAATCACCAGGTTGGAAAAGACCCACTGGATCATCGAGTCCAACCATTCCTATCAATCCCTAAACTATGCCCCGCAGCACCTCATCCACCCGTGCCTTAAACACCTCCAGGGAAGGTGACTCAACCACCTCGCTGGGCAGCCTCTGCCAGTGCCCAATGACCCTTTCTGTGAAATGTCCAGCCTGAACTTGAATGTTTCCGTGGATGGGGTATCCACAGCCTCTCCAGACAACCAGTCCCAGTGTCTCACCATAAAACTTTTCTTCCTTATATCTAGTCTGAATCTATTGCAAGCCTCTGATCATTTTTGTGGCCCTCCTCTGGACCTGCTTCAACATATCCATATCTTTCTTATGCTGAGTACTCCAGAGCTGCTGAGAGCTGCAGAGCTAGATGCAGAGCTCCAGGTGGGGTCTCACCAGAACAGAGTAGACAGGCAGAATCACTTCCGTCACCCTGCAGGCTACTCTTCTCTTGATGCCGCTGTCTTAAAACATAACATGGCATTTGTGATCAGAGCATCTCAGAAGACAAAAGAGGTGAGAAAGGCATGTTGCAGAGGTGGTTGCACTGGAGTCCATCAAGAGAAATGATGCTCATCTTTGACAACTTTTTGACAATAAAGCTCGAAAAGGACTCCACAATTTTTTCGCTGTACTAGAAGGCAAAAAGGAGAAAGTGTGGCTAGAGAAACACTTCTGTTAATGATGTGAGTGACTAGAAAACATTTGTCCTGAGGATTCAAACTCACTCAAACTGTGCAGACGGGTGGCATCATGTTCTGCTACATGCTCCAATTCTCCGTATGGTAGCGATTGCTTCTTAAAGTGATACAGGCAAATGATGTAAATTATGTAGCCTTTCTGTTTTCCTTCAGCATAAAGGTCAGTGCATTAAATCTCTTGAAGATACCAGAAACCAAGTTTGATCACCTGGTGCATGTGCAGAGAATGCTGTGGTTATGTCACAGTTTTGGGGGTAATTTTCTGCTAGCTCTGTCTCTCCCTGTTCACAATCACAGGTAGATGGGTGGTAAGTCTGAAATATTTGCCTTGATACTTTTTAGCTTTTTTTTCAGTCTCTGACTGAAGCTTTTAGGGCTGGTTTCACCAGCTGAGCATACAAAGCCCAAGTGGGGTGGGCAGCAGCTTGTGCAGCTGCATAAGCAGCAGGACCGGTTGTTGGCAAAGCCATATGCTGCTCCTCCCAAGGTTAAGAGGAAAGAGCAGGAAAAGAGGTCTTCCCTCAGAGTGCCAGGGTACCCTAAGCCCTTTGTGTTATTGTCTCAGATCACGGCAGAAGGACAGGACCAGCTGAAGGGTGGTAAAATAGGCCTGGAGTGGGGCAGTGGGGACATCCCTGGAATACCTGAATTGAGAACTGATGTGTGATTTCAAACTATCTGGCCTCACATGGGCTGGATCAGACAGATCCTAATATGACTGGTCAATTAATACTGCCTTCAGTATCGTCTTTCTCAGAGAAGAAAGATCACAGCTCAGGAATGCTAACTTTGGTGCCAGAAAGCTTGTCTGCACACACGAGAAGAGCCCTAAGTGGCAGGGGAACCCCAGTGACACCTTCAGAGCCGTGAGCTGGTGCTCAGCTCTTCCCAGTCCCAGGGGAGCTCACCCCTATGGGCTGGGGGACACCTACCCTCTCCCGAGCACCTCACAGACACAGAAAGGCACTGACAGTGGGACGCAGGGGGAGTGCATTTCAGAATCCCACAAGGCTCATTGCAGGATACCCAAGGGAGGAACCAAATATGGGGAAACGCAGGTATCAACATGGTTTGGGGAGAACACACATGGGAAAGCAGAGGGACAAGGGGATAAAAAGAGCAAGCAGCATATAAATGGTTTTCTGGGCCTGATGCTTGTCTGGCTATGCCCTGCACCAGGTCAGTGCAGTCAGTCCTGCCTCCTTATTGAACTCCGCTCCTAGCGGTTTTCCGGAGGGACTCTCTACAGTGTGCATGTGTTTTCAAGGTGATGTCAGGACAGATGGGGGAGCAGGATGAGGCTGCTTGTGCTGTCTGCATTTCAAGGAGTGCTTAGGACATCTGCGTTAATGTGTGTGGCCATCCATATATATATGTGTGTGTCTGTGTTCTGTAAGGGCACGCATGTCGTAGGGCACTGGAACAGGCGTCCCAGGGAGGTGATTGAGTCACCTTCCCTGGAGGTGTTTAAAAGATGTGTGGATGAGGTGCTGAGGGGCATGGTTTAGGGATTGATAGGAATGGTTGAACTCGATGACCCGGTGGGTCCTTTCCAACCTAGTGATTCTATAATTCTATGATTCTATGATACGTGTCCACGCACTTTGTGTTCATACCTGCTCAGCCTCGCACCTGGCTGGGCTTGGGTGCAACCCAGCCTCACCTCTCTTGGGCTGCCAGACCCAGCCTCCCATGACATGAAGCAATCAGAGACTCAGTCAAAGCACAGGAAGAAAATGGATCTGTTAGAGCAAGTCCAGAGGAGGCCACAGAGATGATCAGAGGGCTGGAGCACCTCCCATGTGAGGACAGGCAGGGAGAGTTGGGGTTGTCCAGAATGGAGAAGAGAAGGCTGCAGGGAGACGTCACAGTAGCCTTCAATTACTTCAAAGACATACAGGACGGATGGGAAGGGGCTTTTTACCTGGGAGTGCAAGTACAGGACGAGGGGCAATGGTTTTAGGCAGAAAGAGGATAAATTTAGATTAGATCTTAGGAAGAAATGTTTCACCATAATGATGGTGAGGCACTGGCTTAGGTTGCCCAGAGATGCCGTGGCTACTCCATCCCTGGAGGGGTTCAAGGCCAGTTTGGATGAGGCTTTGAGCCCCCTGATCCAGTGGAAGGTGACACTGCTTATGGCAAGGGTTTGCAACTGGGTGGGCTTTGAAGTCGCTTCCAGCCCAAACCATTCCATGACTCTGTGATTCCCTCTTTGCTAGCAAGCCAGTTCCAGCAGTCTCGACAGAAGCAGACAGGGGAGGCTAGAGCACCACCAGCCCGCTCCATGCTGCAGCTTGAGGCTGCTGTGCCATTCTCCTTTTGGCTTTGGGAAGCAGTCACAACAGGTACAGCTTCAGGCTTTCACAGAAGGGCCACGTGTGGCCAGGGTGCTGCATGCAACAATGACAGGAGAAACAGAAGAACCCCTAGTTTGAGGTGTTCTTCCTCTAGGAGGAGCAAACTTGGCTCTGCTGTGTGAGCACTACGCTGTCGGCCCAGCAGGCAGTGAGGAAAGGGAGGTGAACAAAAGCCACATTTTTATACACCAAATTGCCATCACTGGCATAGGGCTGGCAGGCTGTTGGCCGGGGTATGAATAGTGGAATGGTGACCTCTGATGGTAAAGGAAATCCTATCACAGAAAGCCAGCCTGCAGTTTTCTGTGTCACAGTCTGACCCCTGAGATGCTGAGCCCCAAGTGTCGGGACATGTTGTGACCACGCAAGCATCCCAGGGCAGAGGCCAGACCAGTGCTTAAAGTAAGTGCTGTACTGCTGCTCCTTCTCTCTCCTGGTCTGCATTAGGAACTGTCCTCCTGTCTCAGGTCCTGCCCTTGCAGGTGAGCTGGTCGGGCTGCTGAGGAGGCAAAGGGGATCATGGAGCTGGGGAGAAGTACAGGACTGCTGTGTAATGGGAGACCTTCAGCCAGGGTGGCCTCAGGATCCAATCCTTTGTGTGGTTTACACCACCTCCTCGCACGGTGCCTCTGTGCCCCACTGTGCCTTTTCACAGTGTGCACAGCAATGCAGAGGTGAGGGCATAGGTCTTGTTCTTTTGTGCAGATTTACATTGCTGGAGTGTCTGTTCTGCTATGGTTTTGCCCCTTTTTATTATCCAGCTTATATAACCCCCAAGACACCCTGTGGGCTTGAATGCTGCCTTATTGTTCATCACTAGTTCTGCAGAAAAATGAAATCTTTCCCATAATCCTAGCATCAGCTAAGGGTGTTACTCCCCTCTGCAGCACTATCTGAATATACCCCTGAAGGAGAATCCATGCAGTCTCCTACCCTGTGCCTAGAAGAGGTCAGTGCAACGTATTTTTAAGAAAATCTTTCACTGCTTAAGCTCCTTGCCATTTTGCTTACCCTTTGGATTAGCCATCCAGCTGGCAGCTCTGCTACAGCCCAGTGTTAGTAGATGCAGTTTGCATTTTGAAGTCTGTCATTCAATAAAGTTATCTGTGCCAGAGAGTCTTCCCCCTTGTACAGCTGCCAGAGTCCTGCTGGAAAGGTGTGACTGGCACTGCTGACTTTCCTGGCCCTAAGTAGCTGCCATTAGCTGCAATCCATGCCAGAGCTTCTGGCTGGAATTAGTTGAATACTCAGGAATCAGGAGCATGAAATGAGGAATAAGAAACTGGTTAATGAATGGCTTAGGGACTGATGTGAGAAGAGGGGCTTTGGGTTCTTTAATCATGGGGAGGCCCACGCACCCCCAGGCTTTCTTACCAGGGATGGGACACGCCTGTCTCCTAGGGGGACAAAAGCCCTCACCAAAAACCTAGTTAAGCTCATAAATCGAGCTTTAAACTAGATGTGAGAGGGGAGGGGATGGAGGCCAGGCAGGATGGGAGTGAGCCTGGAGGTGAGACTTCAGAGGCAAAGGGGTGGTGTGCTGGTGATGCCTGCCGGTATATCACCACTGAGCAAGAGGGGGTGAGTGGAGCTGGGGGTGGTAGGCAGCAAACTGGCACTGTGGCCTTAGTTAAGTCAAGGACCGCTCAGTTGGGGAGAAGCCCTATTGCGAAGGCTGTAGCTACGCCTGCCCAGCTGAAGGGCATTTACACTAATGCACGCAGCATGGGAAATAAGAAGGAGGAGCTGGAAGCTGTGGTAGGGCAAGGAGACTACGATGTTGTTGCCATTGCAGAGACGTGGTGGGATGACTCGTACAACTGGAGTGTACCCATGGTGGGATATAAACTCTTCAGGAAGGACAGGAAGGGCAGAAGAGGAGGCGGGGTAGCCCTCTGTGTTAGAGAGGGCATTGATACCCTCGAACTGGACTACGGTCAGGATGGGACTGAGTGCCTGTGGGTGAAAATCAGAGGAGCCCACGGGCAGGCAGGTATTGTGATGGGAGTCTGCTATAGACCACCCAGCCAAGAAGAAGCAGCTGATGAGCTCTTCTACAAAGCAGCTAATGAGCTCTTCTTGAGTGTAGTCTCAAGATCGCTACCTCTAGTCCTTGTGGGAGACTTCAGTTCCTCAGATATAGGCTGGGAGTATAATACAGCAGAAAGGAAGCAGTCCCAGAGGTTCCTGGAGTGTGTGGAAGACAATTTCCTCACACAGCTGGTGAGCGAACCGACAAGGGACGGTGCCCTCCTGGACCTGCTGTTTGTGAACAGAGAAGGACTGGTGGGGGATGTGAAGGTTGGAGGACGCTTGGGGCAAAGCGATCATGAGATGATAGAGTTCTCAGTGCAGGGTGAGATGAAGAAGGTGGAGGTTAGCAGAACAGTCGCCCTCAACTTTCAGAGAGCAGACTTTGGGCTGTTCAGAAGGCTGGTCGGAAAAGTCCCATGGGAGGCGCTCCTTGAAGGCAAAGGTGTCCATGAGGGCTGGGCGCTCTTCAAGAAGGAACTCCTAGCAGCTCAGGAGAAAGCCGTCCCCAAGTTCCGGAAAAGTAGCCGGCGGGGTAAGAAACCAGCGTGGTTGAGTAAGGAGGCCCTAAGAGACATCAATAGGAAGAGGAGGGTCTACGACCTCTGGAGGAAGGGGCAGGCATCCTGGGTGGACTATAGGGAGGAAGCGAGAACGTGCAGGGAAAAAGTCAGGAGGGCTAAGGCCCAACTAGAAATGCGATTGGCCAAGACCGTGAAAGACAACAAAAAGTCTTTCTACAAATACATCAACAGCAAAAGGAGGGCTAGGGAGACTCTCCAGTCCCTAGTAGATGCAGAGGGAACAAGAGTAACAGGGGATGAAGACAAGGCTGAAGTGCTCAATGCCTACTTTGCCTCAGTCTTTAACAGCAAGGAAAATTGTTCCCTCCCAAGAGGAGGTGGTTAGAGACTTGCTTGCCCGGCTAGACGCCCACAAGTCTATGGGGCCAGATGGAGTCCACCCAAGAGTTTTGAGGGAACTGGCGGATGTGCTGGCTTTCTATCATCTTCCAGCAGTCCTGGATGACTGGGGAGGTTCCGCTGGACTGGAGGCTGCTGATGTCATGCCCATCTATAAGAAGGGGCGCAGGGAGGATCCGGGGAACTACAGGCCTGTCAGTCTGACCTCAGTACCGGGGAAAGTCATGGAGCGGGTGATCTTGAGTGCTATCAAGAAGCACTTGCAAGAGAACCGGGTGATCAGGCCCAGTCAACACGGGTTCATGAAAGGCAGGTCTTGCCAGAGTAGTCTGATCACCTTCGATGACCGAGTGACTCAGCTGCTGGACGAGGGAAAGGCTGTGGATGTATCTTCCTGGACTTTAGTAAAGCCTTTGATACAGTTTCTCACAGCATTCTGCTTCGGAAACTGTCGGCCTCTGGCCTGGACAGGCACACACTCTCCTGGGTGGAAAACTGGTTGAACGACTGGGCCCAGAGGGTGGTGGGAAATGGAGTTAAATCCAGAGGGAGGCCAGTGACAAATGGGGTTCCCCAGGGCTCAGTCCTGGGTCCAGTCCTGTTTAATGTCTTTATCAACGACCTGGATGAAGGCATCGAGTGCTCCCTTAGCAAGTTTGCAGATGACACCAAGCTGGGTGGAAGTGTGGATCTGCTGGAGGGTCGGGAGGCTCTGCAAAGGGACCTGAGCAGGCTGGACCGCTGGGCTGAGACCAATGGCATGAGGCCAAATGCCGGATCCTGCACTTGGGGCACAACAACCCTAAGCAGAGCTACAGACTAGGAGAATCCTGGCTGGAAAGCTGCCAGGAGGAGAAGGACCTGGGGGTGTTGGTTGACAGCGACTGAACATGAGCCAGCAGTGTGCCCAGGTGGCGAAGAAGGCCAATGGCATCTTGGCCAGTATCAGAAACGGTGTGACCAGCAGGTCCAGGGAGGTTATTCTCCTCTGTACTCGGCACTGGTGAGACCGCACCTCAAATCCTGTGTTCAGTTCTGGGCCCCTCACCACAAGAAGGATGTTGAGGCTCTGGAGCGAGTCCAGAGAAGGGCAACAAAGCTGATGAAGGGGCTGGAGAACAAATCTTATGAGGAGCGACTGAGAGAGCTGGGGGTGTTTAGCCTGGAGAAAAGGAGGCTGAGGGGAGACCTTATTACTCTCTACAACTACCTGAAGGGAGGTTGTGGAGAGGAGGGTGCTGGGCTCTTCTCCCAAGTGACAGAGGACAGGACAAGAGGGAATGGCCTCAAGCTCCGCCAGGGGAGATAAGGAAAAAATTCTTCTTGGAAAGGTTAGTTAGGCATTGGAACAGTCTGCCCAGGGAGATGGTTGACTCACCTTCTCTGGAGGTGTTTAAGGTGAGGGTGGATGAGGTACTTAGGGGCATGGTTTAGGGATTGGTGGGAATGGTTGGACTCGATGATCCGGTGGGTCTCTTTCAACCTGGTTATTCTGTGATTCTGTGATTCTGTGAAAGGAAAAGACTTTTTACGTGGCAGAGCTCTAACTGTGTACATTCAGATGCCTATCTTGCAGACTTCTCCAGCACGATGAGCATGATGTTACCTTCCTCAGAACTGTGGAGAGGAGGTGAAGGGACATAAGACTCTGCCATCTCTGGGTGTCTATTACCGTACCCCTAGACAGTATGACTGCTGAGTGAGTACTGATCTTGCTGTACAACTGCCCCAGACACCAAGTACAATAGCTGCATTTAGCTGCGCACCCCTTGACTGGACAAATTCTCTGGAAACTTGAAGATTGCTGAATAACAGCCCTTTTCTTGTTTCCTGACCTTCACACCAGAGCCTGCAGATCCAGGCTGCAAAACCAAGGATATAAATAGGAAAGCTGTTTGCTAGAGACTGTCCCAAAAGAAAATGGCCTATGGACTGAAATGGCAAACCAAGCTTCAGAGGCAATAGTGCCAGGGCAGTCCTGTTTGGGAGGGTCTGCTGGAGCATTCTCCTTTATGAGGGAGACCTGCCTTGCATTAAATGAACCAGCCTAAGGCAGCCTAACTCAGTCAGTCTTTTCCTGGGTTAAGCCTAGGTTAGATACCCATATATCCTTATGTGCATCACTGCCTTCAGTGGAGGTTGAGTCCCAGACTCTCTTTTTTAGCCATTCTGATTTTAGTTCAGCTGAACTGACAGCAGTGGGTAAGTAGAGGTGCTCTGGCTGCAAGTCACTTGGGGGCCAACACACTGAGCATCAGACTCCAGCAGCAAGGGCTGTACTCACCATTTGTGCACCCATGCACTGGGACAGATGGCATCACCCTCTGTATCAGGCCTGAGAAGGTGGAAGACATCCCTGGGGTGGGTTGGAATGGCCACTTCGACTTGAATCGGCAGTCACATTAATTTTCTTTTCAGGCTGTGTAGATAAAGCCCAGAAAATATATCTTTGCACAGTCTGCCTGTGTGGAGCCCGTAGAGAGACTATAGAATGGCAAGATTAAAATTACTGGCCAGACAAAAATCTTTTTGTTTGCATAAGGGCAAATACTGCCATTAGTGTATGTATCAATATTGATTATTTTGATGGGCTGAAAGGGTCAACATGGTAGGAAGCACCAAGGCTCCAGCACTATTTACTTTGCCTCCCCCTAGTGCTTCTGCAAGGCTTCCCCTGGGCCTCTAAAATGCCTTTGATATGCATCAATGATAAACATCCTGATCTCAGTCCAGAAGCCAAGGTTTCTGGCACTTCTCTAAAGCTTACCGGTAGATGCTCAAGGGGCGGGGGCAAGCTAATGCTGCCTGCCTTATCTTAGGGGAAGGCATACTGTCCTTTCAGCTGGCTGACAAGCCATCTCCAGGATGTGGGAGCAGACCCAGAGAAACATTCCACAAGAGTGCATGGAGGACCACTTCACAAAACATCATCACGGAGGATCAAGCCTTCTTGGTGAGTTCCTTTCCGTCTTGGTGTGTTCCTTTCCGTCTCAAACCTGCCTGAGGTCTCAAAGAGTGATCAGGACAGGTCTAACTTCTGAGCACTATATCTTGCCTGCCCTCTGCACTAGCTGTGTCTTATCCCAGTGCTCGTGCCAGCACTTCACAGGAGAGGGAAAACTCCTGAGGCAAGTCTGGATTTTCAGTAGTGTCTTAGCTCGCATCTTAGGGCAGCCCAGCCCAGCCAGCACCTCTTCTCTGCATTCCCACTGAGCCTGCAGCCATGCCACTTTCACCTGGAATCTCTGTTCCTTGGTCTGCAGTGCATGCAGCACCTGGATACTGCAGTTTTCCATACAGCTTGTCCACCCACTGCAATGGCCAGAACCAAAACTCCTCACTTAGGCACAAAGAAGTCACCTGAATCACAGGCACAAGGGAATGTTTATTTATTTTGCATGAAGGGGGATGCCTACACCTGGGCCTGTTTCTTGGTGGTTTTGCTATAAAGAGGCAGCTAGACCATGCCTGTTCTTGGTACCTGACATGTGTCTTGGCTTATGTGGACCTTAATTGGTTGACGTGTGGGAAGAACTGGTTCCCTTCCTAGACTGACATGTAAACCAATGCAAATTCATATTCTGTGTCACCTTGTCAATCCTTTCTTAGCAAGGCTAGAAAAAACTGAACCTGTATTTAAACAATGTTAGGAAGTTATAGGGAGCTGCCAAAGCTATCACATCTAGAAGATGTGTCTACAAGGTAACACCAGGAAGCACAACCCATTCATCTGAGTGTTCTCAAGTCTGTTATGGAAAGCAACGTGGCTTCCCTTCCTCCTCCTGATCAGGACAGTAGGCTGATATGCATGGTTTCGCCAAAACGACACGTTTGGTTTAACATACAGCTCCAGCAGTAGCGATGACAACACACTGCTTGGCTGCTTCCTCCGTGCAGCACTAGTTACAGTATCTGCGTACCTTGCCACTTGCCTTCTCCTGTTTCTTGACCCTCCTGTTCACAATCCTTCTACTTCCTTTGTCTGTCCCAATTTCCTCTCAAAGGAACAACTGTCTTCCAACTATTTTTTCCCCATTGGTATCAGAGCGTATGAGTGTGTATGTGTGTTCAGCTAGATTTTTTTCTAACACTGTTACCTAGGTAATCTTAGCATTGTGTGCTACTACCGACACAGCTACGGAGGAACTGCAGGCCTTGCCCCAGAAAGACCCCAGAGCTTCTCTGCAGTTATCTGTGAAGTCTGCCCTTTCCTCACATCTCTGCTCCAATACTTGGGATCCAGCAGTCCCGTGTGGCGTTATCTGCAATCTTAGTCAGCTTTTCACACTGTCACCTACCATTTGCAGCTATTCCACATACCACAGTTGTGCAGTCATCCGTGTTATGCTGGGAGATTTTAACCTCAGCCAGTGCCCACCCCGGGGGGGGCGGGTAGTAATCTGCCAGTAGCCCCTGGAAATGAAAGGTAAAATTCTCACACAAATACAGGACTGAGTAAAACTAAGGATATAGTATGAGCTGTTAAAACTGTGCAGTTTGGAGGTTTGAAGGAATTCCAGAAAATTGCCACAAACATTCAAAGACAGCTCAGGAGCTGTTTGTGCTGTTATCTAAACCCAGAGTCAATGCCTTCTGTTCCTTGCCAGTTGCTCCACACCTGAAGTCTCTTACCTATCCAGTGTGGATGTCTCCCAAAGGAAATGTTTCTCATTCCCTCCATCTCACAAAATGACCGGAGTTCTCACTCACATAGCTCCTTAAAAGTTTTGGGGTTTTTTTATTCTCCTTGGTCCAGTCTCTTTCCAATACCGTGTCATTTTGATTCAGCTTTGCCAAGTTCCTATATCTTCTCCAGAGCAATGCCTGGGAAAAGAGCAACACTTATTTTCAAAGACAAACTAAGCCTGGGAGGACCAACAGTCTTGGAACATACGATGAGACTCCTTACTTTTCTGGCAAGCTGGGCTTGGAACCTGCCAGTCTGTTTCTGCTAGCAAATACCAGAGAAACCCACCATTTAGAATGAAACCGAGTAAACCAAAGCAATTTCTGGAAGCCAAGAACAAGATTAGTTTATATCATCTGCAGATCTGGGTAGCTCTATTCTATTTTCCTTTAGGAAAAGGCCTCCCAGGGCCTTGCTGTAATACTCTCGGGAGCACAGTCTTGCAACTTCTGTGACCAGAAGAGGCAGCCCCTTTATTTGCACTGAGGATGGGGATTGAATGTCCTGCAAATGTGTTGGGAAAACCCCAGGGTGGAGTAGAGTGGCTTGAGAACACTCCTCTTTGGCCATCCTTTGCAAAGTCAAGGAGGGCCCTTAAAGTAGCAGAGAGACAGAAAAGCTCCCTCAGGCAGTGGGAGATGCAATTAGCCCTGTTAATCACAGGTCATACCCTGCTTAGCTGAGAGAAATCTGAGTTTTTTTAATTATCTGCCTACTGTGAATTGCCTTATCCCAAGGAGCACTAGGAGAGAAAGGTGGGCTGCAGAAGATATGTTGTGGGAGATGCAGGCAGAGCCACAAGACTTTGTCTGCTTGCTTGGTCCTCTCCAAGCATCACTAATGCCTATGCCCATCTCCAACAATACTCCTGGCATTTGAGGAGAGCTCCTGAAAGCACTGCCGGCTGCCTGCCATGAGCAGGAAATTTAGGGCTTGACTGGCTGAAGCCTGTGTGGCACAGCCAGAGCTCGAGAGTGAGGACCGAGGGCTCCATACAGGCCTCTGGGTGAGCCTGGTCTCAGGCCTGAACAACCTCCTATTCCTAAAAAAACAGCACAATTCAAGTCAGTATTCATGGCCATCCATTATCCTGACTGAAACTCATCCATCACCCAGCTTCTCATGACCTCCAGCTCACAGAGAGAGGTCTTTGCAGTTGGCAAGGGGCCTTTCCAAATCAAAGATCCCAGTGTTTTTGTACGTTAAACACTCCTGGCCTGTGACAGCCTCCTTGGACTTGTTTGGAAGCAGGGGCTGCCTTTGTACGAGACTTGCACAATGGGGGTCTGTGTCAGCATGAAGGCTCCTGCTAACTAAACAAAGCAGCACAGATAAATTAGTTAGCAGCTGAAGCAGTAACAAACTCTGCAGACCAGCACTGGTACCAAAGATGATGATACATGACTGGGGAAGCAAATGGGAGTGAGATGGAGACTCACAGACACATGAATCCTTCACTGCAATTAGAGAACAGCAGTTATTTATTTGAAGCCCCATTGCATGTAGATTACCCAGAATGAAGGCACTGGGGAAGGGCCAGGGAGGCAACCTCTGCTCCTGCCTGCTGCGGCTATAACCCCTCCTGAGTAATCAAGCACATCCGGACTAGTTTGCCCTTCAAGACTGTGTTTTCATGCACAGCTCACACAGAAGTACTATGCAGACTGGGAAGCCAGCGGGGTTTGCAGCACAGGGTGTAATGACATGCCAGAGCTGCCGAGTTTGAGGCTGTTGTGCTGTGACATGCTTCGAAGTGTCATTAAAGTATAATCTGCAAAAGCAGGCTCTGCTTCATCTGTGTGCATCTCTCCTAGACAGAGCTATACAGTGTGTTCCTCCTTGAGACAAGCACCTGCTACCCATTACTCAGAGCTGAACTCCAGTTCCTCAGGACTATTATTCACAAACCTTGTTGGTAACTGATGTTCCAACCACTATTACCTGCATCAGAGCTGACAGGCACTGTTAAGGTATTTGTGTGCTTTCCTACATTGGGCCATTCTGATATTATACAGGGCTACGTGAATTAACAATTGATGAACAGGATAACAATTGTTTAGCTTTTTAGCAATTAGTCAGTCTGTGATAAGTATGTAGAAAAGACTAACACTTAAGGGTAAACAGAATAGTAATAATTCAGCTGAAGCAACTGACACTTAAAAAATAAAAGCTGCTCATACTTAAAGAATACACAGAATGACAGTTGTTTAGCTAAAGCAACATATTTCTATAGGCCTTTATGTAGGAAGGGGGTCTGTTGCTAGATGATTTCTGATAAGCAAGACAAGTTATCTGGAACTGTGATAAGAATGGAAAATAACACTGAGAGGAATGGCAAGGATCCGGAGAACAGGTGTGCAGATTGAAGTTAAAGGAAGTTAAGACAGTTGGCTTTATCCCCGACAAAACACAGCACAGGCACAAAGAGGAAGAAGACTCTTCTCACACTCATTATAATAAGAAGTGAGGAAAGGTTATGAATATGTATAGGCGTTTATTTTTAAATTTTATGAATATGTAACACTTTATTGTATTAAGCCAGGATAAGTTGCACGATGGGCACGCATGTAGTTTTGGAGAAATAATTCTCCCGTGCGTCTCAGCGCTGAATAAACATATCCACTTTATAACTTCATAAGTTATTGAGTCTTGATTCCGCGCGTCAGTTCCGCGTCTGCTCCCTAGTGTGCCCGCCACGGGAAGTCACTGGGCACCCCCGCTAGTCTGCACGACTCTCCTCCACGGCAACTACGTCTAACCACAATCCCTGTTCCGTACGCCGCTGCCGGCACAACGCCCGCCCCCACCCCTCCCCGAGCTCACCCACACCAGGCAGCTTCCAGGCTGGATGCTGCAGTTTTAACCCCACGGTGGAGAGCCCCGGAGGAGCAGCGACTCGGGCCTCCTCACCGCGAGAAGCAGCGGGAGAGCGCGGCGGCAGCACCACCGAACGGAGCCCGCGCACCTAGCCCTCCCCGACCCGCCGGAGGCAGCGGCAGCGCTTCCGCTTCCGGTGGCCGGACCGGAAGTTTCATGAGGTCACGTGACATCCGCTCACTTGCACGGTCCTTTCCGTCACGTGACCCGTCTAGCCCGGCGCCGCCGCGTGTCCTTGTGCGCGATGTTCCGCATCGAGGGGCTCGGGCCCAAGATGGACCCGGAGGAGATGAAGCGGAGGATGCGCCGCGACGTCCTCACCTCTGTCCGCAACTTCCTCATCTATGTGGCGCTGCTGCGCATCAGTAAGTGCCCGGGGAGGCAGTGCCTCGGGCAGCCTCACTTTCTCCCTCCTTTCTTCCCTCTTTTCCTCCCTCCTTCCTTTCTTCCCTCCTTCCTTCCTTTCCTCCCTCCCTCCCTCCTTCCTTTCCTCCCTCCCTCCTTCCTTTCCTCCCTCCCTCCTTCCTTTCCTCCCTCCCTCCTTCCTTTCCTCCCTCCCTCCTTCCTTTCCTCCTTCCCTCCTTCCTTTCCTCCCTCCCTCCTTCCTTTCCTCCCTCCCTCCTTCCTTTCCTCCCTCCCTCCTTCCTTTCCTCCCTCCCTCCTTCCCACCTTTCCTCCCTCCTTCCTTACCTCCCTCCCTCCTTTCCTCCCTCCCACCTTTCCTCCCTCCCTCCCACCTTTCCTTCCTCCCTCCTTCCCACCTTTCCTTCCTGCTTCCTTCCCACCTTTCCTTCCTCCCTCCTTCCCACCTTTTCTTCCTCCCTCCTTCCCACCTTTTCTTCCTCCCTCCTTCCCACCTTTCCTTCCTCCCTCCTTCCCACCTTTCCTTCCTCCTACCTTTCCTCCCTCCCTCCATCCCATCCCGCACACTGTCTGAGCGATGGCTCCCCACACGGATGTCGCTCTGTGGGGAGAGGAGGGGCCTTGGGGCCGTATCTCACCCCCTGGGTGCTTTGGCTCCATCGCTCTCCGTGCGCACTTGGTGGCTTTCTTCATCCGATTTAAGTTCACGCTGTTTTGTTTCTTTCTTCAGCTCCTTTCATCCTGAAGAAGCTGGACAGTATATGAATGAAGATTGGATACATGAAAGTATGACTTGGACCGTAGCTGCTTTCCCCTTTTTGTTAATTAAACGTTGTGCCAGAGGCAGACGTCCAGTACTATATGGTTCTAATGTGTTTCATCTAAGTGTATCTGACCTGAGAGTGATAGCCTAGCTGGGAATATGTGTGTTGCCCTTTCAGGTGAATTCTGGGCATGGGATACTCCTTCATATCATTGGGCAGTGGCTTATGGTGGAATATTTCTTGTACTGTTAAAAAAAAAGTCCATCTCCATTTTGTATCAGTTGTTAATCACTAGCAAGTGGCTTTGTTATCCAGCTCCCTCCAAGCTGCCACGTGCTATGGCTGTCAACCTTACTGAACCTGTCTGTGTGAAAAACGAAGTCTATAATGAATCCAGTTCACTGCGGGAATTAAACGACGAGACAGACTCCAGATAGATGTAAAAGCGGAGACCTTTGTTGTTGGAACTTACAGGTTTATATACCTTTGCTCATCTGTCCACATGCTTCCATAGCAACCTGATCAGCCCAGGCCTATCGTCCACTCGCAGTCACCAGCATCAACATTTGGTTGGTTGACCTCCAAAACCCCACACGCTGCCCCTAAATGCTGTCTCCACCCTGATTTGCATCTCTGATGTTCAACTCTGTTCAGCTTCCCGCTCTTACAAGGTCAGTTCAAGGACCCCAAGTCAAAAGTATCAAACAGGTCTACCTTGGTGTCACTGATTCCTACAGTTCACAAGCAGTTTCATTTGAAATAAATGGAGAAGCAGTTGTGTTGTGTAACTCTGGTAGTGATTTATTTTTAATAATAATCAGTTAAACTAGAGATCACTTGGTATTATTTTCCTGTCTCTTGTCTTAAGATTGCTCTCCCCTCCACTTTTAAAATCAACTTGGGTTGATGCAAAGCAAAGGAGAGTGCAAAAGACAAGACAATGATGTGTTTTCCAGGTTGCTAAATGTATAGTATCTCAGCTGTGAAACATGAATGTGTAGTCAAGACTCAGAAATAGAGGGGGGAGGAGAGGATAGCAGCTAAGCTTTATCCAGCAAACGTGCACCAGTTTCCCCTTCAGTTAGAACCTCCTGGATTTTAGATTTATGCAGAGTGAAGTAGGAACAATACCATATTTCTTATGTGAGCTACTAACTGAATTTTAGTCTCAGCAGACTTTTCACAATGTCTGTTACTTCCTCATGGGAGTACTCTGAGCGTTTTGTCATATCTTTGATCGAGCTGTCCTTGCAATGACGACTTGCTGTATTCTAGTAGTTCAGGAGTGTTACTTTACTCCGAGGCCACCAGCAGCATTCATACCTCCTATACTGCTTACATTGATGTCACAATATGGAGTATTTCCGTAGAGAAGCATTTTGCTTTGTGAAGAGGGTTGCAGTTTTCCTCTCTGAAAGGGAATTCTTAACCTCTGAGGCTGATGCTTACTGGACCCTGAACTGAGTTTCCAAAGCAGGAGTTGGGTGTTCAGTTACTTTTTGGTTACTCCTGTTCGCTTAAGTCTTAAAATTAGGATTTGACTTGATACACTTAGATCAGCTGCACACAACATCTCCAGAAAATCTTGTACTTCTTGAAGTAATTTTCAGCAGGTGCTAGAGGAGTGCCTGTCTTGCCACTTGCAGCAGAGGCACTGCTTGCTCTCTCCTATTACTTGCTGGCACAGCTGAAGGAAGAATCTCCAGTTTGCTGTGCCCTTGGCTGAGAGCATGGTACATGGTGGAATATGTGCTGTGCTTGCCCAAATCTTGTGATCTCAAGTCTTCTGTGCAAAGCAAGGGGAGGGGGAGATTATGAGGTCAGTTTAGAAAGAGGGGGCAGACTGTTGTTGGCTGGCATCAAAGAAAAGAGGAATTAAAAATGATGTAGAGACTGATCCTTGGAAATTATTGCCCTTCCAAGCTTGAGCCTGCCTGCAGAGGGCTGTTCTTGACACATATGTAGGTTTGAATCTGGAGCAGTAGGAGTGGGGACTGAGGCCTGTGTGTCACCTCTGAGCTTGAGGCATGGTGTATTGTAGGAAAGTTCCCAAATAGCTATCCCTGAGACAGGCAGGGTTGAAAGTGCAGGCTAGGAAACTGCATATTAATTTGGAAGTGTAACCAAGGAATTTGGAGACTTCTTAGAGCTGATGTGTGGCCCTGGAGCCCTGGATGCCCACTGCAGTCAAACAAAGCAACGCAGTCCTGTTTAATTCTCTGGATATTGTTGAAGAATGAAAACCAGGGTATTCCTGAGCTCATTTACTGAGGTATCTCTGTAAAATGGAACAAGTACAATTGAATGAATTGTGGGATTATACTGTCCAGTTGACAAATTAAAGCAGTGGGTAACTGCATGGAAGTTAAAACGTGTGTGGTGGGACTAATGAAATACATGGAAGAGTTTGACCGTGCCTGCGCCAGCCAGAGTCGTCAGCCATCCTATCCTCTGCCCAGCTGCGGAGGGAGGGACATAGAGACCCCTTTTGGATTTGGGCCTTTGTGCAGAGTTGGAGGCAGAGTGGCAGAGTCTTCAGGAAGTACAAGGATGTGACTGTTTCTAGTGAGCCAGTTTCACTTGACTATATCCTTAAAATCATGTACCAGGCACACATATTTTGTCCACTTACAAGCACATTTCAAGACTTAACACAGGTGACCTGTCAGCGGTTCTGCATACCTCTGATCCTGAAGAAATACACATGCTGAGGAGTGGGCTCAAAGTGGTTGTGGTGAGCTGTTGAAGACTCTTCTAGGAAGGTGTTTTCAGGCACATTGAGAGATGAAGCCACCTCCTTGTTAAGAGAGGTGATACGAAATGTGTGACTGTGGCTTTCTGATACGCCAGGTGGTTGCATGTTTCTTCTCCAAGGAGAAGAGATGCAGCACGAGGTTGAGGGGCATGTCAGACTGCAGTCCGGCCAGGAATCCCAACTACAGCCCCCACTTCTGCCCCCACCAAGCCCAACCCCTTAAAGGGCCCTGACCAGTCCTCGGGGAGGGGGGGGGGGGGGGGGGGGGGGGGAATCTCAGCTGTCCCCATGGAAAGGCAATAAGGAAGATGTCATTGAGGAAGGTGTAGAGCTTGCAGGGCCCACAGCGCTCCTGAGGGCAGAACCAGGGGACAGCTCATGCCCCCATCCCCTCCTTTGAACCACAGGTGCGACACTGCCTTGATCTAGATGCAATCTGTGATCCCTTCTTAGGGCAATTAGGCTGATTCAATGCAAATACAGTCAAAATGGCATCACTTTTCACAGCTGCCACAATCCATGTTCTTGTAATGTTTTATAAGTAATGGTTAAGTGTGAGGGAGGGTGCTGCTTGCCTCCCTGTTGTGGCTGGCATGTGTTTGCAGCAATGTCTGGTGATGCCTCATTCTTAAAACAAGTGATAACTCTAAGTAATGGAAGCCCTGCCACTGCCACCTCTTTGCTTGCCCAGTTTTCATAGAGTCATAGACTAGTTAGGGTTGGAAGGGACCTTAGAGATCATCCTGTTCTAGACCCCTGCCATAGGCAGGGACACCTCCTGCTGGATCAGGCTGTCTTGTAATCCACAGCCTCACAAGAAATACAGGTTTTGACAGTTTTGAACATGTAAATGCTAACAGAGGCAAAACTTCCTTAGCTGTACCAATCAGCAGTAGAATAAAAAAGATCAAGTTTTGAAGGTTTCCTTGAAGAATCATAGAATAGTTAGGGTTGGAAGGGACCTTAAAACTCATCTAGTCCCAACCCCCATGCCATGGGCAGCGACATCCCACTAGATCAGATTACCCAAGGCCCCATCCTACCTGGTCTTGAACACCTCCAGGAATGGGGCAGCCACAGCTTCCCTGGGAAACCTGTTCCAAGGTCTCACCACTCTCATTGTAAAGACATTCCTCCCTATGTCTAGTCTAAATCTGCCACTCTCCAGTTTATAGTTATTGCCCCTCATCCTATCACCACAAGCCTTTGTGAACAGTCCCTCCCCAGCTTTCTTGTAGCCCCTTTCAGGTACTGGTGGGTCGCTGTAAGGTTTCCTCTGAGCCTTCTCTTCTCCAGGCTGAATAATTCCAACTCTCTCAGCCTGTCCTCATATGGGAGGTGCTCCACCCCTCAGATCATCCTTGTTGCCTCCTCTGAACTCATCCCAATAGCTCCATTCCCTTCTTATGTTGAGGATTCTAGAACTGGACACAATACTCCAAGTGAGGTCTCACAATAGAGGAACAGAGGGGCAGAATCACTTCCCTTGACCTGCTGGCCATGCTTCTTTTGATGAAGCCCAGGGCACGGTTGGCTTTCTGGGCTGCGAATGCACGCTGCTGACTCACGTCAAGCCTCTCATCAACCAGCACAACTGGCTTTTACCTCCTGTGCCATTCCTATTCAGTATTTGCCTGTTGTCTCCCCTAAGTGTTGCTGCTTGCGTTCTGGCACAGCTGTCTATCCACCCCTCCATCCATCTTACAAATGTACTTACCCACTGCCATGCATCTTTCTAGTGATGTACAGGCCCTTCCACTCCCGCAGCTACTGGATTATGTGCAGCACAAGGATATTCCCTCCCTTCTCTGCTTCTCTCCATTATTTCCAATCTTTGGGTCAGTACTCTCTTGGGGAGGGAGCAGAACCCAGGGCTGCCGTGTGCCCCCACCCATGGTGGGGAGGTGGGATTCTGTCTGTGGTGACACCCCAGGACACAACACGGGTGACGTATTGGGGGGGTGACATCATTTACGTCCTGGCTGATGAAGCAAGAGGTGTCGTTGTCCCTGTGTCATGGAATAGGAGGAGAATGGGCACTCCTCACTGCAGCCCTTCCCTATGAGTGCCACTGGCAGGATTGCGGCAGCCTGGGAGGGCACTGGGAGATGCTGGAGTGTACTGGAAAGCACTGGGAGAGCAGTATGGGGTGCGGGGAGGCAGTAGGATGTACTGTGATGGGGGTCTGGGCAATACGGAGACTCACCGGGAAGCACTGGTTCTAGAGCAACGAAGCTGGTGAAGGGGCTGGAGAACAAATCTTATGAGGAGCGGCTGAGAGAGCTGGGGGTGTTTAGCCTGGAGAAGAGGAGGCTGAGGGGAGACCTCATTGGTCTCTACAACTACCTGAAAGGAGGTTGTGGACAGGAGGGTGCTGGCCTCTTCTCCCAAGTGACAGGGGACAGAACAAGAGGGAATGGCCTCAAGCTCTGCCAGGGGAACTTCAGGCTGGACATTAGGAAAAAATTTTTCACAGAAAGGGTCACTGGACACTGGCAGAGGCTGCCCAGGGAGGTGGTTGAGTCACCTTCCCTGGAGGTGTTTAAAAGATGGGGAAGACAAGGTGCTCAGGGACGTGGTTTAGTGTTTGATAGGAATGGTTGGACTCAATGATCCAAGAGGTTTTTTCCAACCTAGTGATTCTATGATACTGGAAGGCAGAGGGCTGTACTGAGGGTCACTAGAACGGTTGGGAAGGGGGGAGAAAGGAGAGAAACTGTGGAAATGGAGTAAAGGCAGAGGGAAAAAAAAGGGAAAAAAAAAGAACCAGAGAGAAAGAGAAGGAAGGAATAGAAAACAGGAAATACATGGAAAATGGGCAAAATTGGGGAAAATCAAGGCAAATATGGGGCAACATGAAGCAGATCGAGCCACTTATGGGAGCAACAATGGTGGGAATAGGCAAAATTGAAGTAAATGGGATAACAGCAGGGAAAAATGTGAGGCAGCCAGGAAAAAGTGTGGGAACATGAAGCAGTAGTAGTAGTAAACAGGGTGAAAATGGACAAAATGGGATACAAATGAGCCAAAAGAGCAAAACCAGGGCAAACTAGGCAGAAATGGGGCAAACCCAAGGAAAAGTGAGGCAAAACACAACCAAGAAGCAAAAATGGGGTAGCGATGGGAATCTGGGGGTGTTATAGGGCAGGGAGGGCACCCATGGGGCAGCTAGATGGCAAACTGGGAGACAGGGTTGAGGCAGGAGAGGATATATTCTTTCACTGCAGAAAACAGTAAGGTCAGCAATGAACTGACTGAAACCCCAGTCCTTATGTCTGCAGCTGTTTGCTGCTGGAGCCAGGGGCCTGTTGCCAGGCCCACAGCCCCAAAAGGTGGGAGAGCTCTCAGTCAGAATGACCACAGCTCAGACTCAACTATGGACTGTGGTGTAAAATGAGGTCCTGCTGAGGTTCTCCTCAGAGCTGTGGGCCTGCAGTGAGGACTCACTCCTTGGGACTGGGATGCCACCCAAGGTAACTTTCCCAGGACTGGGCTCCCTCACCCCCCTTTCACACATTACTTCTTCTGCATATACTCTCGAGCAAGTCCTCACCCCTCTGGGTGAGCGATTCTGTCTTCTAGGTACCCTTGAGTGAGAGATCTCCTTTTGTCAGTCAGTGAGTGTGTGTACACATTTTGGGTTACCCTCCTAAAGGACTGTTAGTGAAACTTAGAAATCTGTAAGGCAGTTGTGTATGAATAATGGCGGACTGTCATCCAAACCAATGGTTTATTTTTGTTTATCGGAGCGCAAAGTAAATCCTCATTATTTTCAGGGACTGACAGGCTGTTTTGTGGGTGCCTCCACGACAAGGGCCAGTGCCTGCAGCATGATGCCAGCCTAGGCCACAGGTCATCAGGCATGACTCCAGTATAGGCCGTTTTTCCAATATTGCTCCAACGTTCCCAGTACAATGCCAGTCTGGGTCATAGCTCTTCAAGAACGATCCCAGTAAGGCCCCAGCACTCCCAGTATGGGCCCCAGTGCTCTCAGTATGAGCTCCAGCCTGAGCAGCAGCTGTCCGACCCCTGTACAGACCCCAGTGCTTGCAGTATTTTACCACCATGAACTACAGTTAAGATCCTAGTACGAGAGCCAGTGTTTCCACTATGGACCCAGTGTTCCCAGTACAGTGCCAGCCTGGGCTGCAGCTCTCCGATTATGATCCTAGTAGAGGCCCCGACGGTCCCAGTGTTCCTAATATGCATCCCAAAGCTCCCTGTACAGGCCCTGAGATTCCAAGTGCAGCTCCAGTGTACTACCAGTGCACCCCACTAAAGCTCCCAGTGCTCCTGCAACAGGCTCCAAGGTTCCCACTATGAACCCTGATGCTCTGGTTGCAGCTCTACTGCATGCCCGGTGTGGCTGCCAAGGCTCCCAAGGCACTCCCAGTACAGCCTTCAGTGCTCCTCCAGTGCACTCCCAGTGCTCCCAGTATGAGCCCCACCATGAACAGCATAGGCTCCATTGCTCCCAAGCACAGCTTGCCACCAAGAAAGGTTTTTCACTCCAACCTCCCCAGTACCTACTTGGGGCGAGGCCCCAAACCCTCAGAATTACCCCCAAAAATAAGGTGATCAGCCTGCTATTTCCTTTATTGGTGGGTTGGCACACAAGGTCACAGGATCAGGCCGCCCCCAGTGAACTCCATCCGCTGCCGAGGGAAGAGAGAGAAAGGGTGTAAGTGTGAGGACCGTGACATCTGGGCCAGGGGGAACCCTGGCACTAACGGGAGCAGGGGTGGGGTGGGAGGGCCCCAGCACCTGGGCACACCTGTGGGGGGGCCACGAAGGCCAGCCAGTCAGAGGGGCGGGTAGGCAGCAGCCCCATGGCCTGGCACTTGTAAAGGGCTAGCGCCAGCCCCAGCCCATTGCCCACCAGGAACACCAGCCCCTGCAGCGCCCGCCGACTTGAGCTCTCCAGCGCCTTCAGTGCTGCGGGAGTGAGAAGTGGGACAGGAGCCTTGTCACTGTCACCCATGTGCCACACACCCAGCACGGTGAGGGACCCGGGGTAACAGTGGTGGTGAGCAGCAGGGGAGCTCCAGGGGGAAGCAGACGGGAGACGCGGGGCGGATGCCTGCTGGGTGACGTGTGGGAGGTGCGGGACTGACCGGCATGAGACTGACTACCACAGGGCCAGCTGCAGGGGTCTGCGTAGGGGAGGAAGACGTGGGGGTGACTCTCAGTGGACACACGGAAACAACCAATATGGAGGCAGCTGTTTGGGCCATGTGGGGCAACCAGTATAGGGGGTGACTGTCACAGGAATGACTTCTGGTGACACGTGGGTGCAACTGTTGCAGAGGGACACGTGTGGTGGGGGCTGTTGTAGGGATGACTGTGGGGATACGTGTGGATGGCTGACAGGATGACTGGTGCCAGGGGAGATGCAGAGCAGGGGACTGCCAGAGGTACGTGGGGTGGCTGTTGCACGGCAGGCAGTGGCTGTGGGGAGACACCCGGGGAGCCACCACCCACAGGGGGCTGTACTCACTGGCAGAGAGGGACATGAGGGCCTGCAGCGGGCGCCAGGCCATCATGCAGACCATCATGGCGGGGAAGATCGAGATGGTGTTGCCAGCCATGTACATGATGAACAGGTTCATGGGAATCTGCTTCAGCGGCGCCAGTGCCACGTCCCAGCAGCGCTGCGGGGAAAGAGGGGATGTGGGGGGACCGCCCTCGAACAGGCGGGTCAGGGACCGTGCCCCGCACAGAGGACCCGAGGGGCCTCCCTCCCGCCCCACCCCGCCCACCTTCTCCATGAGGATTTTGTCGCTCTCGTGGACGCTGCCCTCCCCCAGTTGTCGCTCGGCGAACCCCACCGGCCCGCGGCTCTCGGCTGCTCCGCGGGGCCTGGGGAGACACAGAGGGGAGCGGGTGAGGCCGGTGGTGCCCCTGCACGCCCAGACCCCCCGCCTCCCCGGCGCCCCCTGGGCCTCACCGCCCTCCCGGCGCCGCCGCCAGCTCCAGCGACCACTTGAAACGCCGGCCCCGAACCGCCGCCGCCATCTTGCCAGGGACCGACCGGAGGGTCACGTGGGTGAGTGGGTGGTCACGTGAGGCTGTCACCCCCAGCAACCGACCTCCAGCCCGCCCCACCCCCTGCGGTGCCCCTCCGGCCCGGCCCCCCGGAACTGTGGCACGGGGCTGAGGGTTCCGCTCGCTGCCCAGTCCTGCCTCCCTACCCTTTCTCCCTTTCTCTCACCCCTCTCCTGCCTTTGGTTGTTTGAGTTTTCCTTTCCTTTTTCCCCCCAAAGCTTTTGAGCTTGGTGTCTTATGTGTTTGTATTCTTGTATTTGTAAATCTTTTGGGAGTGATTTTGATTATTTAAAAATGTCTTGGGTTTGGCGTTTTTAATTTATTTATTTCTTGGAGTGGTTTCTGGTTTTCTCTTGTTTTTCCCTTGTTTTCTCTTTGAAGGGAGGAATAAATCATTATGCTAAGGGAATGAATTAGCTTAAGCAATAATATAATAATATGAAATAATAACAAAAAAATAATAATAGAAGAAGAAGAAAAAGAACACGAAGAAGGAGAAAAATCAAATTGTGGCCAGCTTGCAGTAAGAAAGAATGTGACTGTAACAGGAGTTTAGCTTGGTTACTAGTTTAAACAAGGACAGTCCCACCGCAGGAACAAAGGGCAAACCTGAGCTCACCAAGAGGACACAAGGAGGAAGGAGATAAGACAAAGAGCATCAGAGGATTCTGAAGACACAAAGGAACTGTGGCGTATGGAGTGAGTGATAAATATGATGATGAGTTCTACATACGTTTAACCCTGGAACATGTGACCATTGTTTCCTGGAATCTATATGAATATGTGTATTTAACCAGTATAAAAGTCCTGCAGCCAGCCTCAGTGGACAAACACATGTTAGGGGAAATAATTCCCTCTGTGTCTGCTGTCATATTATGTATTAAAGGAATATCTGCTTAATAACCAAATTGCATTGATTATTGAATTTGGCTTTTTCACAGTGTGAGAAACACTCATTCAGTGGTGAAATATTGAAAAGGACACAGTCTCTGAAGCAAAGGCAATAATATTTTTATTTTACAATTCAGCGCTGAATTGGATGCCCTTTGTTAAAAACACACTCTGGAAACTAAAATTCCGAGAGTCTTCTATTGTGGAATAAAGTCAGCAAAGCAAGGTATACAGCGCTGGGCACATGGCTGAGGCTGGACCGCAACTAGCCAGAGGTGCCCCCCGGTCCCAGCTCCTCTCTCTTATACATTTCTTTTTAGTGTGAAAGCAGTTGCCAAAACACTGAATAGCCTGTTTTTCACACCCTCCTGAAAAAGGCATAACCTCTTACAAAAGCAGTGTATATATATACTAGTTTTAGACAAAGAATCATATAAATCTTCACAGAATGCTCATTATTGTTTTTTTATTACCCAGCCATGTCTGGAGACTCCCTTCAGGTTATCTCCTACAGCAGCTGCATCTTACAAGACAACTAAGTGTATTGGTACATTCTCACAGCCCTAAGACAGGCTATCTCTTAGCCTAAAATAGCTACATCTTACAAGACAGATTGAAATGACGAGATAATTAAACACACAAACCAGCCGCAGCAAAACTTACACCAGCATCAGATTCTCACACCAGCATCATCTTCTTGCAGGGCTTATTTTGATTTCCTGGAGGTGTCCAAAGTTTTTTCCTAATTTATTTTCTGGAGGTGCGATGGATGCACTTGACTCGTTAACCAAACTAGTGGTGGTTTGGCTCCGAAGGAGGTGAAAGCCTCAGCTGTAAGACGGCCAAGAACTCCTCTAGTTTGAGTCCATCCTCTGAAAACCCACAAGGAGCAAAGGAGCAGAGCAAGAGAGTGAGTGTCATGCATGAGCTTGGAAGGTTTATGAAGGAACAGAAGAAGATGGGGAACAGGGAGTCTCATGCACCTTTTCCATTGCGTGTGTTTTCACTACAAAACAGCCACTTTCTTCCAAAATACGACAGCTGAAGTGAGCCGTATCTGAGCTCTCTGTACTAAGCAGCTGTCCAGCTGGTAGTGATCTCCACTTTTGCTGGGATATCTCTCAAGGTTGCTCCTTGAGGCAGAGACTCTTTTCCTCAACAGCAGATCTCTGATACTGTGCATAACTTTGTATTATGGCAATTAAAATTTGTGTCTTGGTAACTTTGACTCCCCCTTGGTAGTTTGGAATCACTGTTCAAATGCTTGTGCAGTACAATAATAGAGTGAACCTTGCCATCAAACTTTGTTAACAGTTTGACTTTTACCACATTTTTTTCAATTAAACCCACTTTTCCTAATGCCTTTGACAACAGTTCTTCAAGCAGTTTAAATAATTTCTTCGGGTGTTTTTTTCTTTTTACTTTCTTTTTTTTTTCTCCTGTATTGTCTTGTGGGTTATTTTGTTTTTTAAAATGTCTTGAGATATTTTAATTTCTTGGATTACTTTTTCTTTTCTTGGGGTGGATTTTGCTTCTTCTTCCTCATATTTTAGTCCTTTGGGGGCTATCTTGATTTTTTAATTTTTGATTTAGGGGGATTTTACTTTTTTTTTTTTACTTCTTGGGGTTTTCTTTTTTTTAATTTAATGGGATTTTTTTTCATTTGTTTGTTTTTTGTTGGTTTTTTAAAATTCCTTAGGACAGTATTACGATTTCTTTTTTCTTATTTTTTGGGGGGTGTTTTTTTTAGTTTGGGTTTGTTTTTTGATTTCTTGGTTATGGTTTGGTTTTTTTTCTCCTTCTTCTCACTCTCCGTACTTTTCACCCTCTCTGACTACTCTGTCCTTCTCCCTCACACTGTATTTCCCATCTTTCTCTGCTTCTCTGTCCTTCTTGTCATCCCATCATTTCCTGCTCCCTGCCCTCCCTCTCTTCCCTTCTCTATCCTTCCTACCGTCCTGTCCTACCCCATCTTCTTCATTCTTTCTCCTCGTTCTATTATTATTCTTCCTCCCTGCCCCTTTTCTCCTGCCGTTTATCATCCCACTGTCCTCCTTCTTCCCTCTCCCTCTTTTCATGCTGTCCAAACCCTCCCTTTGCCATGTCCTTCCCATTCCTGCCTCCACTCCAATTCCCATTCTTCTGCCTTGTTCCACCTGCTCCTCACCCCCTTTCCAACTCCCCCTATTCCTTCACCCATGCCTTCTCCCCCTCTGTCTCCTTTCCTTTGTCCTGCTTTACCTCCCATCTGTCTCCTATACTTGCCACAGGACCTCATGGAGAGGTTGCCGCTGGAGCAGCTGCACCTTCAAGGGCTGGAGAAGAGGCCAAGGGAGGAGTTTGCTGCCACATTAAACCCCATGCTCTGGTGTCAGGGGACACCATGTGGACATCAAATGTACATGGTGGTAGAACGGCCTTGAATGTGTGTCACACACTGAGGGAGACAGAGTAGGACCCAGAACTCTATTTAAACATATAGTTTATTACCTATAATGTTACAATTCTAAGCCAAAAGTATAAGCTTATGTCTAGACCAATATTAGCATCCTGTAAGGGTTCGTGAGGAACTATATGACCTGTAGAGAGTTCACTGATAAAAGTCTTCTAGTTGTTTCCCCAAAACTGCTGCGAGTGAAGTTTCTGCAAATGCTCCGGTGTTCATATGATGTTGACGCTGGTGGGGGATCTCAGACCAGCTGAGAAGGAGGTCTGATCATGACTTGCTCTTCTCATTCTCTCATAGCCCATACTGGAGCCCAGCTCCTTATCTTCTTTACCTTTCATCACTGGCGCCAATAGTAAGGGACACAGTGGGTTGCTTCATCCCCCCTGCCAGCGCAACCTCCATCAATGTGTAGGGATCCAGAAAACTACAGGGTCATACATCAGGCCATTTCCATCACACAAAACTTATAAATCACCCGAGTACAACTTACGTAGATTTCTATTCACAAATCTTATTAATACTTTTGCTTTGAGGATCATCTCGGAGTCTTTGTTCTGTAGCTATGGTGTAACTCTAATAAGGGAGGGGATGACCAGGAGCCAGTTTAGCCATCCTGATAGGCAAGTGAGTGTCAGAGACATAATGGCAAGATCATTCTCCCCAAATCATCCATGCCCACACATGGGCTTTGATGTGGCCGCTGATGTGGAGTGGCCACCAGGCCTCCATCTAGCCCCTCTCCACCTTGTGGCTTAGCAAAGCAGCCCTTTTTCAGCAGCTTCAAGGAGGGGAAAGGATACGTCAAAGTGCCATGACCCATGTTTCCTTACATTATCAGAATCACTGTAGTTGGAGCCACTCAAACTGGTGGAGGAGTTGTACAGGATGCCACAGTTGTGCAGCCATGACCTCACCTGAGCTGTCTTTGGTGGTCTTGTGCTGCTTCTTCTATTTAGGATTGCTATTGCAACAACACTTAATCAGTAGGGTAAAGCTAACCCTGTCTCGTGATGGTCTAAACTCAGTTCACATTCCCTTTTAGTGGGTGAACAATCAAACACTTGGTGAATTCTGCTTCACAGTGATAGGAAGAGCCGACATCGGAGGATGTCTCCTGTCCTGAGTGATCACTGCAACAGGTGGAGCCCAAGTCATAGACAAGATAACTTTGGCAGAAGTTTTGTGGACTGTTGATTGATGTTTTATGGAAATGTTATGGATGTTAGAAGGACAATTTACATAGAAGAAGGGCCTGAAGCCTATATGGCTGTTGCAGGATGAGAAAGAGGTGGTGGCTTGTGATATACAGCACAGGGTGAAACCTGAGTACATCACTGTAGTGGGATATGAGGTAGAGGTTGTCCCAGTTTTGGCTGGGCTGAAGTTTGGTTGCTTGTCATGGCAGCCCCATGCAGTGCGTGCGTAGGTTTGCTGCCTGCAGCAGATCTCTGCCACCCTTCTCCATACCTCTGCTTTCCTCCCTGCCTCCTTCTTCCTCTGCCTGCATACCTACCTGTCTGGTTCCCAAAAAATTCCCCTTCTGCTAGCTGTGCCCTGTACCTTGTGTCCTTTTCAGTTTTTCTCTCTCTCTCTCTCTTTCCAGCTCCTGTTTTTCAGTTCCTGTCTATTTTTCTTGAACCCCATTCCTTATAAAATATCCCGTGTTTCCTTCTGCCCATCTCTGTGTTCTTACTTTTCCTAGGTTTCATGTGCTATGTTGAGCTGGAAAATCTCTTTCAATATTTCCCTCTATCCAGCTCCCTGCCCCTATTTTTTAATTCTTGCCTATGTTTCTCATACCCCCTCACTTTCAAAATTTTATTTCTGGATCTTCCTTTATCTGCTTAGGGGTATCTATCCTTTATCTATCTTCTGGTCCCTATTTTTTAGAATTTTCCTGTGTTTCCTGTACCTCATCACATTTTAAATTCTAAATCTATGTCTGCATCTGTCTCCCTGTCCCTGTTTTTTACTTTTTTTCTTGCATTTCTTGTACCTCATGTCAAGGGTCAAAGAACAAAGAAAATGATCATTTGTCAAATTAGGTTTTTAAATGGTCGAAGGCCAAATGTTAAAGATCATAGGTCAAGTAAATGACCAAGCAGTAAATGATGTTTCAAGGGCTGAGCGTTGGAGGTCATAGCTCAAGATTAAAAACTCATGAGTAAGTAAGTGAGCAACAAATGACACATCTCAAAGGTTAAAAAATGAGGGTCAATGGACAAAGGGCATAGGTCAGGGGAGAAAATGGTCAAGGCTGAAAGCTCACAAGTAAGCACCAACTCAATGCCATTTTTCTCATGTGTGTGAATGAACAAATATTTGATTATCCCGCTGTGCCCTTGGCTATGTCTGCTGGCCCAGGGCATGGGGCAAGTGGCTGTGGCTGGGTCCAGGGGAGGACCAGTGGGGAGATGCAGAGCCTGGATAAGGCCCTGGGATGCTCTGTAGGGCAATTAGTGTTCCACATGTGTTCCTACAGAACCTGACCAAGGTCCCCGGCGACTCAGAAGAGCAACTGGGACTTGTTACAGTCCCCTGCAAAGCCCAGCTACAGTCCTGGAGACTCTAGGGGTAGGGCCCCACATGGATTCCTGCAGAGCCCAGAAAAGGCTCCTGGGGCTTTCCAAAGGCAAATGTCAGAGCAATGGGGACCTCCTGTCAGGGCTGGTTGCTGTGCATGTTCTCACCGTGGGGAGCAGAGAGAGGTGAAGCAGCAAGTGGGGAGCAGAGAGAGGTGAAGCAGCAAGTGGCGCTGTCCAAAAGACTGTCTGCACACACATCCATTACATGCCAGATAAAGATATCTGTAGATGTGCTGATTTTAGCTGAGATGGATAATTTTCTTTATAGTAGATTGTATGGGCCTATGCTTTGAATTGGTGCTGAAAATAGTGTTGATAATCATAGAATCATAGAATCATAGAATTGCTTGGTTGGAAAACACTTTTAAGTTCATTGAGTCCAATTGCACCTGTCCCCACCACTGAACCAGATCCCTGAGCACCTCATCTACCCATATTTTAAATAGCTCCAGGGATGGAGATTCTACCACCTCTCTGGGCAGCCTCTGCCAATGCCTGACAACCCTTTTGATGAAGAAATGTTTCCTAGTACATGGATGGTTTAGTCACCGCCGAGTGGCACTTGTGCAGCGTCAAAGACTTTTCTGCTTTTCATGCTGCCCCAGCAGCAATCAGGCTGAGGTGCACAAGAGTCTGGAAGGGGACATGGCCAGGACTCCACTCAACAAAGGGGTATTCTGTGCTGTATGAGCTCACACTCAGCACTAACAGCAGGAGGAAGAAGAAGGAAGGGAGTGGTGACATTTGTATTCCCAAGTAACTTTTACATGGGATGGAACCCTGCCTCCCTGGAAATGTCTCTGAAAACCTGCCAGCTGATGTGAAGTAAATGAATTTCTTACATTGCTTTACTTGTGTGTCTGACTTTTGCTTTACATATTAAACTGTATGTATCACAATCCATGAGTTTTCTTGCTTTTACTCTTCTGATTCTCTCCTCCTTCCACATACCAGATTTGCTCAGCTGGCACACAGCATGGAGAGCATCCATTAACACTCCCCAAAATGCTCCATATGCACTCAAGGGCCTCCCAGAGAGCCGGAATACCCATCAGTCCTTTGGAAAGAATGCTTTATAAAATAGCACTCCTCCAAAACTACAGAAAATTGTCCAAAATTAACTATGTCTAATTTATTGAGTTCACAGTCTTTAATTTTTTTTCTTTTTTTGTCCGGTTATCCATGGATTTTTAAGTTTTGTTTGTACTCATTTATTTAATTTTACCTATTTTTTATTTTTTCCTTTATTGTCTTAACCCTGTTGCTTTTTTACTTTACTTTTTATCTGTATATATCCAGTTCACTGCCTATTTTTTAATTCTTTACTTTCTGTCAGGCACCCTGCCACTTTTAAGATGTTCTTTCTCAGCTTACTTATTTTTATGCCCTTTTTTTTTAAAAAAAAAACCCCTCTCTCTTTTCTTTATCTCCATGCTTTTAAATTTTGTTCCTGTGCTTAATTTAGTGTTTACTATCCCTATTTTTTAATTCATTCCTGTCTGTCATGTACCCTATTGCTTAATTTTTTTTTTTCTGTCTATAGTTACCCAGTTCGCTCTCTTTCTTTTTTTGTTGTCTATTCTATCCTCTGCCATATTTTACATTTTCTTTCTGTCTTCATTTATTTAGTTTGCTGTCTTACTTTTTTCCTCTCCTTTACTTCATTAATACCATAGCTTTTTAAATTTCCCAGGTAGCTGTCTTTACTTTTTCATTTATTTTCTTGTCTATTCTCAAACCCGTTGCTTTTGAGATTTTCTTTCTATGTTTAGCTTTATCAAGCTATCTATCCATAGTTTTTAATATTTTCCCATCTGTTCTGTACTCTACTCCTTTTACAATTTTTAAATGTCTTTTATCCAGTTCACTGTATTTATTTTTTAATTATTTCTTGTCTGTCAGTTACCCTATTTCCTTTCTATGACTTTCAATTTTCTTTCTATGACCTTTTTATTTGCTCCTCATATCAACAGATGAGGATAAGGCTGAGGTACTCAACAACCTTTTTTTCCCTGAAGTTGATGACCAGGGGGGTAAAGCCTCTCCCACTGTAGAGGAGGATCAGGTTCATGACCTCCTGAGGAGCTTGAATATATATTAAGTCTATGGGACCTGATGAGATACATCTCAGAGTCCTGAGGGAATTGGCAGATGTGGTTGCCAAGCCACTCTCCACGATATTTGAAAAGTCATGGCAATCAGGAGAAGTCCCTGATGACTGGAAGAAGGATAACATTGTGCCCATCTTTAAAAAGGGTAGAAAAGACGACCCTGGGAACTACCTACCTGTCATACTCACCTCTGTGCCTCGGAAGATCAGGGAACAGATCCTCCTAGAAGCTATGATAAAGCACATGGAGGGCATGGAGGTGATGAATGGCAGCCAGCACAGCTTCACCAGGTGCAAATCCTGTATGACCAACTTAGTGGCTTTCTACGATGGGGTGACTGCAGCAGTGGACATGGGTAAACTGATGGTTGTGATCTATCTAGACTTCTGTAAAGCCTTTGACACAGTCTCCCACAACATCCTCCTCTCTAAACTCAAGAGATATGGATTTGATGGGTAGACTGGTCAGCGGATAAGAAATTGGTTGAATGTTTGTATTCAATGGCTTGAAGTCTAGATGGACTTTCATGACACGTGGTGTCCCTCAGGGCTCAGTACTCAGACCAGAGCTGTTTAATATCCTCGTCAATGATATTGACAGTGAGATTGAGTGCACCCTCAGACAGTTTGCAGATGACACCAAGCTGAGTGGTTAGGTGCCACACCAGAAGGACAGGATGTCATCCAGAAGGACCCGGGCAAGTTAGAGAAGTGGGGCTGTGAGAATCTCATGAGGATTAACAAAGCCAAGTGCAAGGTCCCTAAACCTGGATCCAGGCAGTCCGCGGTTTCAGTACAGGATGGAGAATGATGTGTTGAAGAGCTGCCCTGTGGAGAAGGACTTAGGCATGCTGATCTATGATAAGAAGCTTGACATGAGCCTGCAATGTACGCTCGCAGCCCAGAAAGCCAACCGTGCCCTGGGCTTCATCAAAAGAAGCATGGCCAGCAGGTCAAGGGAAGTGATTCTGCCCCTCTGTTCCTCTATTGTGAGACCTCACTTGGAGTATTGTGTCCAGTTCTAGAATCCTCAACATAAGAAGGGAATGGAGCTGTTGGGATGGGTCCAGAGGAGAGCTACAAGGATGATCTGAGGGGTGGAGCACCTCCCATATGAGGACAGGCTGAGAGAGTTGGAGTTATTCAGCCTGGAGAAGAGAAGGCTCAGAGGAGACCTTACAGCGACCCACCAGTACCTGAGAGGGGCTACAAGAAAGCTGGGGAGGGACTGTTCACAAAGGCTTGTGGTGATAGGATGAGGGGCAATAACTATAAACTGGAGAGTGGCAGATTTAGACTAGACATAGGGAGGAATGTCTTTACAATGAGAGTGGTGAGACCTTGGAACAGGTTTCCCAGGGAAGCTGTGGCTGCCCCATTCCTGGAGGTGTTCAAGACCAGGTAGGATGGGGCCTTGGGTAACCTGATCTAGTGGGATGTCGCTGCCCATGGCGCGGGGGTTGGGACTAGATGAGTTTTAAGGTCCCTTCCAACCCTAACTATTCTATGATTCTTCAAGGAAACCTTCAAAACTTGATCTTTTTTATTCTACTGCTGATTGGTACAGCTAAGGAAGTTTTGCCTCTGTTAGCATTTACATGTTCAAAACTGTCAAAACCTGTATTTCTTGTGAGGCTGTGAATTACAAGACAGGAAAATGTACCAAAACCTATACCAGCAGCTGTTTCAAAAAATGTGCAGAGGAAGAGGTGGGGAGAATGATTCAGGTGGCACTTGTGCTAGGGTTTGTTACAGTGGATAGCCAATACTTGTTGTCTAAAGGATGGCAGTGGTGCAAGTGGAGGACTCCAAGGAATAGCATAACTCTTATCCAGAATCTCACTATTTCAAAAGATCTGGGCAAATGCATGCAAAACTTTCCTCTTGCACCCTGAGAATGAATTATCTGGCTTATCTGTGAACTGTAGGTGCTAGAATTGTGGGTTTTGGTTTTGTTGGGGTTTTTTTTTGCTTTGTTGGTTTTTTTTTTTAAAGGAAATAATGTATAAAGCTTTTCCTGAGAGCAGTTGATTTACCCTTCCCTCTCTCACTATGCACAGCAAAGAAGAGCTGTGATCCTTACCACGGCACAAAGCAATGAAGTGAGAACCAGAAGATGAGGTTGGCTCCCAATCACTGCAAAGCACCGTCTTTCTCCCTCAGAAGGGCTCCAAACAAGAACTGATGACACATATGTGCTCTTCTACAGACTAAGTTGATTTTCAAAGCAGAAAACCAGCTCTGTAGAATATTGTTACCAGGCAAAATGTAGGAAGAAGGATGGCATAGGGCCTTGGTTCCACTCCAGTCAAGGGCACTACCCCAAGGATGGCCAGGTTATAAAAAAAACAAGTACCATGACAATGTCAAGAACAGTCCCTGCAGTTCACTAATGGAGCGCTGACAGCAGGAGCCATCCCTGTGCCAACAGGAAACAAGACACCCTACAGAAAAGGAATAAAGTCAGTGACAAAGTTATAAGCCTTTAAAGTGGAACAAAACCTTGTTGCAAAAATGTTTTTAGGCTTTCTTTCATCTTTTCAGCCCCCATGAGGCTGTCTTATAAAACACTCCCTAAGGATGCTGCCTGAAATTTGCTTTTGTCCATGCAGTCAACTCGAAAGCAGGATAACTCTCAGACATAAACCGTCTACTCAGGCAGATCACACATAGTTTTCAAACCAGACAGTGTGTTCCATAAATAAGAAAATGTTTAAGCACGAAACAAGGCAGTGTTTAAAAAGTAACATTACTGTTTGCAATCACCGCTCCTCCTTCGTGAAGATGGCTGCACTGGGAAAACTTCAGTTCCACAGCAGAGGAATGGGATAGTAAAGGGGAAGAATGTTACTAGAAAAGTGTCAGCTACATGACTGCGAAGGCATTAGGGTAGGAACAAAAGATGACAGACAAAAGAATATCAGCCAAAATAAACTCTAACTGAGCTCAAGAAATGACTGGAATTGGATGCTTTCCTACCAGCCTTAGTCAGGATTGGGCATCTATCAACAACACCGCCTTTAAAAAAGATGAAATGTATTATTTGCATCAACCCCTTGCCCTCCACAATAAGTCAAATGAGCTGGACAGCTAGGCACTGCATTTCACATATATTCAAATCCAATGCCACACTACTGCAATGTACAGCTATTTTCTCTGTAAAAAATTAGGGTAAGTGTTGAGCTGGGATTGAGGGGTTAGATTAAGGTTTAAATAGAGGTTTAGTTTTTAGATTTAGTGTTAGGCTTATGAATAACTTTAGGTTTTAGGTTTAGTGTTTGGTTTTATGCTTATGTTTCAGGTTTAAGTTCAGCGTTTTAAGATGTGATAGGGCTAGGGATGGGGATATTAGCATTAGGATGTTAGGTTAGAGAAAGGGTTAGGGTTTACGGTTATAGAGGACTAGGGGGTGAGGATTACTGTGTGGGTTACGATTAGTGTTAGGGTTGCTTAGGGTTAGGGCTAGGATTAGGGTTAGGATTAGGGTTAGGCTTCCTTAGGGTTAGGAATAAGGGTTAGGAATTAGGGTTAGAATTAGTGCTAATGCAAAGATTAGGTTTAGGGTTAGGTTTAGGGTTAGGTATAAAACCTTTGCCCTCGTTCTCTTGTCCTAGGACTGTGTCTTAAGAGAAAACGGCCCTACGCTCATCTAACTCTCCACACGCTCCCTTCAGATGCCCCCCAAATGTGACTTCCACGTCAAATCCCCTCACCAGCACCCCAAAAGTGTGATTTTTACCACATTCTCCTCACAAACACCCCCAAAATCTGATTTTTGCCTATTATCTCACAAACTGTCCAAAAATGTGAATTTCTCCTCATATCTCTCCCCAAACTCCACAAAACAAGCACTTTCACCTCAGACTCTCCCAAAACATGACTTTCACCTGAAAGCTGCTCACAAACATACCAAAAACATGTCTTTTATTTCAAATCCCCTCACAATCACAACAAAAATGTGATTTTTCAAGCAGGATCTCCTCACAACTCTCTTCAAACTCCCCAAAACCTTGACTTTCACTTCAAATCTTCCCAGACTTCATAGAATCATGGAATGTTATGTCCTGGAAGGGACCTCAAAGCCCATTGAGTTCCACCTCCATGCCATGGGCAGGGACGCCTCTCACTGGAAAAGGGGCTCAAAGCCCCATCTAACCTGGCCTTGAACACCTCCAGAAATGGGGCAGCCATGACTTCTCTGGGCATTGGGCACACTGGGCTGGCACTGGGCACACTGGGCTGGCATGGGGCACAGTGACCTGACACAAGGGGAATGCTGCTCTCCAAATTTCTTGGGCTGCAGAGGGTTGGATTTGAGGGTGAGGGCAGCTCTTTCTCTTCTCTCACCTTCCTTGCAGTCCTTGAAACTCCTAACAACAAATAATTGACAACAGAGAATTGGATTTAAACATTAAGGACACCATCAATCCTACATTCAAAGCCATCAGTGTCTGGGAAGTGAGGAGGTGCTGGTGAGCTCTGGGAGCAGAGTCCTGCTCCAGCAGAAGCAGCACTGGTAAGCTCCTGGGCTGGACTTGCCCAGGCCATGAAGGCTTCCTCTGCTCTCCAGCAAAGCCTGCAGTGGGGTCCCTGCCCTAGGAGAGCTTGCAGGCTTCTGGGCTTGAGACAGAACCCGTGAGCCAACCTTGTGGCCAGGCAGGAAGGCAGATGCCACCCTCCATGCTCAGGAAGAGCCTGGTGGGCAGTCCCTAGTTCCCTGAGGAACTGGGCACCCTCCCTGCAGTGCTGTTTCTGCCTGACACTGGTGGGGACCATCGACTCTAGAGTGGACACTCCCTTGCCTCCAGGGTGAGGAGGAGCCCACCTTCGGACTCAGCTCCGTGTACATGAAGACCTGGAAGATGGTTCTGCAACTCCTCTCTGACTAGCAACCAAAATGATGCAAACCAGCTCCTCCATCATCGTATCCTGGGCTTCCAGGGTCTGCAAAGAAGACAAAGAATTGTGGCAGGATTTCCTACTGTCCCTCTCACCACTGGGAGGCTGATCCCACCTCCCAGTGCCACGGCAGGATTCCCATGTGTGCCTGGCAGAGATGTAAAGTGCAGAGTATACTATGGTACTGGAGGTGACCAGAACACAGAGAGGGGATGAAGGAATGAGAGTGAGCAAGCCCCTGCCTTGGACCTGGTGTCATTGCAGCACAGGGTGGCCAGGGAACAGCCCAGGAAGGCCAGGGGGCTCCTTGTAGCTCACTCAACCCTTACCGCGGTGTAGGGGTCAATGTCTGATTCTATCTGGAACAGATCCTTTACTTTCATAGAAACAGATGAGTGTTGTCAGGCAGGTTCTATCAGGATTTTCTTTTTGTCCTCCAGCACCCTCTCCACAGAGCTGCAAAGAGAGAGAGGGGCCTGTTGGGCACTGGTGCTGGGAGCAGTGCCTGGAGGTCTTGTACATGTGGACATGGACTTCAGGTGTCCCAGGAAGGGATGTTTGGTTACCTCAGTCCAGTGACTGCACACATGGCTTTCTGCCACAGGTCCAAGTGGAGATATTCGGTGCACTCCTCTTGCAGCAGTGCCTGCAAAGCACAACTGCTATGGGGCCTGGCAGCCACCAACAGCCAGTGCCACCAGACCCTCACAGCATCACACAACCTTTAAGGTTGGAGAAGACCTCTAAGCTCATCCAGTCCAACAGTCAGTCCAACCCCACTGTGCCTACTAAACCCTGTCCCAAATCTCCACGTATTTTGAACCCCTCCATGGATGGAGACTCTACCACTTCCCTGGGCAGCCTCTTCCAATGCTTCACCACCCTTTCCATAAGAAAATTGTCCCAATATCCAATCTAAACCTCCCCTGGCGCAACTTGAGGCCATTTCCCCTCACCCTGCCCAAGCTTTGCCCTCTTCCTCTGAGTTTCTGCTTGTCCTCTCGCCTCAACCTTCTCCACCACCTTGTAGCCACAGCAGAACATGTCCAGGCCTTGTGACAAGCAGTACATCTTGGCAGCTTGGCAAAGAGTACTGATACTGTCCAGAAACTTCATCTTCTCCTGGCACAGTGGGAAAACAGGGAGCGTGAGAGGGGGACACACATGGCCAGCAGGACCGGAGCATTTGAGATAGAGACCTGGGAGAAGTAGCTCTGCTCAGACAGCATTACCTTCTCTGGGTGGTTGACAAAGGTGCAGATGTAGTCCACAGTTTCCTTCACCTTTGGGTACACGGGCAACCAGCTCACATCCAAGAAAGCAGGACAGCAGGGAGAACTGTGAGAAGGTACAGTGGGCTCTTCTGAGTGCAAAACTGGGGGCCTGGATGGGTCCTGCACTTGGCTCACCACAATCCTGTGCAACATCCCACATGCAGTTGTGCTGTTGTGCTGGAGTGTGGCATGTCTGGGAAATGTCCTGACACAAGCCCAACCCACAGCTCCTCTTTTCCGATGTTACCAGGAGCTGCTGCCTGACCTGTGCCGGCAATGCATGAGCCCTATGGGGAGCATTGGCCCCTTGAGCATTTGGAGAAGTGACCCCCAATAAATTCTGGGGTACAGCCTGGGAATGGCTTCCCAAGGGATCCAAAGCCCAGAGTGGGAATGGTGCCCTGGGGAGGGATTGAGCCCCTGGGAGGGGGGAATTAACCACCTTGGAGAGGGATTGAGCCCTTTGGAGGGTGGATTGAGTGATGCAAAGGAGGGATTATCCCTCTTGGAGAGGGAATTGACCCTGTTGGAGGGGAGAGGGAGATTATGGGGAATGAAAATCCTTAGACAGAGACTGAGCATTTTTGGGTGGGGATTTTCATTGGAAGGGTGACTGAGCTCCTTGGAGGTGGGATTAAGCACTCTAGAGTGGAGATTGAGTATCCCTGAGGAAGGATTAAGCCCCTTGGAGAGGGTATTTAGCATCCTTGGGGAGGGATTAACACCCTTAAAGGGTAATGAACTGCTTTGGAGGAGGAATTAACCTGCTTAGAGGAGGAATTTAGCTTCGTTTAGAAGGGATTAACCAACTGGAGGAGGAATTAAAACATTCTGAGGAGGAAAAAATCTGTGTAGGGTGGATCAGCCCTCTTGGAAGGTGAATTAACTCCTTTTTTTGGGGATTAACAATGTTGGAAGAGGCAATTAATGCCTTTGAGGAGGGATAAACCCCTTTAAGTGGGATTTAACCTCCCTTGGGAAGGGATCGCCCCCCCCATGTGGTTATCATCTCTTAAGGAAGGGATTAAACACCTTGAGTGGGAATTCACCTTGCCAAGGGCAGGAAAGAAAACCCTGGAGAAGGGATTTACCCCATTCTTGGGGGGATTTCCCAGTTTGCCACAGTTTCCCTGGTTCCTGCACTCCATTATGGGGGCTCCTCACTCCAAAACACCATCAGTTTCCAACTCAGAACCCTAGTCCTGTCTTTGCCAACATGGGGGTCCAGCCGTGCTCTGAATAGGGTGAAATGTGGAGGAACCCATGGATCACTGCAAAGACAACTCAAATCCATGGAGAGTGGGGAGACGCGGGTGTCCCATTCTGCACCCTACAATTCAGTGCAACAGTCTAGGAGAAGTCTGGCTGGAGAGCTGCCTGGAGGAGCAAAACCTGGAGGTGTTGGTTGACAGTGACTGAATATGAGCCAGCAGTGGCCCAGGTGGCCAAGAAGGCCAATGGCATCTTGGCTTGTATCAGAAACGGCGTGACAAGCAGGTCCAGGGAGGTTATTCTCCCTCTGTACATGGCACTGGTGAGACCGCACCTTGAGTCCTGTGTTCAGTTCTGGGCTTCTCACCACTAGAAGGATGTTGAGGCTCTGGAGCAAGTCCAGAGAAGAGCAACGAAGCTGGTGAAGGGGCTGAAGAACAGGCCTTATGAGGGACGACTGAGAGAGCTGGAGTTGTTTATCCTGGAGAAGAGGAGGCTGAGGGGAGACCTCATTGCTCTCTACAACCACCTGAAAGGAGGTTGTGGAGAGAAGGGAGCTGGCCTCTTCTCCCAAGTGACAGGGGACAGGACAAGGGGGAATGGCCTCAAGCTGCACCAGGGGAGGTTTTAGGCTGGACATTAGGAAAAAATTTTTCACAGAAAGGGTCATTGGGCAGTGGAACAGGCTGCCCAGGGAGGTGGTTGATTCACCTTTCCTGGAGGTGTTTAAGGGACGGGTGGATGAGGTGCTGAGGAACATGGTTTAGTGTTTGATAGGAATGGTTGGACTTGATGATCCAGTGGGTCTTTTCCAACCTGGTGATTCTATGATTCTATGAAATCAAGCCCATCTTGACTGCACCCTATAAGGAAGGAGACCCCAATCCCGCCTTGGGCAGGCAGGCATTGTCATCCTCCCTGCACCATGGGGGGCAATGTCCCCGCTTCATGCTCCGCTCTCTGGGGGTGACCCACCCCAACGCAGGATGGGGCGCAGAGGGAGAAAGCCTTCGGGGTACTGGGGTGCTGCAAGGGCCCCCCTATATGTGCAGGTTCGTACCCAGCCACCCAGGCCTGACCCCTCTCAGACCCTGGAGGCCCTTACAGGGGGGATTTTACGATTCTAAAGTGTAAAGCCTTCACCCTTGTCGTCCTTTCCCGGTGCTACATCTTGAGAGAAAATTGCTCCACCCTCATCTAGATCTCCTCACATCCCCTCCAAACTCCCCCAAAATGTGACTTTAACCTCAAATCCCAACCCAGCATCCTGAAAATGTAATTTTTACAACCTATCTCCTCACAAACACCCCAAAAAGCTGATTTTCAACTAAAATCCCCACACAAACACCTAAAAAATCTGATTTTCACCTAAAATCTCTTCACAAAAACCCCCAAAACATGACTTTTGCCCCAAATCTCTTCACAAACTCCCCAAAAGCCTTGTTTTCACCTAAAATCTCCTCTCAAATACACCAGAAATGTGATTTTCACCTAAAATCCCCTCACAAACATCCCAAAACTGTGACTTTCACCAAAAAGCTCCTCACAAACACCCCCAAAATGCAATCTTCACCACAAATCTCCTCACAAACACCCCCAAAAAAGTGATATTTCTCCTCATGACTGTCCCCAAACTCCTCAAAAGAATGACTTGCACCTCAAGCTACATGACTTTCACCTCAAAGCTACTCGCGAACATCCTACACTGTCGCTGCTTGAGCTCTGCCTCCCTCTGTCCTGCCAGAGGAGCTGCTTCGGTTTGTCCCTTCTGGCCACCAAACCCTTCTGCGACCAGAAGATGCAGGATGCAGAAATGCCTCCCGTCACTCTGGTTCTGGCTGCCTGCTGCCCGCCCCTCAGCCTCGACACAGCAGATGCATCTCTCTCCCTTCCATGCACGGAACGGCTGATTTGCACCTGAAATCCCATTAAAAAATCCCAAAAATTATATTTTCACCTAAAATCTCCTCACAAACACTCCAAAAACATGAATTTTACCACAAATCTCCTCACAAACACCCCAAAAAGCTGATTTTCACATAAAACCCCCTCACAACTCTCCCTGAAATGTTTTTCACCTAAAATCTCCTCACGACCACCCCCAAACCATGATTTTTATCACAAGCCTCTTCACAAACACCCCAAACCCACTATTTTTGCTGCAAATCTCTTCACAAATACCCCAAAAAGCAGATTTTCACCTAGCATACCCTTACAAACCTCCCTAAAATTTAATTTGCATCAAAAATCTCCACACAAACACCCCACAAATGTGATTTTCACCTAAAATTCTTTCACAAACACCCCAAAAAGCTGATTTTCACCTAAAATCCCCACAAGGGAGCCCACCTGGGGCTGCAGAAGCAGTTGACCTGGCCCATCCTGGCCAGGACAGGAGGACCCTCACCGTGCACCAGGGACGCAGCCCCGCTGGTGACGACGAGGTTGGGCCATGGGGCGCTGGTGCCAGAGCAGCTCTGCTCAACCGGAGCCTGCCCCTCGCAGCCCCGCTCCGTGCCAGCACCGCTCCCTGCGCTGTGTCTGCTGGCAGCGTCTCCAAGTGACCAGCTCGGGCAGCCCAGTGGAAGGACTACAGGGCTTGAGGCTGGTGCTTTAGGGCTTCTTCCCAGAGCTCCCCTGCCTGCCTTGCACCGGGCAGCCTAGAGCAGGACGCGGCACATGGGCAGGACCATCGCCCTCCGTGCCTGGGGCTTCGCTGTCGCTGCCTGCCCTCCAAGCCCACTGCGACCACTGCTCACCGCCCTCTGGGCCTGGCACTTTGCCCGGTTGCCATCCCCTGCGCTGCTCATCAGCCCATGTGCTGTTTGCTTGCTGCCACTGCGCAGGCACATCTTACGAAGCCGCCTCTTGGGGCTGCAGGCCGGCTCTGTATGCACTTGAGGAGCTCCCTGGCCAGGCCCTGCAGGGACTCCGGGATCTTCACTTCAGTGCTCTCTCGTCTCATCTTCTGCCGCCTTGTCTAACTGGGTCCCCTTCTTCCTCACTGGTCCGTAGCTGACTCCCACCGGGCCGTCTGCCCTCGCCATCTGCTGCACAATCGCAGCTGCAGCAGGATTTCCATTGGGAGCAGTCACCGCTCCTATTGACCTGGCCCTCTGCAGGCCCATGGCCGTGCTCCCCAGCAGGGCGATGCAACCCATAGTAGTTAGCAGAGGTCAGGGAAAGGCAGGAGGAGAAAAGGGCAGAAAGCAGCACCCAGAGACTTGGTCAGGGAAACAGAACTTTATTTCCTTTTTCCTGAATGAAGAATTGATGGATCCCTAGTACTGACAGGAGCAGAGTAGCTGCTTGTGAGGGTAGGCAGAGTCCTGGGGAACAGAGACTCTTGTCTCTGGGGGGTGCCACGTTCTCCTTGGCGAGTGCTCCCTGACCTACTCCAAAGCAGAGGGGCTGCGGCTGTGTCTGTGGGCAGAGGGACCTTCTGCCATCACATCTTCTGGCTTGTCCTGGGGCTGGAGTTAACTGCATTTCCCACCACTCTCTGGGCCTGGTCATCCAACCAGTTTTCCACCCAGGAGGGTGTTCGCCTGTCCAGTCCAGAGGCTGACAGTTTCCTAAGCAGAATGCTGTGAGCTTCATTAGTCAAAGTTTAAAATGCCATCCAGAATGTGCATGGGTTGTGGTTTTGGTTTTTTCTTATTAAGTAATTTCTAGACAACATTTTGTGCTGGTTCTATTACAGAATTCAAGCTTTTAGGGTTAAGAAAGAAACTGATATTGTGGCACTTCCAATAAACTTAGAAAGGAAGTTTCACATGGATGGAAATACAGTCTTAGTAGAAGCTGAAAACTAATGCCTAATGTCTCATTGTTCAAGCTTGCTTTTTCCAGCAAGTGCTCTCCATCATTGAATTGGCACAACAGTGTTTAATGGAAGTTATTAACCACTGGAACAGCCTACATATGTAACTGGCAAATTTGCAGTCACTGGAATTCCTTATGATTTCCATATGCTCTTACTTAAGTAGCTTATCGATTAGATGCAAAATCAGCAAGTGATGTTTCTAGCCTGTGACACGCAGTAGGTCAGATTAAAAAATTGTTAACAGTCTTTTCATGTCTCAAAATGTCTCTGATCTTAAAGTAATCTGGCAGTCAGTAACCATATTTCAGAAACCAAACCTTAACAGCTGAGTCTCAACAGTCTGGAAAACATACACTATGACTAGGTTAGAACTGAGGCTTCCCAGCTAAATTATCTTGCTATTGGTTTTCTTAACAGCATCTTCCTAGCTTAAAACTGGCTTACACAAGATTCATTACTGAATTTGAGCTTATAACACTGATTGATTAACAGAGAGGTGCTTTGCCTTCAGGTTTTTGTAACCACCTTAGAAAAGCTCCGCATCACTTCCACACTGCACAGCACTTTGGAGAATCAGAGGTTGCTTTGTAACTTTTCAGAGAAATTCTGGGAGTTTTGGACACTGCCAAGCTTATATATTTATATACAAATGTAAAATGTAACTTTTCTCCATCCACCATTTATGGTGAAACATAACTGAAGTGGCTATGGAGGTGTTAACATAGCTATGCACTTACATCATCCAGTGTACTGGGTATTTTCCATCCTGGTTTTGCTGCTAGGTGCGTCAGAGCGGCTATATTGCTGTAACTCACACATGCCTGAAACGTAAGATACATTTCTTGAAAATGAAGGGCTAAAGGTACATTTCACTAAACATTGCAGATATGAGATGCTCTTTTTCTATCATATTCCTCAATTGCAAACAAATGTGTATTTTCTCATACGTGTTTTCCTTCCACAAAACACAATCCAGTGGTTTCTGAATTAAATACTTTCAATAGCTAGATTGTGTGCTCACTGGGCTACTGGCAGAACAACCCTAATTAAACAACAACAAAATACTACTTTCGGCTTCTGCAATTGTAAAGCAGGGCAGAAAAACTGGGAGCACTGGAGAGATAACACAGGTAACCTCTCAGGCCAGTAAATTAATAGTTCTGTCTATCCTCCTCCTAAGTAATTACAAACTCCTTGAAAATTAACCTCTTCATTGCTATCAAGCTGTGGTCTATCTTGGCAACAGCTTTACACAGCAGGCTTAGAGCAGAGAAAGTGTAAACAAATCCATCATTTATGCTTGATTATGGTGGATAGATTTCTCATTTACAACTGTACAAAGAGAATACAGCCTCAGAGTCTGTAATGACAGGTTTTATATGTTAAATAAACCTTAAATAAGTCATTTTTATCATTGTGTGCATATCTATATTTCTTGTTTTGAAAAAAGAAATGCTACTGCATGTAGTGGAGATGCCACTGTTATTAGCAAATCAATTCCTGCTTTATAATTCTTAATTATTTATTTTTTCATATAATGAAAAAAGGCATAGTAAAATTTCTGTGAATCACTGGGATCTTAAATAAAATGAAAATAGAACCACAAAAATTCATCAATGAAATGACATTTAGGGTGTCTATAGATTCACCTAAATTCAGGTTATCACTATCCATTTCATGTCGCAGGCACATTCTATGGCCTGGCATGCCTGTGCCAGAAACAGATACTATTCAATGCAGAGTATCTAGGAAAGAACGTGTATTTTTTTCACCTGTCTTTCCCATAGAAACAAAGCTTACACTTTTTCATCGTTCATGTCTCTGTTGGTAAAGCCATGCCTCACCCCCCACTATTGCTATTTAGTAAACGGTCTAATCAAAGTAATTTTTAGGAAGTCAGTGGCCAGGTAAAGGAAAAAAAAACCCAACAAACTAATTCCTTTACAGGAGAATTCAGCTTTTTAAAAGCTGAGGACACCAACATATAAATCTGCAGGAGACCTTATAGCTTGTCTGCTTGAGGGACCACTTTTTAAGAGATTCTTGTCTTAATGACATTTTTTATGTTTTGTAGGAAACTTACTCTTAAATCATCAACTCTCTTCTATCAGAAATAAAAATAACATTCATCTTATTACACATTTATCCATTCTTCCATGCTTAGCGTAATGCTTAAGTACAGCAGGACCACTTTGGAAACTGATACAGCCCGTACAACTATTTTAAACACCCAAAAAGTGTGTACAAATACACCATTCAATGCAAGTAGCCAACAGGACAAAATCTGCAGATCATCTGATTGCTTCTCTCCCAGACATCAGAAGGTTTATCTTCTTCAGCAGACAAAGTGCATTTTCCAAAACAAATGTTAAAAGAAATATAATAGCACGAATTGGTTCTTTACACTTCCTTCAATATATGATAGAAACAATCACTTCTATAGGCTTAAGTGTCTTCTAAGTAATTTATAGATATTTTATCAATTTTTGGTCATGAGACAGTTTTGCAATAACTCCTTTTTATTGCCAAGAAAGATGGGAAACCGAAATAACATAACAAGCAAAGTCATTTTGAGATGAGCAGCCTCCAATAATTTCAATGCAACTCAGGCAATATTATTTATAAAGTTAAGAATCACAGCAGTTATATTTGAGGAGACTTTGACTACTTAGCAAATGATCATTTTTTTAGAAGATATATTAAAGTTAAGTTTTCAAACCCAAGTTTTCATTGTAACTCAAATATACCCAGCTAGTCAACTTCTCCTGCAGGCAATAGCTCCATGGTATCATCTCATACCATCCTTTATAAAAAGTACACCAGGCAGCAACATATCTAAGTATCTTAGGTCACTATCTGAAAGCAACTAAAAACTATTTATTAAAGATGGACAAATACTAGAGAGGTATTACAAATAAATAAAGAATTTTAGTCTATGGACTTTTCCTTGATTAAGACAAGTCAGCAATTTATTTTTGACTTAGAATCATAGAATCACCAGGTTGGAAAAGACCTCTTGGATCATTGAGTCCAAACATTCCTATCTGCCTCTAAACCATGTCCCTGAGCAGTATTCTGTTGACAATATTCCCTGAAGTTCGCAAAACCAATCCAATAAAAAAGTTCTATCACAGTGGGACACTCCTAGCATTTTTTGGTCCTAAACCGTTGGCAGCTGCACAGTACACTGCACACATTCTATTCCTTATAAGTGTGCCACCCACCAACTGAACTGTTTATCCAATTCACTGTCATCTGATGGTTAAATAATGAAGGAAGCGCAGAAGAATAGCCCACACAGATTTGAGACACAGAGCAAGCACTGTACAAATGGTGTGATCTGCCCTTCAAGAGGGCAGGTCTCTCCCTTCCTTTATTGTTAATCTGGCAGGGTAGAGTTTGTTTGGGTTTTTTTTTGAAGCATGGAAATGACGCAAGAGCATGCACCACACTAAATTGCATTACAAGTCAATAGGACTTGTTATCTTGAAGAGTGTGCTTTGGGAAAAGCTTCTTTTTCTTTGCTTTTAAGAACTGATGTGTAACTTCTGGGATAAGAATTTCCAGATCTTGGCCTTCCTTAAACCAAGGACTGCATCATACTTTTGAAGGCTTCTCTTGCCTGTTTTGTAGAGCACTACCCTATCAGCTGTCACTTTCAGCCAAACAGCCAGTGAAAGTTTAAAGTATATTAAGCACATACTAATTTTCCAATATTTGTTTGCTTGTTTCTCAAGGATGTATGTGTTCCAGTCTTGATGCTTAGCTTCTGGATGTCCCTCTAGGCAGATCTTTAAGCACTGTTTTCCTGACAGAAGCTAAGCTGCTATGGTTTTTTGGGGAATTTTGTTTTAGGTTTGGTTGGTTGGTTGGTTTGCTTTTTTGTTTGCCCACATGTTTGTTTTTGTTTTTGTTTTTAATGAGGAAGAGTTTGTTTTCCCTCTGGTACAGCCCGTAATGGGTAGTAGTGAAGCTTGTTGCCTCATCTAGTACATAGGACACCTTGACTGATTTATTTGTCTAGTTGCCATCCTATAAAATCTAAATTCACCGATGTTAAATAATCACTTAATTTGTGTCTATCCTGGCTCTCTAAAAATCTCATAATTGGAGCAGGAAGGTTCATGATAGTTGATGTCACAACAAGTATTTCAACAATAACATTCAAACTGCTCTGAGTGCTTCAGGAACCAGAGGAACACACACTAAGATCTCCATGTCAAAGGAATCCATCCATGTCATGGAATTGATTCCTACAGACTTCTCTATTAGCTATTTCTAATCTTCATTAAGGGTTTGTAAAAATAACTTTATTCACTGAATACTTAAGAGTTTCAGGTGGTTTTCTGCTATCTGGGCAGTTTCTGATCAATGAAGGTTGCACAAGACAGATAGAGGCAGGTGCAAAAATCTGCGAAGAACAGATGCTTCCTTTACAGAATTTCTAATGACTACCCTCCACTACATCTCTCAGGTTTGGATGACTGCAGTTAACAATGACAAATCCCTCATGCAAAAGCACACATTTCATTTAGAGGTCTTCTCTTCTGCAAGTAAATTTATTTCATTGCACAGCCCTATTTAGTCCTTGCTTTCCAGGCAAAGTTATGGTGGCTGGCTGTGTGACACACAGTGTGCTGGGTTGTACCACATAACCTCATGTATGCATTCAGCCTAGTCCTCAGGACAAAAGCTGATCTTTGTAGCAGGCTTGATTCTGCAGAACGTGAGCAGCTCTGCTTTGTCATTTACAGCATTAAAAATGAAAAATGCACTGTCTATATGCTGTGCTTGGTCCTTCATTCATTCTTCACAGTTACAAGCCTCAACATGGACACTAACCTCCACACTGAAATGAAAGTTTAAATTAATTATTGAACTACTACAAGTGATGCAGAAGCAGCCCTGAGACACACTACAAGGGGTTGCTGTGCACCCTCCTGTGTGCAGGAAGCCTATTTTGAATACCTCTGTAGCATAAAAAATTAACTACTCAGTCTGGACAGACACATTTCAGAAATAAAATAAAGGTGACGCTAGATAAATAGCATTAATAAAAAGAGGGAAAATTAAGCCAAATAGCAAAATATGCACACCAGTAAGCATACTGTGAGAACAAACAGCAAAAATGAACTGGATGCTATTGACTAGACATTCATCGGAAGCATAGTCTGAAGGTAATTCATGACCTGCTGGGATTCTGTGGGGACCAAACATACCTGCAGAGAAGGTGGACATAAAACAGCAGTGCTGGGGTAATATTTGTCCTGTACACAAAATTTGAAGGAGGCATTACTTTAGTTTCTGCCTTCTAGTGGCTTGTCTTGCTACACCTCTTGAAACTTGTGAATATATCCTCCCACTGGAGGAGACCCCTAGCATAACCAGAGAGTCTGGGGCCCAAAATGCCATTTCTGTAAATGAGGAAACAGCCTAGAAGAGAGGTGCCATCATTTTGCCAAGAGTCATTCTCTGTGAGGCAAACAAAGAACGCTTTGTGGGAGATGTGACAGTTGGAAGAAGCCTGGGGCACAGTGATCACAAAATGATGGAATTCTCAGTTCTACAAGAAGTAAGACAGGGGGTCAGCAGACTGGCCACCTTGGACTTCTGGAGGGTGGACTTTGGACTGTTCAGAAGACTGGTTGATAAAGTTCCTGAGGAGACAATCCTTAAGGGCAAAGGAGCCCAAGAGGGCTGGATGCTCTTCAAGAAGGAAATCCCAGTGGCATTAGAGCAAGCCATGCTGGAAAATGAGCAAGAAGAGAAGAAAACCATCTTGGCTAAGCAGAGAGATCTGGGTGGGCCTCAGAAAAAAGAGGAAAATATATGAGACTGAGAGGAAGGGGCAGGCATATTAGGAGGACTACAAGAATGAAGTGAGATGATGCAGAAAGAACATCGAAAGGGCTAAAGCCCAACTAGACGTTAGATTGGCCAAATCTGTGAAAGATAATAAAAAATATTTCTGCAAATATATCAACAACAGTAAGAAGGCCAAGGAAAATCTCCATCCTCAACTGGATGCAGGGGAACAGTAGTGAGAAAGGATGAGGATAAGGTTGAGGTACTTAATGCCTTCTTTGCCTCAGGAGCAGCTGAGAGAGCTGGGGTTGTTTAGCCTGGAGAAGAGGAGGTTGAAGGGAGACCTCATTGCTCTCTACAACTACCTGAAAGGAGGTTGTAGAGAGGAGGGAGCTGGCCTCTTCTCCCAAGTGACAGGGGACAGGACAAGAGGGAATGGCCTCTTCCACCCTGGTGATTCTATGATTCTATGATTCTATGATCTAAGAGGTTTTTTCCAGTCTGGTGATCCTATGATTCTACGTTCCCTGGGTACTCAACCTCCTAAGACACGAGACAGAGACGGGGAGCAGAACAAAGCCCCGGTGATCCATGAGGAAATTGCTAGAGATCTGCTCAACTAATTAGACATTCACAAGTCCATGGGGCTGGACAAGATCCACCCAAGGGCATTAAGGGAGCTGGCAGAGGTGCTCACCTAACCCCTTTCCATCACCTACGAGCAGTCCTGGCTGACTGGGGAAGTTCCACTTGACTGGAGGTTGTCAAGCCTGGGCTGCATTGATCATGCACTGGTGGAGTTGAAGGTCCTGAGGGATATGGGACAGAGAAGGAGTCAGGACCCTAAATTTTAGGAAAGCACTTCTAGCTCTTCAAGGAGTTAGTCAGTAGGACCCCCGTGGGATGTGTTCCTCAGGGATAAGGGAGCAGAACAGAGCTGTAAAATATTTCGGAATGCTTTCCATGGAGTACAAAAGCACTCAGTCCCCAGATGAAGGAAACTGGGCAGAGAACGGACGAGATCATTGTGGCTGAGTCAAGACGTGCTGGTCAAACTGAAGTACAAGGGGGAAAGGCATAGGCAGTGCAAGCAGGGATAGGTAACCTGGGACGTGTCTAGGAACGCTGCCTGGTTGTGTAGGCTTGGAGTCAAGAAGGCCAAGGTGCACCTGGAGCTGAACTTGGCAATGACAGGTACATCAATCAGAAAAGGAACGTTAAAGGAAGTGTACCCCAACAGATGAATGAAAATGGTGACCTTGTATCAACAGATGAGGAACAGGCTGAGGTACTCAACAACATTTTTGCCTCAGTCTTCACTGACAACTGCACTCCTCACGCCTCCTGGGTCAATGGACAAGAAGAAGAGGACCAGGGGAGTAAAGCCCCTCCTAGTGTAGAAGAGGATCAGGTTCATGACCACTTGAGAAAACTGAACATATTTAAGTCAATGGGACTTGATGAGATGCATCCCAGAGTCCTGAGGGAACTGGCAGATGTGGTTGCCAAGCCACTCTTCGTGATATTTGAAAAGTCCTGGCAATCAGGAGAAGTCCCTGGTGACTGGAAGAAGGGTAACGTTGTGCCCATTTTTAAATATGTTAGAAAAGATGACCCTGGGAACTACTGACCTGTCATACTCACTTCTGTGCTTGGCAAGATCAAAGGTTCTGCCCCTCTATTCCACTCTCGTGTGACCCTACCAGGAGACCTGTGTCCCGTTTTTGAATCCCCAACATAAGAAAGGTATGGATAAAGTATTGGAATGTGTCCAGAGGAGGGCGACAGAGATGCTCAGAGGGCTGGAGCACCCCCCATACGAGGACAGGCTGAGAGAGTTGGGCTTGTTCAGCCTGGAGAAGAGAAGGCTCTGAGGAAACCTTATAGTGAGTGGCCTTTCAGTATCTGAAAGGGCTACAAGATATCTGGGGAGGGACTGTTCACAAAGGCTTATGGAGATAGGATGAGGGAAAATAGCTTTAAATTGGAGGGGGGAAGAATTAGACTAAACATAATGAGGAAATTCTTCATGCTGAGAGTGGTGAGGCACTGGCACAGGTTACCCAGGGAAGCCGCGGCTGCCCCATTCCTAGAAGTGTTCAAGGCCAGGTTGGAGCAGCCTGGTCGAGTGCGAGGTGTCCTTGCCCATGGTAGAGGGCTGGAACTGGATGATCTTTAAGGTCCCTTCCAACCCAAACTATTCTATGGTTCTGCATTTCTACAATTCTAAATATGATGCTCATTGAAAAGAAGGGTTTGAGGGAGGATCCAGGGAACTACAGACCTGTCAGTCTGACCTCAGTGCTGGGAAAAGTCATGGAACAGGTGATCTAGAATGCTATTGCACAGCACGCACAAGACAACCAGGTGATCAGGCCCAGTAAACATGCGTTTATTAAAGGCAGATCCTGCTAAAATAACCTCATCATCTTCTCTGACAAGGTTACCCTCTTAGTGGATGAAGGAAAGGCTGTGGATGTAGTGTACCTGGACTTTAATAAGCCTTTGACACTATTCCTCACAGCATTCTACTTGAGAATCTGGCTGCCTCTGGCATGGGCAGGTGCATAAAAAGGTGGATAAAAAACTGGTTGGATGGCCAAACTGAAAGAGTTGTGAAAAATGGTGTTAAATCCAGTTGGAGGGCAGTTACAAGTGGTGTCCCCAGGGCTCAGTGCTGGGTCCAGCCCTGTTCAATGTCTTTATCAATGACCTGGATGAAGGCATTGAGTGCACCCTTAGCAAGTTTGTGGATGACACTAAGCTGGGTAGAAGTGTCGATCTGCTGGAGGGTCAACAGGCTCTGCAAAGGGATCTGAACAGGCTGGACAGCTGGTCAGAGACCAATGGCAGGAGGTTTAACAGGGCCAAATGCCGGGTCCTGCACTTAGAATCATAGAATCATAGAATAACCAGGTTGGAAGAGACCCACCAGATCATTGAGTACAACCATTCCTATCAAACACTAAACCATGCCACTTAACACCTCGTCCACCTGTGCCTTAAATACCTCCAGGAAAGATGAATCAACCACGTCCCTGGGTAGCCTGTTCTAGTGCCCAATGACCCTTTCTGTGAAAAAAATTTTCCTAATGTCCAGCCTAAATCTCCCCTGGCGGAGCTTGAGGCCATTTCCTCTTGTCCTGTCCCCTGTCACTTGGGAGAAGAGCCCAGCTCCCTCCTCTCCACAACCTCCCCTCAGGTAGTTATAGAGAGCAATGAGGTCTCCCCTCAGCCTCCTCTTCTCCAGGCTAAACAACCCCAGCTGTCTCAGCCGTTCCTCATAAGGCCTGTTCTCCAGCCCCTTCATGAGCTTCATTGCTCTTCTCTGGACTCGCTCCAGAGCCTCAACATCCTTCTAGTGGTGAGAAACCCAGAACTGAACACAGGATTCAAGGTGCGGTCTCACCAGTGCTGAGTAGAGGGAGAATAACCTCCCTGGACCTGCTGGTCATGCCGTTTCTGATACAAGCCAGGGTCCCTCAGGTCCATCTCCTCCAGGCAGCTTTCTAGCCAGGATTCTCCTAGTCTGTAGCTGCACAGGGTTGTTGTGCCCCAAGTGGAGGACCCAGCATTTGGCCGTGTTAAACCTCATGGCACTGGACTCTGCCCAGCAGTCCAGCATGTTCAGGTCCCTTTGCAGAGCCTCCCTACCCTCCAGCAGATCCACACTTCCACCCAGCTTAGTGTTGTCCGCAAACTTGCTAAGGGAGCACTCGATGCCTTCATCCAGGTCATTGATAAAGACATTGAACAGGGCTGGAGCCAGCACTGAGACCTGGGAAACCCCACTTGGAACTGGCCTCCAGCTGGATGTAACACCATTTCCCACCACTCTCTGGGCCCGGCCATCCAGCCAGTTTTCCACCCAGGAGAGTGTGCACCTGTCCAGGCCAGAGGTGACAGTTTCCAAAGCAGAATGCTGTGAGAAACTGTGTCAAAGGCTTTACTGAAGTCCAGGAAGATACATCCACAGCCTTTCCCTCATCCAGCAGCTGAATTACTTTATCACTGAAGGCGATCAAGTTAGTTTGGCAAGACCTGCCTTTTATGAACCCATGTTGACTGGGCCTGATCACGCGGTTCTCTTGCAAGTGCTTCTTGATAGCACTCAAGATCACCTGTTCCATGACTTTCCCTGGCACTGAGGTCAGACTGACAGGCCTGTAGTTCCTTGGATCCTCCCTGCGACCCTTCTTGTAGATGGGCACAACATCCCCCAGCCTCCAGTCCCGTGGAACTTCTCCAGTCTGTTGGAAGATGGTAGAAAGAGGTTTGGAAAGCACATCCGCCAGCTCCTTCAATACCCTTCGGTGAATCCCATCCGGCCCCATAGACTTGTGGGTGTCTAGTTGGGCTAGCAAGGCTCTGACCACCTCTTCTTGGATGATGGGAGCCTCATGTTGCTCCTCTAGCTCCAGGGTTTGTATATAGAGGGAACAACGTTCTTTACAATTAAAGACTGAGGCAAAGAAGGCATTAAGTACCTCAGCCTTTTCCTCATCCTCTGTCACTGTTGTTCCTTCTGCATCCAATAGGGACTGTATGGTCTCCCTAGTCCTCCTTTTATTATTTATATATTTATAGAAAGATTTTTTGTTATCTTTCACAGACTTTGCCAATCTCATTTCTAGTTGAGCCTTAGCCCTTCTGATTTTTTCTCTACACAATCTCACTTCCTTCCTGCAGTCCACCCAAGAGGCCTGTCCTCTCTTCCAGAGACCATAAACATTTCTCTTATTTTTGATGTCTCTCAAGATCTCTCTGTTAAACTTAGCTGGTTTTTGACCGTGCCGGCTTTTTTTATGGAACATGGGGATGGCTTTCTCCTGAGCTGCTAGGATTCCCTTTCTGAAGAGCTCCCAGCCCTCATGGGCTCCCTTGCCCTTAAGCACTGTCTCCTATGAGACTTTGCCAACCAGCCTTCTGAAGAGTTCAAAGTCTGCCCTCTGGAAATTTAATGCTACTGTCCTGCTAACCACCCTCTTCACTTCACCTAGAACAGAAAAACCTATCATCTCATCATCGCTTAGTCCTAGGTGTCCTCCTACTGCCACATCCCCCACAAGGCCTTCTCTGTTCACCAACAGCAGGTCCAGGAGGGCACCTTCCCTTGTTGGTCCATTCACCAGCTGTGCATGGAAATTGTCTTCCACGCACTCCAGGAGCCTCCTAGACTGCTTCCTTTCTGCTCTATTGTACTTCCAGCAGATATCAGGAAGATTGAAGTCTCCCACAAGAACGAGAGGCATCGATCTAGAGATTAACCCCAGCTGTTTATAGAAGAGCTCATCAGCTGCTTCTCCTTGGCTGGGTGGCCTGTAACAGACTCCCATCACAAAATCTACCTTCTTATGGGCTCCTCTGATTTTAACCCACAGGCACTCAATCTCCTCATCGCCACAATCCATCTCAAGAGTGTCCAAGTCCTCCCTTACAAAGAGGGCTACCCTGCCTCCTCTCCTTCCCTTCCTATCCCTCCTGAAGAGTTCGTACCCCACCATAGCTGTACTCCAGTTCTATGAGTCATCCCACCACCACGTTTCCATGATGGCAACGACATCATAGGCTCCTTGCCCTACAACAGCTTCCAGCTCCTCCTTCTTATTACCCATGCTGCGTGCATTGGTGTAAATGCACTTCAGCTGGGCTGCAGAGCCTTCAGCCCTCATAGAGGGAACAGAGTTTGTTCCCATTTGCCTGGTAACTGGAGTAGCTTGTACCAGAGCACCCGTATCTCCCTTACCACCCTCAGGTGTGTTCACCCCCACTTTCTGTGTGGTGATGTCCTCTCCAGCACACCCTCTCCGAATCACTAGTGCCCCACATCCAGGCTCACTCCTGTCTAGCCTGGTCTCAACCCCCTCCCCCTTTCACATCTAGTTTAAAGCTTGGTTTATGAGCTTAGCTAGGTTTTAGCAAGGGCTTTAGCCCCCCTGGGAGACTCACATGTCCCATCCTTAGCAACAAAGCCTGGGGGTGCATGAGCCACCCCATGATCAAAGAAGCCAAAGCCCCTTTCCTCACACTAGGCTCGGAGCCAGGCATTAATTGAATTCTTCTTCCTGACTTCCTGCTCCTCTCTGCTTAGCCTTGGGATGGAGCAGAATACTATTTGTGCCCCAGAGCCCTCCATCATTTTCCCAATGGCCCTGAAGTCTTTCTTGATGGGTTTGGTCTTTCTGCTTGCTAAATCATCATTACCAGTTTGGACTGGTATCAGAGGATAGTAGTCTGTCTGGACCAGGGAAGGAAGTTTCCTAGCTACCTCCTTCACTGATGCCCCTGGTAAGCAGCAGACCTCTCTGTGGAGCAGGTCCGGTCTGCAGATGGGTCCCTCAGTTCCTTTTAGGAGGGAGTCCCCTACAACAATCACCCTCCTCTTCTTCTTAATGGAGGATGTTTTTATCTTTTTCTGAGGATGGTATGGCCTAGGGAAAGATTCTAGGCTGTGAGAGCCATCATCCTCATCCTGAGGACAGGATTCCACCTGCAGCACATGGTACTTGTTCACCAGGGGGTTCTGGGGGTTTGCTGTCTGGCTGAGGGAAGCAGGTTTCCTTCGTCTGGCAGGAATTTGCTGCCATCCCCATCTCTTGTTGCCCCAACCTTGCAGTTAGCAGGTGAGTGGTGTTTGGACTTGGGGCACAACAATCCTGTGCAGCTACACACTAGGAGAAGTCTGTCTAGAAAGCTGCCTGGAGGAGAAGGACCTGAGGGTGTTTGTTGACAGCGACTGAACATGAGCCAGCAGTGGCCCAGGGGGCAAGAAGGCCAATGGCATCTTGGCTTGGATCAGAAACAGCGTGACCAGCAGGTCCAGGGAAGTTATTCTCCCTCTGTACTCGGCACTGGTGAGACTGCACCTCAAATGCTTTGTGGCCTCTCACTACATCAAAGACACAGAGATCTTGGAGCATGTCCGGAGAAGGGCAGTTAAGCTGGTGAAGGGTCTGGAGAAGAAGTCTTATGAGAAGTAGCTGAGGGAACTGGGGTTGCTTAGCCTATAGAAAAGGAGGCTGATGGGAAACTTTATCACTGTCTACAACTACCTGAAAAGAGGTTGTAAAGAGGTGTGTGTGGGTCTCTTCTCCCAAGCAATAGGTCATTGGATGAGAGGGAATGGCACACAGAGGAGGTTCAGATTATACACTAGGAAAAATTTCTTCACTGAAAGGCTTATTAGGCACTGGAAGAGCTGCTCAGGGAGGTGATTGAGTCACCATCCCTTGAGGTGTTTAAAAGACAGGTAGATGGAGTGCTTAGGGATATGATTTAGTGGTGGACAGGCATGGTTGGACTCAATGATCTCCAAGGTCTTTTCCAACCTAGCAGTTCTATAATTCTATGAAACACAACAGAAGCCCTAAAACTGCAGGGGAGATAGCACATGCATAGGAGAGAGAAAGAGAGAGTAGCAATTAGCAGGAACTGTGCACAACTAGTCAACAGCCACACCACTAAATTCCAGGAGCAAGATATTCAGTGTGCCAGAGTCTGTTTCATGCTTACAGTGACCATATACTCAATGAAACATAGAATTTCAGCACGGGTTGTAACCATTCGTTCCAAACTGCATTTGCTGAGACTCACCCCTGCATACACCCAAACCAAAATTAGGAATAAATAAACAAAACAAAATATGAATTTTGCCAGTAATCAAAAAGAAGTAAAACCGGCATCTATCAACAGATGCCAAGAGAGGAAGATCCTAGCAACAAGGCGGAACCTTCTGAAGAAGCAAAGCTGTAGGGCCAACTCATCCTTTGAAAACCCCTGAATTTCAGAGAGGTATTTATAGTTTGAGAATGAAGGATTGGCATCTGGTTACAAAAGATCTTTAAACTGAAAGTCAGAGAATAATTTTTTTTCAAAACTGAGAAAAGTAACGAAAGGCACACACAGACAGACAGATCTATCCCTCAAGCTCCAGCTGAAAAATAAATCCTTCAATAACACAAATTCTACTGATAGCTGAAACATGAAAGATACAGTTAAGGTTAGCACTGGAAAAGTCAAGGAAAACAAGTAGATTAGGACGTTTTCCTATTCTGAATGGTATTGTTCACAATTGCATTGAAGACAAGGTGATCACCCACAACAGATGATCGTGAGAATTTAAACATATTGACTGATTTCAATATTAGAGATGAACGACAAAGGCAGCTGAAAAAGCAAGGAAGAGAGAGAGCAAAACATACAGCTTTGTTAAAGAACCTCCTTTGTCAGGTTTTAAGAAGGCAGTGATTAGAGCAACGAGGTTTGCACGATCTAGAAGATAACTATATCACACTATTTTATTCCACAGCCCACTGAAATACAGTTAATACATTCAGCTACAAGAGCATATAATATGAGCTTCAAACATAATGATACCACTTATGTCATGCTGTTTCATTTTCAACACACTTTACAAACATGGACTAATTAATTCTCACTGCTTGATATTACCTTCTTTTGGAGCCAGACCACGAACCTCTTACCTACAGAGTAACCACTTACTTCATGGTTCCATTAATTTCTATATGACTGCATGGGGAGTAGAATATTGCTCAGTTTGTAAAAATACTGGAACACAAAGCCTTTAAACAACTAAAATAAACCTGAGTGGAAAGGTTGAGCACGAGAAACAATGCTGAAGCAAGGCAATGTCAATCTATCTATTCTTTTTAATATTTGTACTTTAAAACTTGTTTATCAGATTGTTTCTGATGGTGTTACATGAAATAGTATAAAAAGCTACTCATACAGCTGTCTAATGCATGGTGGGTTTTCAGTTATTTGGTTTGGATTTGTTTTTTTTTAATTTGGTGTGGTTTACTGAATTATGTGCAGTTCACTCCTAGTGTTGAGCTAGGAAACTCATCTTTGCACATACAAAGGGGTAGAAAGATGTTGAACTGATCACTGATTGGTTCAGAAACATGGAACTGGCTGGTTAAATATCAGAAGCTAAGGGCACAACAGTATATTTCAAACACACAGACATCAGTAATTTTATTCCCTTGCTTCCTTCCATTTGCATAGTGCATCCAACTTACCTGCCTTTTCTTATTTCAGACCTGATCTTGTACTGTGTTCCATTAGATGCAGTCAGGTTCAGGTGCATTGTCCTAGTGGATCTTTTTGAACTGTTGTGAAATAGGCTGCAGCCACTCTGGTAAAATTCTGCTGGTCTAGTACAGAATATTGCCTGTGCCAGGTCAGTATCCTTTCCACTAGCACACTGGAAAAATTGCACTTTGGATCAGGATAGCAGTCAAACAGATACACACCTGATCAAACCCAGCTACACTGCTAGAGGAAAAGTTCTGCCAATACTGTGTCATCCACATCAAGGAACTCAAACAACACTTCTCTGACTTTGACAGACTTTCCGGAAAAAAGTCTGCTGTACAGACACAGATTAAGGCTGCATGAAATTGGAATCTTGTTTTCCACCTCTCTGGAGGGAACAAAAATTAGATTTCTTCAGCAGTTCTAAATGTCAAAGTCAAAGTCCCACTCTTTACTGGAATCTCTGCATTACATTAATGGGGAACAATATACAGTAAAGTCATTTTTTTCATCCTTTGAGAAAACATGCTCTGTCCTCATGCATGTGTACAAAACTCCCCAATAAAGATCTCATATGCTCAGTCAAAAATAGATTTTTCATCATGTGTTTTTTAAACTTGAAAATACAGCTTCATAGCATTCCTAGCTTTCAACTCAACTGAACTCTGCAAACTAATGTGCCAGTATGATTGAACACAGACAATTATCTGTAGCTGATTAACTGACTAGTCCATCTTTTACATCTTACTTAGATGTACTTACTAGTACATCTAATACATTCAAATGGCTTTGTAATTTCATTAAAAAAATTTGCTCTTCTGATCTTATTAACAATATTCACTATAAAGATGCAAACACAATATTATTGAAAATAACAAAGGAACAAACCACATATTTGGCCTAAATATTCAATTTTCCCAAAAAAATCTTTGCCCTGAATGCTTTTACTTCAAGTGTAAGAAAGCACAGATGCAGTCCAAACTAATATTAGTAATATTCAAATGGTTTTATTTCTACCTGCAAGATTTTTATTTACTGTCCAGCCAAAAACACGAGGGCAAAGATAGAGGGGAGAAGGAGGGTGAATCAACTGTAAAATGCCCTTAGAAAGTTCTTTTTCAAGGGTTATCCCTCCTCTTCTCTTTCTCCATCGAAGTTTTTGGTCATAGCAACTCTTAACTGGCACTTTCAAAGCTCAGATTTGTTAGTGAGTGGCCTTACAAATGATTCGTAGTGATACTGACTATTTCTCAAACATAAACTACGAAATCTCTATTTTCAACATTCTTCTGTTTTCAGCTATTATTCCTGGGATTTTCAACATAGAAAATCATGTTTGACATCCATTATTTCAAAGAAAACTTTTTCAGTACTGGGTTTGATGTTGTTTTCCACCTTTTCTAAAACCTAAATGTGACTCTCTCTAGGTGAAATTTATCAAATGAAAACAGGTAAATATTTTGGGTCATACTAGGGCAAAAATCTGAAACAGTCCCTCTGAAGCCAATGAAATCACACACTGGGATAAGGTCAGTGCATTCTAATGTAACTAAAGCAAGCTGTTTATCCAACCACTACAGAAAATCGGTTGTTATCAGTACAACTTCCGGCTACAAATCAAAACTACATGAATAATGAATGAGGAAGTCATTTAATTATTAAAGTTAAAAAGCGAAAACATATCTAACATCCCTGCAGTGAATTAGGTCACTTGGTATGCAAGGAGAATTCAAAATTAATCTCAAGTGTTGCTTACAAAGAAGCTTTGTACAGAGTCAAAGAACAAGGAGGGAGGAAAACAACAGTTTGATTCCAGAGGAAGCGAAATTAAATGCTTATATGTCTAGGCCATTCTAACAAGTGATGCCAGGCAGTGTCACAAAAATACTTTGCACTTATTACTTAAAGATAGGTTACCTACAGTTAAGAGCCCTTAAACTGCTAAAAATATTACAACCCACAAGATATGGGACCCAAAGATAATGAAAGGTTAAATAACTTGCTGAAGGTTATGCATCCATTTTGTGCGCACACAAACAAAACAGAACCTGTTCTTTTTGATTCTTCTTTTCTAACTTATTATTTCTAGCAGCGTAAGGATCTGCAGACTAATGGTTAGAAGGCTGCTCATTTTTGAGTATCATTTGATACAAGGTCAGCATCAGTTTTATCCTGACTTAGTGACTGACTCTGCATTTAAATCACTGCAACAACCACAAGGAGGCCAGGTTTCTATTCCTGTTTCAAATGCTGATTTTTTTGCAGAGTTTCAGGAGGATAACAAGGCCTCTTTTGCCTCAGGATCTGCATGTAGAACAGAAGAATAATTTTTGACTCCCACAGCTGTGGGAGGTGTACCACACCAATAGTTCAGAGGCCAACTGCAATCTGAGGAGAAAGAAAAGTCATAAAGGTTTGGGTCTGTATTTTTCATAGAACAAATCCATTTAGAATCATAAGCAAGGACTGTGATGTAGAAAACTACCTTAATGAAATACTTGTCACTGCCTCCATCCAAGCCACGACCTGGCCACCCAAAGTGTTTCCATGATGGTTTGCATGAGGAGGCTGGACAAGCTCAATGCTCTGTATATGAGTAAGCTCAGTTGAAACTGCATCTTCCTCTTCAAACATATCTGAAATACGGCCGCAATGAATTAATAAACTATGTCAGCTAGTAATTCTGACGGCCAGGAAGAAAAGACACCCAGCTACTGAAGTGTGCAATTTGCTTCGGACATGATGAAAAGAAGAAAAAAAGAAAGACGCTGAAGAGCTCTATTCTTTGCAAGGAAAGCAAGAGGCTGAAGGTTTATTGTTCTTCCAAAAGATGTGAAAGGCCGGGGACAGCGCAGCCCACAGTCTATCACAGCACAGTGATTCTTCCCAGCCCTGACTATATCCTTCAAAGGCTCTGTGTCTGAAGCAGTTACTGTGAAAGCTGGCTAGCAGTGAATGCAGGCAGCTAAATGCCTCAGCATGTCCTTGCACGGTTGCTATGTATTGTCTCTAACAGATGTGGTCGGAGCAGTTTATCACTCATTTGAATGCCTTTTGTAGGCTTTGACTACCATGAACGACTGGCAACTGCGCAAATGTACCTAAGTAAGGTTCGAGTATGACATCATTATTCCATAACATGTTACTAATCTTGTGATTACTTGAGAAAATATAGAACACACAAAACAGAAATACGATCTCAGTCAGTAACCATCTTCCATTATCTGAGCAGTTCTAGTTCCACTTTCACATGTTTAGCCATATGTCCTCACTCTAATCTTTGGGTTTTTTCAGTTATATTTTGCAGGAACAGATTTAGGCATGAGGCTATGTCAATTATTTCAAAATGTTTATCTTTGCTAGAAGCTTCTTGTCCTGAATTGTACTTTTGACTTTTGCCATAATTAACTAACTTTATGGTTACATAAATGTGTAGACACATTTGACTAACTTGCAGTTTGGACCTATTTAAGTTGTTGCATAAGATCAACTGAGGCGACAAACTTCACCTTCTGGCTATGATTTATACCTATTTTGCTACCTCGCAGCCTATACGTGCAATATTTTCTTCTCTCTTTCCCCTGTTTCGCTTGTTCTGTCTCCTTTAGGAGGTGATTTAGAGTGGAACAATGATAAGATCCTTCAAGGAAATTTCCAGGCAATGCAGTGGAAACCAAACCCATCAACCTCTGATGTATCTTCCAAGGTATTAAGCTGTCTTCTGTGAGATGGTTGCCATGAAGACAAATAACTTGTTTGCTTGTAGCAAGCGAGCCTCTTCACTTCTACACCATCTTAGTAAACTGTTAAGTTTAGAATTTATATTTACAATAGGTTTCATCTTTCCTCAACATAATGCCTGTTGTTTACACATGGATTTACAGCTCAGATTTTCCAAATACCAGTGTATTTGTAATTGTTGTGAACAATTTCTTTTGCAGGGGAACACAGGAACTTTTGAGCACAACTGTTTTTAGGAACAGAGATTACCTTTAGAAATAAAGAAGGACTCTTGTAGTTTCTTGGCTCAATTTTTCTACTTTGGTTACGAGGAACTTCAATTTTTTTACCTGTTTTGAACTCCGTGTAATGGAGTAATTCTTGCTTGCTGGGAATGGTCTGACAGCACATAGTTCTTAGTGCCTTCTTGCAAAGACATAGCCATAAACCTGAATGAATTTTGTCCTCCTATCCACATTACAACTAGAGTCATAGGACTTTATCACTGTATGGCAAAATTCCATGTGAACTGTTAGACCTTAAACATATAACCTATGCCAAGACTTGCATTTCACATCTGTTTAATGTATGCTTGGCCTTCAATGCTGCATTTTTAAATCTGTAATTTCTGAAAGACAAAGAGGTATCACTCTATTAGAAAACCCCTCACAAATATGGCACATGATTTTCTACAGGATACCACAACTTCAAGGGGCTCTATTCAGATGTTTTGTCTGATTTTTCCTCCCTTCTAGCTGCCCATAAGTCATTTGTTCCATTACCACAGTAATCACCTTCCTTATTACTCTTCTGCATTAGGTTCTGAAAGACCTGTTTATAGCGCAGTCGGATTCTTCTTCTCTCAATAGCCAGAGTGTGCTCCAGGTGGTCTTCTGCAGACAAAAGCTTGAGAGGTTCTAATTGAATCTAAGCAAATGAAGAAAAAAAAGTCACAAACTTGAATGCTATAATCATAGCAAACTGCACTTTGAACTTAAAATGGCATCACTATTTTCTACAAGCATTTACTATCAGCTATCCAAGATGACACATTCTATTAACATAAACAAGCACAGAGTTCAAGTTAAAGAGATTCTATATTATCCTTTCAGAATAATGTACCACTGATCAGTCACTTGTGTGGTTTGTCTAGAAGCTCTGGCTTCAGAACAGAGAGAAAACATAAAATAATGCACAAGCACTGCAACAAAGAAAAATGCAACACTTATGGTTTAGGGATTGGTGGGAATGGTTGGACTCGAAGATCCGGTGGGTCTCTTCCAACCTGGTTATTCTGAGATTCTGTGATTCTGTGTCCTGCAGTGATCATAGAATAGAATCATAGAATAAACAGGTTGGAAAAGACCCACCGGATCATCGAGTCCAACCATTCCTATCAAACACTAAACCATGTCCCTTAGCACCTCGTCCACCCGTGCCTTAAACACCTCCAGGGAAGGTGAATCAACCACCTCCCTGGGCAGCCTGTTCCACTGCCCAATGACCCGTTCTGTGAAAAATTTTTTCCTAATGTCCAGCCTAAGCCTCCCCTGGCGGATCTTGAGGCCATTCCCTCTTGTCCTGTCCCCTGTCACTTGGGAGAAGAGCCCAGCACCCTCCCCTCTACAACCTCCTTTCAGGTAGTTGTAGAGAGCAATGAGGTCTCCTCTCAGCCTCCTCTTCTCCAGGATAAACAACCCCAGCTGTCTCAGCCGTTCCTCATAAGGCCTGTTCTCCAGCCCCTTCACCAGCTTCGTTGCTCTTCTCTGGACTCGCTCCAGAGCCTCAACATCCTTCTTGTGGTGAGGGGCCCAGAACTGAACACAGGACTCGAGGTGCGGTCTCACCAGTGCCGAGTACAGAGGGCGAATAACCTCCCTGGACCTGCTGGTCACACTGTTCCTGATGCAGGCCAAGATGCCTTTGGCCTTCTTGGCCACCTGGGCACACTGTTGTCTCATATTCAGTTGCTGTCAACCAACACCCCCAGGTCCTTCTCCTCCAGGCAGCTTTCTAGACAGACTTCTCCTAGTCTGTAGCTGCACAGGGTTGTTGTGCCCCAAGTGCAGGACCCGGCATTTGGCCTTGTTAAACCTCATGCCGTTGGTCTCAGCCCAGCAGTCCAGCCTGTTCAGGTCCCTTTGCAGAGCCTCCCGACCCTCCAGCAGATCCACACTTCCACCCAGCTTAGTGTCATCCGCAAACTTGCTAAGGGAGCACTTGATGCCTTCATCCAGGTCATTGATAAAGACATTGAACAGGGTTGGAGCCAGCACTGAGCCCTGAGGAACCCCACTTGTCACTGGCCTCCAGCTGGATTTAACTCCATTTCCCACCACTCTCTGGGCCCGGCCATCCTGCCAGTTTTCCACCCAGGAGAGTGTGCGCCCGTCCAGGCCAGAGGTGACAGTTTCCGAAGCAGAATGCTGTGAGAAACTGTGTCAAAGGCTTTGCTGAAGTCCAGGAAGATACATCCACAGCCTTTCCCTCGTCCAGCAGCCGAGTCACTTTGTCTTAGAAGGTGATCAGGTTAGTTTGGCAAGACCTGCCTTTTGTGAACCCGTGTTGACTGTGCTGATCACTCTGTTCTCTTGCATGTGCTACATGATCGCACTCAAGATCACCTGTTCCATGACTTTCCCTGGCACTGAGGTCAGATGATGCAGCTAATGTTTCTCAGTCTTCTAAGTGTTTATTCAAATCCTCTTGCAGTTTCCTTATCTCCTTTCTGTCCCTTCTCAAGAGCTTCCTAGCTTCTTCCAGATGGCCCAGCTAAAGATTGAGAGTGCATACTATTGCTCTCTGCACAACTGCAGCCATAGCTGCTCCAAAAAGCAGATTTGAATAAATGCTCTTTAAAGTCTTGGAGAAATTAATCTGAACCAAGTCTCAAACTCCCTCTGGGGCATTTCTGTTTTAAGTCTAATCTTAGTTAATCATCACCAATTTAATCCTGAATTAACCTCTCTGGAAATCTGGGCAAAAGGTTGATGCCATGGATATGATATAAAACCAGTATTATACAATCCTTATTTTATACTATTTTAGTATTTAAGGTTAACCAATTTAGCCATTAACTTTTCAGAGACATGCTCAGATCTGTTTTTTCAGCAACTTGCAATATATCATTGTAGAACAGAAAGGAGAAATTTTTCATATATATTAATTGCTCACGGGATGACTACTCTCTGCCAATCTGCAGTAGATGTTTAAAAGAAAGATGCATTGTCACAACACATTCAATGAGACAGGAAAGTCAGATTCATGATTCTAGTCACTCGTGTTCAAGAAAGTAGAATACTACATACAAAGGGAGTTTATTAAGAGGATCTGAGGAACATTTGGCCTTTCCCATATGAAAACCTTAAAAGGGCTATGCCTGTTTCACACAGCAGTGTGAGCACCAAGCAGTACCATGACTGATTTCAAAATACCTCCAGGGAGCCAAGCACTAGGGAGAAAAAACAACATTGACATGAGAATTAATTAACATAAATGGTAAGGAGTTAATTTAGATTGAAAGCTAGCTTAAAAATAATGTCTTATATCTGAACTGTAATGTTAGAACAAACTCCTCAAAAGATGAAATGCAGGATAAAACAACTTCACCTCAAACACCCTTGCAAGTTTCGAGGTGTAAACATATCCATTTCTGAAAAGGGGAGAGACCTTGCAGACTCACAGGGATCTCTCTTACAGTGCCTGCCTCTGTCTTTACTGTCAAAGACACTGTTTCTGTTACTAGCAAATATCCTAGAGAAAATGGAAACAATAAAAATAGCCTAACAATTTCAGAGCAGAGATGTGGAAAAAAAAGGATGTCTCTGTGTAGTCTGGACTTCATGCTGTTTTCTCATTACTGATCAGGATAATCAGGTATGAACATCCTCCTGTGTTTCACAACCAGAAAACCTGGGTTATTTCACGGAAACTCAGTCTGAGTAACTTCAAGCACAGAAGAAAACAGAAAGAATACCTTTCCAGCACCAGCTGGTTTGGCTACATATGTTGCATATGCCAGACTCACAGTTTTTTCAACATGAGACAAAACTGCCCACACCATAACCTTGATGCCAACCTACAAGAAAGGAGACAAAAAAGGTATTTACATCATTGTCAGCTGAATTGAGACAAAATGCTGCAGTGTTTATCAACTTATTCTCATGCAGTCTCTAAAAATCTAAAGGAAAATAGGTAAAAAACCCCTTCTCCACTCTCACTGATACATCTCTGAACGCATAAAACCATCACAATATTCACTGAGCTCTTAAAAGTTCCTTCCTACAACAACAGCGTATGTATGTTTAGCATCACTTATAGGGTGAAATAAAGATAGGAAAGATGCTTAGATTTAGTTCCATTGATATGGATGGGGGTTGGAACCAGATGATCTTTAATGTCCTTTCCAGCCCAAACTATTCTATGATTCTATGGTTACCTCTTTCCATTTACTTGTGTGCCATTTGGAGTCCCCATCTGAACCTCTCCAAGATCTGTATAAGCAAAAAAGTCTATATAAACACACAAAACACAATGAAATGCTTGAAAATTTAATACTGTATTTAATCCTGTGAGACAGGCTTGACATGCATCAAAGCTTCTGATGTTTTTTCTAATTTTCAGAATCTTTTGGTTCTCATTGTTTGTAGGGTGCACAACTCCTATTAATACTAGCAGGAATTGGACTCAGGCACAATGCAGAGAAAAGTACCCTTGCTGCTCAATTCTGATTTCAAGTAAGTGATTGGGCAACACAATGCATGCCTGTTACAATACGAAAAGTAAGAAAATGCATGTGCCTGACATAAATAATATTGCGTCCAAAGTTTCAAAAATACCTAGTGGTCTACTTATGCAGCGGATCCTGGCTCTGATCTAAAGTCTGCTTATCTTCAAGCTGGATAAACACCACCTATCCCATTCTGTCCATTGCACCTGTCAAAGATTTTAAGTCTCCAGGGTCCAGTTTTTATTTTCACATGGATTATTTTACAGGAAACATACAATTGTAACTGTCATTATGAAACTGGAGTTTCATTAACCACTGTTACTGTTTAGATGTCTGCACAAAGCTCCTTCTGGAACAAAGAAGACTGGATGCATGTTGCATACGTCTGCTTCTCCCACCTATTTTCTGTTTTTTAAATATCATCAGGAATAACAGTGATGACCTCTTACCTCCATGCTGGTTTTGAACGCTCTGCTCACCTTTGCTTTGATGGTAATAATCTGTCCAATTCTGTAAAGAATAACCTCTTATGCTATGTAACCATGCTGCTTCATAAGGGTTTGAACCTGCTTTTCTAGGTATTCCTATCAGTAGTGAAGAAAATCTCAGTAATCACTTTGTGTTTTCCATTCTGTACTGAAAACGCACTGAAAACAGTTTAGCACTGTTATTCATCACTGGGACTTCAGTCTAGTTCAATAACGATTTTAGTCACTCAAAACCTGCATAAGCTTAATACTAATCCCCGCCTTCTCCTTGCTGATGTCTGTATGACCTCAGATGTGTTCCAGTTCCCTGTCAGAGGATTTGCACCAGGCACTAGGCTTGCTTTATTTACAACTCAAAGTAGAGCCACCATCTCAGTAAGTGGCAAAGGCCCACACAAAATCATCAGGTATTTATATAGCATTATACAATAGGTATTTTCTTTGAACTTTGAAATGTTCTTGGTGTTTTTCCATGTGCGCCTAGTTCCCTTTCCAAGTTTTGGCCGATAACAGGGCTGCAGCACATCCCTTCTGTTCTAACAATGTACCCCTGAACAACTTCTCTACTACACAGAATACCTCAACAGAAATCTTTTTACCTATATAGAATTAATTTTAAATGAGAAAATAATTTCTTTCCTAATGGAATTTACATGTTGATAAACAAGAGTAATCCTTGTTTTCAAACCCTTAACATCCTAAATAGAAAGTGACGCTGAAACGGTGGAAAGTATTTTCCCCTAAAGCTTTAAGACACAGGGTAGTAAAAGGACATGATGTGTATGGTTAAGCTAGAACCACAGCCACAATAACTGGGCATCAGTCCACTCACTTTAGGAGATTTAAACTGACTTACAACTGCTAAAGATCAGAAACGGCAAAGTGCAGTTTGCTGCATCTGAGACTGCAAAATGCAACTGAGATCACCTGAGTACCTATAAAACAGACATTTACAGCTTTGGATTTGGCACAGTTATGAACCCAGTTTATATTAAAAAAAGTCTTTATAATTTCTTCCTAATTTAATGAATAGGGTCTTGACATTCAAATTGCTTCTCTTAGTGTCAGAACTCCAAATGAATTGCTACCAAACACTAGAATGGGGAACAGGAAACCAGACAGACAGAAACAACCAACTACACAGAAACTTTTTCTTATTCATATTCAAGAACACAAGTGGATGCCTTTGAGTAGACAGGAGAAATGGTTAGAGGAAAGAATTAAGACCATCTGCAGATTACAACCCTTATTCCTTTTTGAAGAACATATTCAAAAGGAGTTTTTCTATCATTCACTGCAAATAAAAAGCACAATCATAACGTAACAGTTCCAAACTGCACAGCTAAGGGAAGCACAGCTCATTTACAAAAAGGAGAATGTGTTCAGAGCAGTAATGAAATATTTACGTTCAAGCTTGGAAAAGAAGTTATCATTATGGTCTTATAAAAAAGGCTTAGAAAGCTTAGAGACAGAAATCAGCCAAGTACCCTGAAACACCTCTGAAGACTCTATCTAGCCTAAAACTCCCAAGAGGATTACAGCAAGGCAGCAGTAGAGGCCATGACAAGAACAAGGTGAAAAAAGACATAAAATATCACTAAAGTAACCTCTACGACTGAGCAGAACAGATACTGATAGAGAGCTTTAAAAAGACGGAGACTTCAGAGTCTCTACAAATGCTTGCAGAGGACATCACGGTCCCTGCCGAGAACATCATGACACTGGAAAGTCCATGAGGTCCCAGCATGAACTGCAATAGGTCTCTACCTCAGGCTTACTGGCAGAGCACTATTCTTCTTCCCAAAGATGTTTTATTTCACCTTTGTCGGTGACACCTCCCTGGTGACTTCCCTTCCTCTGTGGGTGAGCGTTGCTCAGGAGAGGTTGAGAGAGGTAAGCCTGAGTCTGTCCACCTCTGAGGAAACTGCAGGGTTCGGAACAACAGAAAAAAGCTGGATGTGACCTGACTCAGTCTAAGACACCACCATAAGGCGGGTCTGGATTTCATAGACATTAGATTCTCTGTGTGACTGACTGGCATCTGCCCTGGTGCTCCAAGCAGTCAATAAAGATAACAGACCTTAGAACTTACAGGAAAACAGCTTTCCGGAGCTGTTTGAAATGAAATATTCTACCTTTTATCATGTATTTTGACTTTGGACAAACTGATTTATTTAAGCCCAGAAAGCTGATCAGCTTAGGGCATTTCGCAGAATCACAGAACAACCAGGTTGGAAGAGACCCACCAGATCATCGAGTCCAACCATTTAAATAGATATGTAAGGGCAGAAGTCGCAGAACACCACAATGCCAGTTGTAACCAGCTGAAAGCTTTTGAAATAGACAAGAATGAACTGAATATGGTTCACATATGGAGCACTCACAAAATTTAAATAAATGCAATTTAAAATCTGATTTTCTTGCTATCACTTAACTGCTCATATAAAAAGACAAGGAAGAGGGATTTATTTGTTCTCATGACATAAAACTGAGGTTTGCAATATATGGATTTGTCTGTTCCTGTGTCAGCTGAAAAGAAATATGCACAGAAGAATTAACCCTTACAGAACATTCGGTAACCTGACCTAGGTAAATGAAACCTTAGAGCAGGTAACTTGCGAACACCTTTTTAATTTACTAGACTGAGATACAAGAGCTCTCTTATTTATGCAAGATGTCTGCATAATCAACAAGAGCTGTCAGAACTGAGGAAATTACACAGTAAGCTACAAATAGGATGTTAGGGATGACCTAAGGCTGAAAAATAATTGCTGAAACCACTTCACAGTTACTGGGCTTGTACTCTGACTTCTTGTTAAAAATGAAATGTTGGCACCATAAGTGGGAGGAGAAGGAGAGACATATTTGGAAACAAATTTGTAAGTCTTTTCATTATATTTTAGAAGCTCTGTTCTGCTCTCAGGAACAAGAGACAAAATTGCTCTGATGCAACTGAACTCTGAATTGTTTTGCCTGAAAGAAAAACATTATCCTGACTACATTTCTAGAACTCTTTGACTGCAGTTGTCACAGAAAGGATGCTTTGCTAAGGACAAAACTTAAAACACAGAACAATTACAAGCAGGACAAACTCTTGAATTTTGTAAGACAGACAAAGAAATTCTCTCTCAGTTCTAGACTGCAGACCATGTTCACTTCTTTGTTACTGGTTCTAGTTCTCAACCTAATGACCACCAGTCTAAAAGCTATTTAGAAGTGTGAGTGGATGCTTATTTTACACTTGTGTAGTGCAATTTTAAACTGACATCAGCTGTACATCTGACATCCAGTGTTGCCTGTTCAAATTAAGCTCTGTATTATCTTGTAGGCTCGGTCATTGTTTGGTGATCAAAAGTGCGAAATGTTTCTGCTTTGTTAGAACACAGATTGTTTTAAAAGAGCTGAAAGGAAGCAATAGTATGCAACAAGCTGAAAGAGCACTTGCAACAATTAAAAATTCATACAATAGCTGTTATAGGTATGTATACCTTATTTAACAGAAATAAGTGATGGCCTGCAGTTAGTTCACTTAAACTAGAGCCAAAGATCAGTAGGCCATCACTTTCTGACCTGGTATCTAGGTGGCCAAGTCAAAGTAACTACAGCTTACTGTTGACCTGTGAAATTAATCCGTTTTTTAGGTGGGTCAGGCTATCACAGAGAGAAAACAGCAATTTTGAGACTTAATTGTGTGACTCTAGGGGGTTCACTGGCCTCAGATTTTATAATGCCTTAGTTTATCTCTGCCAAACAAGAATCTCTAGAATGAAAACGTGTGATTGTTGTTAGCTGGTTCTGTGCCTGGCAGACTATTCAAACTATATGTCATCCATAGATGCTGTCATGCAAGATACACCAGCATGTTTCTCAGCTTCAAAAGAGACACAGGGACACAAAACTACCGCACCATGTCTGCAGCAAGCCATTCACCTATATCCTTCTGCATGAGGGGCAGCGATGAAACACAGCAGGTCCCAGTTCTTGTTTTGATCTAATGCAAGTCTGCAGTGGATGCCTTAGAAAAAAAGAGCAACTAAAGAAGATTAAAGTTAATATTTACCATAGTATTAGAGTAACATCAGGAGATGAGGCTAGATGATGACGATGATCCCACTTAGTTAAAAGCTCTGCTTAAGGTTTTTTTCTAAAAATGAACAATCCGGTAAGAGAGAGCAACAAGCACATTGCAGGACAAAAAGAGTCAGAAAGCATTATCCAGCCTACAGGAATCTCAGCAATGTCCCTCAAAAGAGGTTGTCCCGAATCTGGCTATGTTAAACCAGTGTGGAAGTTTTATATCAGCTGAGGATTCTCAGACAGGGAAAAGACCAACTGGCTGATTAGTGTGGTCACAACAGTGGAAAGCAGACAAGTACATGTCCTCAGTGCTGTACTAAAAATGCAGAGGTTAAATAAAACCATATACAAACTAGATTTCAAAAACATCAATACCAAGTATTTACTTATTGTAAAATACCTATACTGTAAGTTACCGAAATATGAACTGTGTTCTTCATGTCTCTAGGATGCATTTAATTATGAAAAGAAAGTGTGCCTTATATGTATTAATTATGAAAGTTAATCTGGAAAAAGTAAACACTTTCTAATACTCAGTAGCCTAATAGTTATGTTTTTACAGCAAGTTATTGTGATTTATTACTTATTCGACTGTAGCCTGTTGAATTCCAAGTCACAGGCCAGATCTCCACCGCATTAGGAGCTGTATAAACACAGGGAATCCCCGCTACAGGAAGTTCCCTGAGTAACAGAGGCAAAAGAGAGGAGCTGCAGGAAACCTAGAAGGTAGCAGCATCCACAAGGCAAGAGATCTCACTGCCAAGCAGCTAGACCTTTTCAGAGAGCATTGCAAGAAAAAGCTTGGAGGAATTAGAGAGGGGATGGTGCACAACTTGGATCAGTATCTGAGGAGGTCCCTTCGAAAACAGAAGGAAAAACCATATGAAGTCACTTGCCAGGAGCACAGCAAATTGTGACGAAAGGGAAGAGGTTAGTAATGACTGAAAGGCTGAGGTCACCACTGTGACAGGGAATGCAAGATGGTGATAGTCACAAATTGTCTCAAATATGAGGAAGCCGCCGGCCAGGCAGATCACATCTAAAGCAGCAGGATATGAGATGAGGAAGGTGTAAAGCCTGAGCACCAGCTGTCACTAATGTGGCTGAAAGATGGCAAAGCCAAGCGAATCTCTGCCTGACATGTTGAGTTTGCTGTAACACAAAAAGTAAAGCAAGAAAAGGTGTTAAAAATCCTTTGTGTGCAACAGGATTAACACTGTGGGGTGAATGGCTGCTGCTGTCCTAAACCCAAGCAAGTAAATGCAGTTATGAAAGGTGGATTGAAGGTGAACTCCAGTGGTAGACTGACAGCTGAGGAAGCTGCCACAGCTTAAAAGAAGTCCAGGGAGCAAGGATGAGCCTTTGTAGCAGCTGGGGCTCTGCCACTGCAGAGTAGGAACTCTAGTTCGGGCACTGCTGAGATCAGCTCAGAGGCTGTCCACAAAAAGCGCTGTTACAGGGTAAATCACTGAAGTGCTAAAATCAAACAACCCTTTTGTGTTAGAATAGATCTGAAAAAAAAAAAATGCTAGCATTGGGAAGTTGCTACGCGCCAGATAGGTTTTGGGCTGTCGTATGGGACATGTTCTCCAGGATCCAAACTCTTTCTATATATGAAAAGTGGATTACGTAAAGCTGCACTGAGTGCAGCACACGCCTACGCAGCAAGCGCACCACGGTCACCCCATTGCACAGAGACACTATCCAGACATGAGTTCCCCAAATATACTCGCTTTTCTCCACAAGGCTCATTATGGGCTGCTAATATATGCAGCTGTACTTGGAAATGGAGTTCAGTGACAGCAGAGATGGCAGGGTTTTCTTGGTGCTTTAGATGCAGCTTTCGCTTCCAGAAGTTAGCTGAGGAGATTCTAAAAGTTTTTGAAGCAAGATTACACCAGACACAGAGCTCTGCATGCTGGTTTGGTTTGAGCGTTGGGTTTTTTTCTCCCCAAATGCACCAATATTCTTGTATTAGTACTTCTCTTTCTCAACTGCTTCTTTCTCCCTCTCCTTTACCACCTCGGCTGCTCTCTTTTTTAAACTCTCCTCACACTAACCACTATATCACCTCTCTGCTCTTCCCTGAGACCCCTCACTCCTCTCCCAGCCTCCCAAGCTTTCTCACACTCTGGATGCCTGTTCCTTATCTGAACCCACAAATCTCACATGCTCCCCGCTGCTGGCTCAAACCGTCCATTGGGATCCCTCCTCTCACAGCTCCACAGCGGCAAAATTCTATCTCCTTCTTGCCGGTCACCAGCAAATACAGGGATGTCCCAGCACTGGCAAACACTGGGATGTCCAATAACCAGTAAGCACTGGCAAGCAAACACTAGGATGTCCCAACACCAGGAAACAAACACTGGAACGTCCTGACACCAGAAAATATGGGAAGTCCCATAAAAGGCATATAAACACTGGGATGTCCAGCCAGTGGCAAACATTGAGATACCCCCATGATACCAAACAAACACTGGGATGCCCCGAAGTCACCTGGATGTCCTATAACCGGTAAACAAACCTCAGGCTGTCCCGGCATGGTGAACCCTCTCGGTACCTGCAAGGCAGGGAGTGGTGTCCGTCCACTGCAGCAGCTATGGCCACACACAGGGCAGCACGGTGTGACACGAGCAGAGTGAGCTGTGTTCCATCACCCACACTGGACACTGGGACCGGGCTCTGCAGTGGAGAGGAGGGGATCTGCTGGAGGGCAGGGGGCTCAGCAAAAGGATCAGAACAGGCTGGACCGCTGGGCAGAGTCCAGTGTCATGAGGTTTAACAAGGCCAAATGCCGGGTCCTGCACTTGGGGCAAAACAACCCTGTGCAGCTACAGACTAGGAGAAGTCTGTCTAGAAAGCTGCCTGGAGGAGAGGGACCTGGGGGTGTTGGTTGACAGTGACTGAACATGAGCCAGCAGTGGCCCAGGTGGACAAGAAGGCCAATGGCATCTTGGCTTGTATCAGAAACGGCGTGACCAGCAGGTCCAGGGAAGTTATTCTCCGACTGTACTCGGCACTGGTGAGACCGCACCTCGAGTCCTGTGTTCAGTTCTGGGCCCCTCACCACAAGAAGGATGTTGAGGCTCTGGAGCGAGTCCAGAGAAGAGCAACGAAGCTGGTGAAGGGGCTGGAGAACAGGCCTTATGAGGAGCGACTGAGAGAGCTGGGGCTGTTTAGCCTGGAGAAGAGGAAGCTGAGGGGAGACCTTATTGCTCTCTACAACTACCTTAAGGGAGGTTGTAGAGAGCAGGGACTGGGCTCTTCTCCCAAGTGACAGGGGACAGGACAAGAGAGAATGGCCTCAAGCTCCACCAAGGGAGGCTTAGGCTGGACAGTAAGAAAAAATTTTTCATGGAAAGGGACATTGGGAACTGGCAGAGGCTGCCCAGGGAGTCACCTTCCCTGGAGGTATTTAAAAGATGGTTAGACGAGGTGCTCAGGAACCTGGTTTAGTGTTTGATTGGAATGGTTGGACATGATGATCCTGGAGGTCTTTTCCAGCCTGTGTTTCTATGAGTCTATGATTCCACAAACTTCTAGAAGTTTGTCAGTTCGGGCTTTGTTTGTTGTTGTTATTATTATTATTACTACTACTATTACTATTATTATTATCATCATCATCATCATCTTTATCTTTATAAATGATCTGGATGAGGGGATGGAGTACTCTCTCAGTGAATTTTCAGATGACACCACATTGAGCACAAGCATTGATCTGCTTGAAGTCTCTGCAGAGGGCACTGGGCAGGATGGATGGATGAATGGATGGGCTGAGACCAACAGGATGAGGTTCAACGAGGCTGAGGACAGGCTGAGAGAGTTGGGCTTGTTCAGCCTGGAGAAGAGAAGGTTCTAAGAAGACCTTATAGTGACCTTCCAGTACCTGAAGGGCTACAAGAAAGCTGGGGAGTGCCTGTTCAGGGGCAATGGGGATAAACTGGAGAGGGGCAGATTTAGTCTAGTCATAAGGAGAAATTTCTTCCCTGTGAGGGCAGTGAGGCACTGGCACAGGTTGCCCAGGGAAGCTGTGGCTGCCCCATCCCTGGAGGTGTCCAAGGCCAGGTTGGATGGGGCCTTGGGCAGCCTGACAGAGTGGGAAGTGTCTCTGCCCATGGCAGGGGGGTTGCAACTGGATGATCTTTAAGGTCCCTTCCAACCCAAACCATTCTATGATTCTGTGATTCTATGGCTCAGTGCTGGGTTCTCCACTTGGGACTCATCAACTCCATGCAGCTCCAGGCTTGGGGAGGAGCGGTTGGAAAGCTGCCTTGCTTGGCAGAGAATGACCTGGGGGTGTTGTCAATAGCAGCTGATCATGAACCAACAGTGTGCCCAGGTGGCCAAGAAGGCCAATGGCATCTTGGCTTGGATCAGCAGTGGTGTGGCCAGCAGGACCAGGACAGGAGGGATCACTTCCCTCTACTTGGCAATGGTAAGTCAGCACCTCAAATCCTGAGTTCAGTTTTGGGCCCCTCACTAAAGAAAAGGCATTGAGTTTCTGGAGTGCATCCAGAGAAGTGTAGTGTGGTGAGAAAGGGTCTGTAACACAAGTGTTAGGGGAGCAGCTGAGGGAACTGGAGTTGTTTAGCCTGGAGAAGAGAAGGTGGAGAGGAAACCTTATTACCCTCTACAACCACCTGAAAGGAGGTTGTGGTGAGGTGGGTGTTGGTCTCTTCTCCTAACTAACAAGGGATAGGACAAGAAAAAGTATCCTCAAGTTGTGCCAGGGTGATTTAAATTGGATATTAGAAAAAATTTCCTTACCAAAAGGGTGGTGAAAGCTGCCCAGGGTAGTGGTGGAGTCTCCATCACTGAAGGTGTTCAGAAATGTTTAGATGTGGTACTTTGTGATATGTTTTTGTAAGCACAGTGGTGGGCTGACAGGTGAACTTACTGACCTTAGAGGTCTTTTTCCAAACTTAATGATTCTGTGATTCTAAGTCTTACTTGCTTATGTTGTCACCACCATGACAGCCCAGCAAATGAGAGCATGGAAGCCTCATTCCCATCACCCGTAGCTAGTAAGCTCGGTAGAGAGGTGCAGATGCCCAGGGAACTGCTGTGGCTGCCAGTGCAGATGATTGGACACTGACTTCAGCATCCATGGCCCCACTGATGTCTTCACACAAGACTTAAGAACTGGAGACCTCATGGTGGGCTTCTTCTCTTCCCTTCTCCTCCTTACATATCCAGTAAAGTGCTCCAGAATATTGCTGTCCTTGCAAGCTCTAAAAATACAAGCAGTGCTGAGGAAGAGTAAAGCGATCGCCTGTGAATCGGTCAGGAAGGTCGACATTCTGCTGTGGCCATGGATCCAGCATAATTACTATTGCAAGCTGAGCCAGGGGAAGAAGACACATACCTCTATACCGACAGGCTGGGCTCATCAGCCGCTGAGGCAGGGCTGGTGATGGAGCAGCTGTGTCACTTCAACATAGCAGATTGTGTAACCTGTAAATGATCTTTAAGGAAATACTGCAGAGCTTTTATTTGTCTCTGTGCTATTTTACCCCAGCCCAGTTATTTTACCAGTATTGTAAAAAGCATGGTGTTCCACAGGGCAGTAAGACTGTTTTCATAGCCTTCCCTTACAGCCCTTCCTCTTTATCATTTAGCTACTACTCCAATGACAGACTTCCTATGTTTATTAAAAACAAACAGAAATTAATTTATACCATGAATGCTTGTTCATTTAAATATTGTTAAAGATACAGCTTTAGGCCATAATAGCAGGGAAAATTTGAATTTTAACCAACCTGCCTCACCAAAATAGTTTCTTAGTGCAGTAGGTATTTTATTCCCACACGATCTGTTACTATATCAAGATCTCTGTTTCTTTGTCACATACGCATTTAGCAAGCAACAGGATGGCTGCGCCCATCACACTGGTTACATTCCAGAGGACACTGGCTCTGAAAATTAGCATGCTGTGCTTTTCTCTATTTCTATTCTGTGGCTTCAGAAAATAAGTTTGTACTGATTTTATGTTGTTTCTTTGACTGGCATCTCTGAAGGAAATAAAAAACTCTCTAGGAACCTGGAGTGGCATCATTTACTCTTGCAACATGAACAGGATTTGTAAGTAGGGTGCAGCTGGCATTTTCTCCTTCCTCATCTGCTCAATCCAGATGACAAAAACTCAAGTATCAGTTTTTGACACCTTGGATCCTGGATCTCAAAAGGAAGAATCTTTAAATATAAAAAAAATTGTTTTCTATTTTTTAAAAAATAAAGGTGTTTTGTCTGCCTAGGCCAGTCATTTGTAAATTTCTTTTCAGGTTTATCTTGTCATGTGTGTTGACCAGGTTTTCTCTAGTATAATACTTGCTCGTTGTTCTTTCATAGGGAAAGAGTACAGGGAGCTGTCACCTTGATTTAACGTAGTCATAGTGATCAGGTGTTTGGCTCATAATATCCCGTGTCTGCTGTGAGGAGTTACAAAACTGTTAGTACCACAGAGAGGTAAAGGAAAACCTAAATCTGCTCAAATTTAAAACTTCATTCTGAAGTATGTGGAGCAATACATGCGTGGGGCATCTGGTCAGCAGACGTTTCTTAAGCTTTATGAAGGAGTTTTAGAGAAACAGGAGAGGTCACTGGTATTTGAAAAACACACCTCTGAGCGGTACATACCTCTTCATTTTTAAGGGAAGGATGTCATTCAAAATCTGTCCTTTGGAAGCAGGAGTCCAGAACACGAACGGCCACCCAGTATTGAAAGAAGCAATGCACATTGCTTCCACCACTGTGGACGCTTGGCGAACAGCTGGAAAGTGTGTTGAGGAAATTCACAGCCTGAAATGCCCTACAAGCACTTGGTTTTGTAAGCTGTGTGTCTCCTGCTCTCCAGCCTCTCTTCCTTGACCCTGTCTGCTGAGGTAACAGACTCTAATGCCTGCCTTCCAGCTGGCTTCAGTGATTCCTTTCTCTGCAGTCCCTTACACTCCTTTAGCTTCTTCCACAGTCTCCATTGGAGTAACGGGGTGTTTTAGAGTCTTCAGTTTATTTGTCCTCAGAAAACACCTGCAAGGTCAGTATAGTTCTTTCTTCCCAGCAGAAAAATTAGTTAAGTTAAGTTGCTGGTCCAAGTTTCCAGAAGAGATGTACTCTTTTCAATGGTTTCCGAGTTGAAAAGTACCTTTTGTGTCACAGTAGCCTATACTAGCACCTCTGGCATCACCACCACATGAAGGTAGCTGGACCAATGCTACCTGCCTGAAGGCAGTCTCTAAGAAGCATCTTTGTGAACAATCAGATTTCTTTTTATTGACGCCTACAGTGTCGACAGGAACAAATGGTCAAAGCAGACGGAGGATGCCCTACCTCCAAACCCACACATCACTTGGCCACCACTTTAGTGACATTGTTCTTTGGAAATGAGAACTGGTAGTGAATTAGACTAAGCTCAACTTAAACAGTTCAGTCAACTGACCAAGAAATTGACTTCCTTTCAGGGCTCTTGGTTACGAAGTTAAAAAAAAAACCCAATATTTTTGTCAAGAAATGATCTGCACTTAATGGCTTGAGTCTTCTGGTGCTGAACTGATGAAACAGTGAAGCAACAGCAACAGGTGCAGTACTGTTTAAATGCATTTACAGAAAAAAACCCAACGCCAGAATGGATGTTAGGATATCATCTCATAATACTATGTGTTTGCAATTGAAGCAACGTAACTTCAAAAGCTTTGTGCAGCACAATAGTCTATCTCGCAAGTGTTGTGAAGAACAAGACACAGCATGATGCCTGTAGAGGGATTGTGCCAGAAGAGTTAAGGCACTCTATTAATAAAAGATGACCTCAGATATCAGATGTGAATGAATTTCCTGTAAACTAGAGTGAGCGAGAAGTACCGTTCAATCATACGCCACACAGGGCAGCTAGCAGCCTGTGCAGTGGATAACCTGACTGTTCCACATTAGAACTTATTCTGAGATAGGGTACAGAACAAAGGAGTAGCAAAGAAGGTCCAATTCAGAACGAAAATTTGACGGAAACCTGTAATCTAGAATTGGTTCTTGGGTTTTTACTAGAATTCCTTCTACATCTAGAAGCTGCAGGATATGCCTCCAAATTGGATCTTTCTGGTAATATTTTAAATGCAGATGTCAGTTACTGAAGAAAATCAACTACAATAAGTAGCTGTGCATCTTTGTAGTCTGTATATTTCTCTTGATACAAATGTATTACTGCATGAAGTTATAAATGTTTTAGAGATTTGTATGTTTCATAATTCTAGTTATTAATGAAAAAGTGGGGGTTTTGACACAGCTTTTCAAAATACAAGTACTTCTTGTAAAATGAAACTTTATTCTAAAATGTATCCAAAATTGCAAGACACAAGCACCATTAAACAGATAAATAGACATATATTTATGTACAGAGAGCATCAAAACACAAAACAATTGTTAATATAATTCTTATACCATTTTAATGAGTATCCATCAATAAAACTTTACAATTTAAAGAAGACTTTTCAGTTGCAAAACAATTGTAAAATCATATGTATAAATTATGTTTACTACAATTCCAATAACAGAGGCAAAGTAAAATACAAAAATAATAATCAATACTGCAAATTCAAATACAAAACCCAAAGTAATGCTGCACAGGTACATATGTACACTGGATGAATTCATGCAGCTAGGCAGTGCAACAAATTAACTGCTTAGTTTAACTTATCACAAAATGGAACAACCATGTCGGCAAACAGAAGAAAATATATTTTTGTAATAAATCATAGTGCATTTTGAAGCTAGACTTTATAAAATGATTGTTGAGTGATATACTTCTAAAATTCCCCAAGTGATCCGAGATTCCCCAACTCCTCTCCCGCAAAATAAAATATAAATGACAAAAGCTTAAAAACCCACGGTAGTACAGACTCTGATGTACTGGTACCATCTCAGTTTTTGTTTTTTTTTTTTTTATTCTCGGTATCAGACTTGTTTGTAAGTGTTCATGTCCACAGGGACACGTGTTACTCCTTGCTACCGAAAGTAAATCTTTCATAGCTCCAATGCTATCCCCATAAGCTGAATCTCACATGGTGCTTGGACTGCACTGTTTAGAGAGACACAGCTGAGCTTGGAAAAAAAAAAAAAAGAAGAAAAAAAAAGAACTCCTAAATCTCTATGAAGTACAGAAAGAGAGTAAAACGGAGGAGAAAGAGACCCCGTTACTCTTGAAGATCCTATCCCCAATTTCTTTAATTACATAAACACAGAATAACATAAGAGGCTTTTATGGCTTGGATGAAATTTCTGCTAATTTGCTGGGCAAGCACAAAGCCCATATTTCTCCACAGGGCTTGCCTTTCACAGTGCAGAAGGCTACAGACTGTTTTGGTTGGTGAAAGAAAGCTTCAGGTAACTATATAGAAAAATACTTCCGCAGTGAAAATGTATTAGAGAGAAAGAAACAAAATCAAAACAGAACCTCCTGAAAATCGTGACTGCTTGTGTAGCTGTGATACTAAAACATGGCTGTTCACCTTTCAGTTCTGCCTCGGTCGGTGTATCATGATCAAACATGTAGATAAAACGGAGGTTCACACCTCACTGAATATTACTGGTTAAGAGTCACAATTAGATGAGATACAATTACACAGTCAGACACTGTTTTCCTTAAAAATCTTAAGTGATAAGCACGCTCAGTGTTTTCACTAGGAAGTTACTGCTAAAATGCTACATTTCTTTGCTGAGAAGACATTAATTTACAGCAGCCTGTAAACTACTGAAGAGTTGTTCCCTGCATCCTTCAAGCCTCCAAAACCCCCTTTCAAGCCATCGCTAACTTTCAAGTTAACAGAAGTTTTGATCAAAACAGGGATGCAGAAAACCACCTGTATTGGGTAAACAATGTAGCCATTTATATAGCAGCATTTCTAAATTTCCAACATGCAAGCAGGGAAGCTACGAGACAGCATGCACTGCAGTGGTATGACCTTGTGCTTATGCCTGGTGAGAATACTATGGCATTTTCACACAGGAAAACATAAATGTTAGTCCCAGAAGACTCAAACAGCCAGCGTTAATGAAGCCATCAGCTGCTATGTAGTAAAGAACACCCCAAAAGAGGGAAAAAGTTTTGTCTGCTCGTAGCTTATAGATACTGAAGCTGAAGAGAATTACAAAGGCACAATACAAGCCTATATTTCTTGTAAATTATATATATTCAAATACTTTTGCTCATATCACCTCAAGATACTGAATGGTAAAATAATAACTGAAGATACAAATGTTAACTGAATGATATGCACTAAAAATAAATGATTGCTGAAGAAGACAGATCTTTACTTGCTACATTTCTACCCTTCCTGGGTGGTAAGCTTGTCCACCTTTTCCCCGCTGGCTGACAATACCCATCAAGATATTCAGGAACATAGTGATCCACTAGGAAAACTGGAAGAGTGTCAGACGACAGACAGAACGCTTTATGCATCTAAGAAGTTGTCAGTAAGTGGCTGCCACAGGAATCTTTCCCACTGCAACTGCTTTACCTTTGGCCCAGAACTCGCTAAGAACCCAGAAACAGCAACTGGAAATTCATACTCGCTTTCAGTCTGAGATGGGGCTAAGATGATTTGTGAGGACAAAATTTTGGTTAAGTTTGGCACTGAAAATACTGAACAGCAGCAGGGATTGTACTAGCACACTGTAAAAAAAAAATTCTCCATTTTTCTATTCATAGCTACATAAGATGCATATAATTTTCAACACTGAATGACCCACAATTCGGAAAATAAAGCAAATATATCAATACCACTCCTCTTAAACAAGCAAAAAAAAATTCCATGCACTGTTGAGTGATGAAGTTGTATGACAACTTTGGAGGCAGCTGCTGTTTCAGGCAGACACTTCATGAAGGTGAAAATGTGCAAGATACAACAATCACATTTTTAAACTTCAGCCGTTATTCATCTCACAAAAAGAACTGATAAAAGTGCTATTATGATTTTGTACTGAAAGATAATGAAGACTAATATCATATTGAACTAAAATAACCTAGGTGTATGGTGCAAGCCTGAGATGGAATTTGGTAAAAATGGGCTTTGCTAATCAACAGTAATGCTGTCTGCAAAGATCTGGTCTACCTGGAACTGGATACTTCCCCTATTTCTGAATCAGGATGCAAAATCATTTACCAGAAGTTTACAACCCCCTCATAAGCTGCCTTTGCTGCCTGTATTCTCACAATCCTAAATGAGGAGCTCCTAGATTTAAGCCTAAAGCTCTCAGCAAAGCAATCTTTAGCCATCCCTCAAACAGTAATCATCCCCATCAACATTCATACCCGAGAATCTCACAGCTGCATTTAAAACTAGCATGTGCTATTGATCTATGCAATGGTTCCTTCATATGTTGCTTTCAAGGAATGACTCGGAGCAGGCAGAGTGAGAGAGCCCACATAACAAATAAAGGTGAGGATTTCTAGGCAGGTGTGAACCTTCTAGAAATGTCCAAACAACTTAGCCCAGGTTACACCTGCTTATAAAACAGGAAGTAAAGATGAGGAAAACAGCAATCACGGGGCAGAAATCTCATGTTTGATGTTGAAGGATTCAGAAATTCATCTGGAAGCCACTTAGACTCAGGTTCTTATGAGCTGCATTATTCTTGCCCATACGAGGCTCCAAAAAATGCAGTTTTGCGTACAGGGATGTGAAGCTAAATATAAACACTTGGATCCACTCCACCTAACTGCAGACTCTTAAAAGCACACAGGAATCATCAGTGGAGAAAGCAATCGATCCGATAATACAATCTTAAAGAGGGACCTCCTCTTCTGCCCCTCTTCCAACTTTCAGAAGAGACCTAGGCTGGTAATTTTTAGGCAGCTAAAGTTAGTGCAGGATGAATCAGGCCATAGTGTTGAGTGGAAACAAGTCTGATGTGGTGATACAGTATTACTATCACAAAACATCGTCTGCAATAGCCTTGTCTGAGGCTCCAACTCAGACTTGCTTTGAGGTTAGTGACCCATGCAATCAATGTATTTCTAGCTCCACAGTGTTGCAAAGGACTTTTAGAAGATAAAATAGTGAGGCTTGATTTTATGACCTTATTTCTCTTCTTTAGTCCTTAGAAAATGCAGCTTCTTTGAGCACTGGATTCCTGGAGCTGTGCTACACTGGCTGTCAGTGACACGCTCAGAAGGGATGCCCTCTCAACACAAAAACATGTAGATGGTTGTGTTTTGGTACAAAACAATCGACACTGCTGAACCCTCAGCACTTTTACAGCTGCAGAAAACAGCTGTGTACTTCCAAAAGAATTTTGAAAGAAGGGAACCCTTCAGGGACAGGCCTATTTTCTGACACAGTCTAACGGCTTCAAATAAAGATGTATCTGTGGTAAAATTGCTTCCAAGGGATGCAGCTGGGATAGTTATGGTCCCTCAAAGCAAGACCCTAGACCATTCAGAAAGACATTGCTGTCAGGCAGCATTTTGGATCTCTCATCTACACAGACTACTGCCTTTCTAAAATGATCTCAGGGCTGCTTTTAGAAGTTACACACAAGGTATGGAGAAGTTCGCAGTTGGCCGGGTTACTCAACGTGGTTACTCCTAACACAACACACACGCATGCCCATGTATTTATAATGCTGTGGGAATTTTCTGTCTCTATACTTTTGAACTCTTCTGGTATGGCATGGATTGTTTCTTTGCAGTAGCTGTTGATAATGAAGATGAAGTACACACTGAGCAGAAAGACAGCTGTTCTGAAATACGCAAAATCTGTGAGACCCTCAATGTTATCAATACTAATGCTTAAGGTCAGAGGCACTATCAAATTTTGCATGCATTTTCTATACTGATATTTCTCTTGACAAACTAATTCCTGCTAGTTTGGAAAGTTACTGAGGTTTTATTTACTTCCAGAGACTGAAGTCTGAACATTAATTTAAGTTATCAAAGTCATTCTTTGTCTAAAAACCAACTGCCTAATTGTTTAAAGGTGCCCTGAAAATACTTAGCATCGTGGGAATGGGATGGCCCCACTTTAATCCGTAAGGGGCTGAAGAAATCTGTAGAAATTTTTTGTTGACCTTAGAAATATAAGGAATTTATCTACAGATTGGCTAGGAACTGTGAGGAACATTTATTAGTACTCGAAGTCTTATGTGGAAGGGTGAAGGTGCAAAGTCATTAACAAAGACTGCCTTTTCAAAAGATTACTCTAGTCATTTAAACTATCAATAAAAACAAATACAACAGAAATGTAAAAATAATCCAAGTAAGCATCCCCTTCAACTTTCCCAGCTTTTTCAGTTTTCCCATCATCTTGCAGTCTAGACAGGACTTGAATTTCTGATGTCAGAAATCAGCAAAGAAAACACACATATTTTAAGGTGTTTGTTGTGTATCCGAAAATAGTAATAAGAAAGTCCAAAAGTCAGAGTCCAAGAATTTAGATTATCTTTCTACCTGGATTAACAGACAAAGAACTAAATTCTCCTTAAAACATGGCCTCACGTATAGCCTGTGGTAGCTGGAGATGAGGACACAACACAGAGGCAGTGGTTCCTTACCCTCCTGTAAACTCTTAAGAGATGGGGTTCTGTCCTGGCACCAATGCGGAAGGTTTTGGGGAAAGAGACACCAGAGGAAAAGCTAGTATGTCTTTGCTCACATGGTGCAAGGAAGCCTGCAGGCTGGTGGGTCTCTCCAGAAGAGTCTGCTGAGGTCCCATAGGTGTCTTGGCTGGTGGACAGCAATAGGAGAGAGTTTCCCTCTTGTTCCTGCACAGAGTCTGATGTCTCAGGCTTGCAGGCACCTACAGCTGGAAAGCATATACTACATACCTGGCACAAAGACATGAAATGTGCTAACCTGCAGCTGCCTGTTGTCCATGAAAATCCAACCCCAAGCTCTCAAACCCAGATATGAACCATCTTGAACTCTCTTACATTATATTTGATTTAATATTCCTGTAAATGGCTTATATATCTGCCGTTTGAAATAAATTCTGAAACCACTAAGCGTGCTTAACAAAGCTTTAACTATATGTGAACAGCAAGTTTTGATGACAGAACAAGTACTGTTGCAGTATATAATACACATGGCTGTACAATCAAAAGCCACCTCTTGCTCCAAAACAAGAATCTACAGTAGTAAGCAATGGTGACAAGGTTTCTCACACAAAACCTACGGAAATTTACAGAATATGCATGGATCACTGAGGTTATCATGCCAGCAGTAGACTACACAGGGTATCTTGTGCAATGTGAACAAAGTTGACAATAGTTTATCAATGCTTTAAGTAATTCACATAAATATACTAACCCACCAGCTATCAAATCTTCCTCCTCTCCCCACCAGAAACAAGTGTTTGCCAGACACATGTACAGCAATCCATAAAAAAAAGTCATTTGTTTTTGAGGTTTTAGGCAAACATGCACAAAACAGAAGCACTGCAACATTTTTGCAGGGGGATACTTGCCACAAAAAAAAGCCTTCAAAATTGGTCTCTAAGCATATACAGCATTTTGATTCACACTTCTCAAATAGCCACTACAAGGCTAAAAAAGTTTATTGTTTGGATGCTTTTTGGCCTGAAAAAACTCAAAAATACTTGATTCTCAAATGACAGAAAACTCCAGCGTCCACTTCACTCATGCCACTCTTCCATATTTCAGCCCTAGTTTTGCAACTTGTATTCTCGTCCTTAACCATTAATGTACACATAAATCAAATAAACACTAGGGAGTTAATCAGAAAAATGAAAATAGAATGGGGAACAGCTTATACCTACTTTAGAACTTTATGTTATAGAGGACACTTTAGCAAACACTGCTTTTCTTTTCTGCTAAGCTGTTGGGCACATTTGGTGCTCCTTTTGGGGACGGGGTTTGACACCTGCTGGAAGGGCACGGGCACTCTGCTCCTCTGTAATAAAAGGTGTGGCCTGTGTATATCACAGTCCCTGGCCCACAGCCTGCCCAGACACCCGACTCCTCTGCTGGGGTTTACGGACTCTGGAGGATGCACCTCCTCATTAAAGAAAGAGAGCAGCTAAGGAATACAAGCAACCAGTTCGGCTGCTAGTAAGCTTGTTATCAAACTCTCCTACAAGTTAGAGCTTTAGTAAATTTCTAATCAAATTAAACATGTTTTGGATTTTATTTTTCCTCCAAAGTGCACGGCAAATATCAGTTTTTGTTTAAAGCCATTTTATGTCATTGTTAGAAATCATCTTGCCTAATGTGTGATTCTGCGAGATGCTAATTTTCTCAGGATATTGCAGTGCCGTTCCTTATTTGTTGTTAAGCTCAATGCCTCTAATGAAGTAAAGTCTCTATAGTAGGGCCTTAGTTATAGATGTGAACAACTTTCTGTATGTTTAATGGGCAAATTGTTCATATTGTTGTACAAAGATCTGGCATGGCATATTTAATGGGAAAATCCAAACAAGAGAGAAGAAAACAAGAAGGTTAAATGACAGAAATAGACTACAAATATCCAGTTCATCCAGTTGATAATTTGGCTCCTCAAGGATTGGAGCATTTGTTCCATAGCAATAAATCTTTGTATCAAAAGCAATTATTGATGATTCACTGTATAGAGACAAACACAGGTTTGGCCATGGTTATTGTTATAGTTCCCTCCTAATCTGAGGAACTGTATATATCTCTGTGACAGACCAAACTTCTAAATTGTATGGTCTATTTCCTAGTACACCCAGGGTACTGAGAAAATGCACCACCTTTGAAAATCCCCATTTTTTTGTGCTGATTCTCTATGAAAACTGGTGCTAAACTGCCAGAATTTTCCCTTAGCAAAATTCTCAAGAGAACAGCGAGGTAGCGTACGAATACCTTGTTTTGAAGCGCACAGCTGTGCACATCTGGTGGACATACTATCCAGTCCTAATTACCAGGCCCTGTGAACAAGCCTGCTTGACCACTTGTTTACTCTTCTGAGAGATACAACTACAGAACCCTGCACAGCTAAGGGGCACCCTGAATTATCCGTGAGATACAGTGAAAACACGGAACAGACAAACAAAATGGCTATTTGTGAATTAGACTTTTACAAAGTCATCATATCAGATGTTAAGCAATCCACTTTTGGGGATTTGGAAGGAGCTTTCAACAGAAAGTCCAGCTTTATAATCCAGAGGAACTAGTCAGTAAATCTTCTTTTGATCTGATTTCCCCAAAACCATGCATTTCAGCAAATATTTACGATGCTCAATTTAAAAAAGGTAATTTGTTTTCTCAATTTTTTTTTTTGCACAGTGACATTAAATAGTGGCTTGAAAGTGACCATTTCAAATTATAACTGAAAATTGCGTTTTTATTAAATGTGAAAAGAGGTACCCAAGAAATCTTTATACTAATTTTTATGGCAAGTTTTCCCATTACATGAGAGGCTTCCTTACACATTTCAAGCTTAAATGAAAAACAGTGACCAAACAGAAGTCTGGACTAAAACTGCAAAGCTGTTAGCTATGTTGAGGGACACTGTGGCTGCACAATTAAAAACATCATGGAAGGACAAGTTCACAAAAATAGCTCATGTAGTAGTGAAAAATGCTCTAATAAAATAAGAAACAGAAGAAAGCCAAATCTGTTCTGCATATTAGTACTTTTGATATATAAACGTGCTTCCGCATTGGTAAAAACTTTAAAATAACGTCTGTTTAGGGAAGACTTAATTTGAGCTTCTGGACTGTCCATGCCCAAGCATGGTTTTAGCATCCCACTTTCCTGAAGGATACTACTTGTATTCTTTCATCCATCTAAAACTGCATTCAGGCTTTATTTTAAACAGATCTGAAAGTGTTTGCAGGATCAGAGTTTTAATGTACTACACAGACGATCCATTTATTTACTCTAAATTTGTTACTGTAATTTGTTTCCAAGATGACAACGCTGGCAGACAATTAGCATGCATGCATTCAAAGCTGTATTTTAGATAAGGGCTTTTTTTTGTTTGTTTCTGTTGAAATCTTACTTTTGTAATTTCAACAGACCCTCTGCATTTTGCTCTATTTACTCAGTTTATACATCTGCCAAATAATGTTACACCTCAGATAACTTATGTATTTCACCCAGATGACAGTTAAATCCTACCAAAAAATGACCTCATATGAGTGGTTTCCTCAAAGTTTAAGCAGGACAACTGGTATGAGTAACAGCTTATAGAATTAGGCCAATTATGTCTGGAAAGCAGGGGAAACTGTAAACACTAAGATTTAAATCTAGCTCATTTATCTATGAGTGTACTCAATTTTTACAGCTTTTTGTACCAGTAATCCTGAATTAGATCCTTAGCATGATCAGTTTGAAGAGAAATGAGCTGTCACTGTGAAAGGAGGTTTTGAGTATTTTAAAGACCTGATTCCCATCAAGATTCCCAATCCCTAGGGCACAACTAAAATCAAGCTTGTTTGGGACAGGGGCCATTACTTACAGTAAATGAAAGAAAAAGCAATTTATCTGTACTGATCTTACTTATATATCGTTAAGCTCTACTTTACATTCTCCAAATACCAATGTGCAGGATCAAAACTTGAAGAATCCAGTCTGTATTTAGCAACCACCACCACAACAAATAATCGGAGATGACCAAGAGCAGGAGATAACACTAAAAACTAATTATCTTCAAAATAGAATCGGTGTAACATTTATCAGCTGAAAATCCATTTTGACTGGTAAATGGAAAAAAAAAGAATAAAACGTTCAACATTGACTATTGTAACAGCTAGGTCTTCATTAAATTACCTATCTAATTCTGAGCCATCTTTACATGCAGTATCTTTATTGTTAGCCACAGAACAGGGGAAAATCCAAATGGGTTTAGTCAGTTCAAGAAGCTGTCTTTCTGATGCATGAATTGCTGTCCATAAAGAAATAAGATTCTATTCAGTTTTTCCTAATTTCAATTATTTAAAATAAATTATTAGCACACGTTTCACTGGGTATTCCCACTGCAAGGGAAAGTAACAGCTGGATATCTTGGGGCATAGGGCATTTAACCTTATGGTATGGGGATCAGGCTGGTGAGTCTAAAAGTTGTTATTATCTCTGAATACATGGCCCATTGGTGGCCTGGTTTCTGTAAGCAGAAGGCTTCTAGATCAAAAACGGCAAATGTGGCCTCAGCTACTGGCTGGTGGACAACCCTCTGATCTGGAATGTGTCACTCTGAGATGTCTTCATGTCAAGCAGAGGTGCATTTATTTCACTGAGCAGCAGACGGTGTGTCAAAGACTCGACTCAGGGTTATTGCCTCATTTCTTACCTGCACCAAACTCACTCGACAGTGGAGGGAGGGAGCACGGAGTGCAACTGCAATTCTTCCTCATGCTCAGACAATCAATAAAATAATGTCACCCATACATACAAATATGTATGTGTTTTTTTAATGCACACGTCAGGTCACATGCTTTACTTCTGATTAATTTGGCGTCTTCCTTGCCATAAACTCCATTCTTGTCTTAGACATGGAGATAAAATATGGGTGATGTGGAGATAAAATCTGCATATTAATACTCCTCTTCATGGGTTTATGCAGCGGGTAAAACACTGGTTTCACTACAAAACCAGAAAGTGAATCCCACTTTCAGTTGATTTCTACAAAGCCAGAATATTTGCTTGATTTCTCACAGTATGAGAGATCCATCACTCCCTATTTCTGCTACTCTAAGATTTCATCACTTCTGTTTTCAATAAGACTTGAACCTTGCCTGAGAGAACAACATACAGAATCGTGATCTACTTATTTCTGTATTAAAGAGAGAAATCTTTCTAAAAAAACCAATGAGGTAAAACTATTCTGCACCTTTTTTAAAATTAAAATTCCTCACAGAGCTGGACAAGTCTGACATCATCAATTATGCTGCTGTATAAGGGCAGATATAGGCAGCAGTTACATTGCACACTGCTATCTAGTGCATTAGAAACAGAAGCAGGAGTGAAAAGTCAGTGCTTGAAACTTCTCTTTCTTTCCGCATTTAATACTCTAGATATGATGAAAATCCTACAAGGATTTAAAAGTGAAAGTAAGAAAACGAATGAACAAAGCAGAAAAGCCTATGTGTATTTTAAAAACCCAAAGGGATACTTATAATTTTAAAGCTGAATACTTAGCACATAAGACTGTTCTCTAATGGTTCAGCTGCAGAACCTATGTATAGTTATTATCACCTGATCTTACCAATGCATGTGAAAAGTAACTTTTCTGATACATGTAAGCAAAGGATGTAAACATTCCCTATAGAAAGCAGGTTGAAATTCTAACAATGAGATATATATTCAAGCAGATCTTAAAAATCTAAAATTTTGCAAGCTTGCGTATTTTTTATGCCACTAGTTTCTGGGGCTACATTGGTATGAGAAATGCTGGACACACCTATCAACTGGCGGTATCAGGGCACAGAATACAGGCTATGAGCAGCAGGGCTTAATCTTGTTCCTTTTGACGCCAGGAATGTATTTACTGAGACCAATGCCACAAGACCAATGCTGCCAATTTGATATAAATGTTTTGGAAAAGAAATGGAAAGGGGGAAGAAAGATACACTGACAGCAAGAAAAATTGTATAGAAGGGAATTTGAAAGAACTACAGAGGAAAATTCCGTGCCTGAAAGGATGTTATAGTCCTGTATATAAATTAGGATAACATATTTTTTGTTGATACTCAGTATGTGTTGGCAGATCCATTTAAGGGGTTTCTTTGCACAGATTTAATTTAATGGTCAGACTTTTATCCCTAACAGGTAAAATACTGCAGATAATGCCAAATTCAGAAATAAATTAAAAAAAATAATCAAGTCTCTGGTTAACACTAAGCCCCAGTTTTTCTCAGCCTTGCCACAGTACCAAGTTTCAGTGACAGAATGTCTTCTAAGAAAGCCCTCAGTGATGCACCACGGCCAGCTGTCACATGCTCAGTGGACACACTGCTTGCCTGCAGGAGCCCCAGCCTGGCATGAAACAGTGCAGGGGGTTCACCTGGAGACACACAACATATCCCAGACGCACTCAATGGTTTAAATGCTCACTTAAGGGCACGCTTACCTGCTGCATGAATGAGGTTTCGCATCTGATACACAGCCCAGATATATCCACCTAATTTAGTCCAGTAGCAATGATATCATTGGGCTGAAACCAGGCACAGAAGAGTTCTAAAGTCCATCTTAGAAGCCTACCAAGGATACTACAGATGTCAAATGCAATCTGCAAGGACATCTAGACTCTGCAGTCTTATGGGAGAAGCTGAAGTGCATTGGGACATAGCCACTGAAACCAGTGGCATTAGTGACAGCAGTGAAAGTCTTAGGAATTAGATCTGATTTTGTGTTTTTGTAACTGAAATTAATAGTAGGGGCTTCTAGCATCTTTTGAGACATCAACAAAGTGTTTTCCAAAGATAAGCAAATGAACTTAATTTTCATAATCACTAGTCCACAAAACCATACAATGACTATCTAGGCTATGCTTACAACTAAAGAAAGGAGTTGTTATTTCTAAAAAGTAATGCTATCAAATGTTTTGCTATTTTCATATATTATACATACATTCATATATATAATATACGTAAATAAAAATAAGTTTGGAGATTGCAGTATTCCTTACATATCCTGTTGCAGCTACCATCACAAGAGCTTTTTTACTGTATGTTCACAAAAAAGAACTCCATGCAAGACTACATGGATGTATTACCTCTTAGAACTGCTGCTCCTATGTAGGTGGCTATCCTATAAGTAAGTTCCAAGGAAAGGACTTTATTTTTTTGCCTGTTACATGAATTTTTTTCCAGCCACTTCATTGGCATTGCTGATCATCAACCTTTTCATCACTGAACAACAGAAAACTTTTGTTTTCTTGAGTGAGCTGGAAGTCATTAGGAATTAAATGCACCATAATCTTGGTCTTGGAGCTTTGCCTGACAAGATATGGGACTGCTTTCAGAAATGTTTCTTTTAAGATTGTGTGCCTTTTCTCCACTCTATCCCCAGCTTTTATGTCTAATATGGCGACCTCCTTATAAAATGGCCCAGACCTTTGTTCCTCTTCTGTTCATGGCAAAAGGTAAGACTTCTCAAGGCTAGCAATCACAGAAAGTTTAGTCCGTCATTTTGGCTCAAAAAAAAAAAAAAGTAAAAAAGCAGATTGCTTACTTGGAAGTTTAAGGGTAGGCTTCTTTTTGGAAGGCATTGTGAACACACACAAGTAGCAGGGTGAACCTATCTCTGAGTGGGCTTAAGAAATACTGTTTATAATTACGACCAGGGACTGTTACATTTTGGTTGAGAATCACTGAAAATGGGAGATAGAGTAGCAAATTGTTAGAAAATTTGAGTGTTTCAGTGATAAGGGCTCCAGCCTATTACCACTAACTACCACCCCTGCGGAAGATTAGGCTAAATAGAAAACTCATTTCCAAGGGCAGAAGAAGCCCTGACGTTATTGCTAGATTCTATAGCAACTGGAGCTCACTTACAGTAACCTTATAGCACTCTATATAAATTAAGAAGCTTGCATCAAATTTAGGCTTCCATTTAAAATAGGTATTGCAGATATTAGGCTTCAATTAAAGAAGAAAAATAACCTTCAGTGCTTCTTTTTTTAAAGGCAAAGTATTTAAAAAAAATCACCGAACTAGGTGAAAATTATTGAATTTCTCCAAAAAATTAAGATGAGCTTTCTTCTATTTCTTGACACAGTATAATTTGTGATTCACAGGGTAACTGGTATCAAACACAAGTTAATGAAAGCTCTTATAAGCAATTTTATTCCTATCCATAATGGCAGACATTTACAAAATCAGAATTTATCATTTGAGTTCACCTTTAAAAAATAACTTATAAAGCAGTGATAAATGCAACATAAAACAGTTCAGGAGGGGAGAGGGAAAGCAAATTTTAATAATTAAAATGTAAACGTGAAAAAAAAGGATGGAAAAAAAGTCCCTACTTCTCATTTCTACTTAAGTTTTCATGTGATTTTTCAATGTCCTGTGGGTCTATATTATGTATGTGTGTATTTCTATATCACACACACATACATATAGGTTAACCCACGCATGTACATACACAGGTAACTGTTTGCAGTTCCACCTTGGGCAGTTCTGTTACGCCACTCTTTACAGTTGCCTCAATCATGTTTGGGACCCACTGTCTTGACAATACAGGGGAGATGATAGAAAAAAAAAATGGTGGGTCTGATTGTGTCTGAGATCCTTTTGTTAAACTGTACACTGGGATGAATAATTTTCTTCTGCAGTAGCTCTCTGAAGAGGGCCAACTCACTGTGGTCTTCACGGCGTGACTTGTTAACGGATCACACACTCATTGTCATGCTAGGGGAGTACTGGAAAAAGAGGAATCCACATTTTAACAACCATTCTTTCCTCCCAGATAGCTAAAAACACTTCTGGACCATAGCAATGACTTCAAACATCAACACACTCTTTGAACTTCCTCCTAAATTTGCACTGTAGCCTGTGCCAAGGCTGCAGCTCAATTTGTGGTATCATAACATCTTTTATGCTTCTTTCATTACGCAAAAAGCCAAATCCCATGAAGACTGTTGGGGTGTTACCTGAACGGTCTGATGAACCAATACTTCACTGATGCTTTCCACACCTTTCCTGGTCCATGTTGACTATTGCGGGGGGAATTAGCTAGGCAGATCACTAGTCTCAAGTAGACTAGCTGGCATTTGCAGTTAGCTGAAGCACATAAATACTTTTGAGAGCATTTTATTATTTTATGGAAAGAAAGAACTAAAGATACATCTGATTACAATTACACCAGGCTTTTGGTCTTTATTATTCTGTGTTATTGATTTTAGAAAGCAAGCTGAATCAAGAACCAACAGTCATTCTCCTTTATGTGAATCAAAAATTAATCACCACATTATGTTACTATTGTAACACAAACTGAACTGCAGCCCTTACACAAGCTATAGCTGCCTGCAAGTTAGCAGTACTTCATTACAATAATCAGTGGGACACCACAATACCTAGAAGAAGTGAATATCTATATGACTAATTTGTATTTAAATCGAAAAATGTGGAGTGTAGAAACACTTAATTTGGTCTAAAATATTCCAAGTAGAGGAAAATATTCAAATGCAGTAAGTATTAGCATTATGAAAACAGATACAAGGTAAATATACCTTTGCAAGAATAAACACACAATAAAAACCTGCCAAAGCTACAGTTTCAAGCTGGCCGTTTCCAAGTGTCCAAATGTATTAGAAAAAGTATTGTAGTTTGGATGGGCGTTCCCTGTCATCTACACTACGTAGAATGGAATATTTGGGTAAAGTTTGTTTTGTTCCATGTCATGCCTCTGTTGGTTCTTCTGACCCATCATGAGCTGAGAGCTTTCTTTGTGGGCCAGCAAAGCTAGTAAAAACATTTTGATCTGTAGTGAATGTCACAGACCAGCACAAATGCCTAAAGCAAAGTGGCTGTTTAAGTGATTTCCTATATATCTGAGCCCAAGTACCTGGGTAATTCCTTTGGACAAAGATAGTTTAAAGGTGTTTGTGATTTTTAACTTATTAGCGAAGCACTGTTCCTCATCCCTAACTAAAGCTCCTGGTGAAGAGTAAATCTGACTAAGAAAAGATTTCTCAATAATGGCTACCCTAAGTAGCCATCACAAAATATAAATCAGAAAGCATGACAGTTCCTGAAGACTGCAATGTGACTTGTGGCATGTATAATGCATGCCTTGTAGGAATACATCACACATAAAACCTTGAAAAAACTGGGTCCCAAGTTCTTACCGGTAGGAAAACAACAACTAAAGAACACCTAGAATGCAGTAAGTGTCTCAGAAAATGTGTTTTCTTTGAGAACAGCTGACAGCCTTCTTTTCATCACTTCAGTCTGGTGAAGCAGTACAAGCAACACATACCAAACAGAGTGGTCAAGGATTACCATGACCAAGGATCACATTTAATCAAGGTTCTGTGGTTACTTTTTTTTTGGCAAATGTTGAAACATCAGTCTTTTGGGGTTGTATAAACTGATCTTCTCCAATCCTCCACACTGTCTGAACAGATGTTCTTTTTATGAAGAAACCAACAACTAACAACAAGAAACTTCCTTTTCACTAGTTGAAGAGGCAAACCCAATCCCCCCCATCTGATTCCGATTAAATTTCCCAAGCTGTTTTGAAATCTAACAAAAAATGTTTACTCATCATAATTTCTGAGATTTCTGAGCTCAAGCTTACCACTGGCATACTTAACGAAGCTGTACTCGCTTCTGGCAGCAGTGATTTCCAGTAAGGACAGAAGTGTAGAAATAACACAGCACTTCTGAAAAATCAGGCCACTCCTATTTAGGAAGCTAAATGTGTATTTGAAAACCCAGCTTCAGGCAAGTGAAAATACTGTAATTTTGCTTTGTAGTGTATTTTACACCACATTTTGCCGCTTCAAGCATTCTCCATTTTAATAAAGCACTATTTGTCCAAGAACAAACACTAGAGGGAACCTTTGCTTTTTCTGGCTCTAATAGCACACCATGTTTCCAATGCGAGATCTACCATTGCTCTAATTACATACTTCAATGTGAATCCTGTTTTAAAAGGCATTCCCCCTTGTTTAGAAGTCAAAGGCTGGGCAACCATACATAGAAAACACTCAGATGTAAGGATCTGTCAACTATGTGTATTAAGGCTGCTTGGATGCTGCCTGACAAATTCCTGTTGTGCATTACTGAATACATGTGGTGCAATTATTGCTGCTTGACAGATGTAACCTTCATTGACAACTGACCTCTTAATCTAGAAAAAGTTTCTGCAGTATAACAACACTGCCTGCATTTTCCAGTTTCAGCTCAACTGCTAGCAGTATTTTGACTCCTTTCTTTTTAAATACTACAACTTTAGAAGCTAGTAAAGAAACACATAAGGCACAGTGTTGCATTACATTACAAACTGTTCTTTCTTCTTTTTTAAAAAAAAGAAAATGTCACAGATAAAGGTTCATAAAGTAAAACCAAACTGGCTAAAGAAATACTTACGCTCTCACTCTGAAAAGGGTTTAGGAAGTTTCCACCCATCTCACCATCATCCCTGGGAGTGCCAGGCTGATTACTCATGCTCATATTACTGGGAGAGTTCTGTTAAAAAAGATTTTAAAATACAGTTTAAGTGTTGAAAATTTCAGTTCATTTCCCAGCTTCACCAAGTGTGCATTCGGCACACTTCACACGATCCTGTAGTACACTAAGATGCACTGTGCAATGCACTGGGATTTTCACAGATGAAAAATAAGCCTCTGCAGGGTTCTACATGATTCAGTCACTAACTTTGGTCTGCGAAGTAATGTTGACTTCCCTGAAGGAAGAATTATTTACCTGTAATACTTATTTTCAGGCTACAGCCAGCGTCTACTGAAGTCAGGAAAAGCTATAAGAGACTGCTGCAGGTACGAGAGGCACTTTGCGATCAAATTCAGTGATGTTTATGAGCTTGTGCCTTGATGTATGTGACATATGAACTTGTACTTAAAGCTAGACACATGGATGGATCTGCTCTACACAGACATTCACAAAGGCCTGTGCCTGGGGCCTTTGTTCTTAGCGTTCACTGAAATAAAATTTCACAAGTAGTTCGCAATGTGGTTCAAGTGCTAAACCACTTCACTTATCATTTACAGGTAACAGAGTTAACAAGAGTTTTATATAAAGACTCCTGAGCACCGGCTGGCAAGGTGACTAGACCTGCAAACACTTTCAGGAAGACTCGTGCTTCTGATATTTGCTTACACAGAGTATAATGCGAGTGTTGTCAATCTACCTTTCAATGTCTATGTGTGACTGAAATGCTGATGAGTAATAAATGATACAACGGCTTCTGAAGATGGATTTCCTTTTCTTAAAGAAGTGCTCTTGTACAACTGTCTCTGCAATGTTGAGGAAATGCTTTCAAGATTCAGCTACTTAGAGAAAGAGTGAAATGAAGTAATGGTCACAGAAATTACTCTAAGTCAATAGCTAATACATGATGATTGTGGACACTACAATTATGTGTTTTTATAATACTGATTTGTGGTACCCTACCATGCATGGAGCATGGATGAGTCTCTTTCCACCACCGTTAGGACTCCTATTTATAGAGTACTGGTAACTGAAAAGGAGCAGTCAGGGAAAGGAGGGATTGAAGTAATGAACTGCATTATGAAATGTTTACATCTTCACAGTTCTTCCCCAGATTTTATTTTCTTTTTATCCAGAAAAACTGAATGTAATATTGCTGTTGAGATTTCCCTTATAAAAATGTAAACCTGGTACATTAAAATAAATTTAACACAAACCTAGTGCAGCCAATGGGCAAGCTCACACAATGCAACTCCAAGAAGTGTCCTTGATAAATGACCAAATCATAAATCCCTGTAAGAATCCTAAGCAAATCTGTTCTGTTTCTCTCATGCTACTCTTAACTGAAAGCTGCCCTAATTTCTTGGCAGTTTCCCTGCAACTACAGAGGCTATCTGTCCTACTCTGGCACTATAAAGATGTATAGTGGAGTAATAGCTGAATAGAAAATGGGATGACTTTTACTTCCCCTTCACACCACATTTCCATCTGCTCTCCTTTGTAATCATAAAGTCCCATGCTGGCCACTGTCCATAGTTTAAGTATTGCAACAAATTCCCTTGTTCCACAGGGTTTACTTCACCTCCAAACAGAATAAAAAGTGTTGTTCTCAGCTTTAATTTGCCACTACATTAGTAGAGTTGTATGTCTGACCCCGTCACATACTGTCTGTTTTGCAACCTATTTTGAATATTTAAAGAAAGGCTGCTGTCAAGCTTTCACCATACTCCCCTAAGGGAAGAGCACCATTCTCAGTCTGAATGGCCAAGCATGTTTATGGGTTCAGCTCAGTGTAGATTAAATATAAAATTAATTACACAAGTATCATGGACACCTTACCATTTTTCATCAGCACTTAAAATGCAACTTCCAGAGTAGGGTTAAGACCCCTGCCTTTGCCCTTTCCCCTCTTTCAGCCTTGTTCACTGCTTCTGAACAGTGATCCCTAGACCTCCTGGAATCACTGCACAAGTCCATAAAAGACAACTAAAAGCCTAACTAGTTAATTAACATCTGACAATTAAGTTTGCTATTCAGTGAAGTTAGTATAGCAAACATTTAGGGATCCACAGCTTGAGAATGGTTGAAACCTATTGCTTTAATTCAACTAAAGCTATTGTACCTTAAGCAGGAATTAATTCAGGGAAGTCTTGTTGTTTGTGTAATGCAGGTCATATGACATAATCGTATCCATCCCTTCTGGCCTTAAAATCTATGAATATAAAGTTTAAAACCCACTAAGGCCTTGTCACATTTATTTTATTATGATGCTCTTGCACTTCTGTTCATTCCTGGGGAATTTACGCGTATTTTATCTTGCTCTATGCAGCACAAAGCTTTGCAATTCTGCAACTGCTACAGTACACTAGCCCAAACGGTTCAAATTCCTGACATAAAAGCTTTTAAAGCAACTCCCTTAGGCTACTTTTACGGCCAGTATGGGGTTTAGCATTGTAGCACTAGCTGATTTTTTCCAAAGCAAGTGTGTCTTTGATGCTTGCACAAATTCCATGGGTATTACAAGAAACACTGGTTATTAATGTTTATTTAATATGCATAATTTCAGTTCATTTACTTCCCCCATCTCAATATACTTCATAAAATCTTCATTTTTTTTTTCCATTCAGCCAATTAAATTAAAATCTTCACTAGAAAATGTAGCTTTGAATTCTTTGAGCTGGACTGATTCTACCAAGACTGAGTTAATTTTCTGCATCTTCAGGGAATTGACTATCAGATCCTCTAATGTGCATTTTACTCCAGTGGAGTCCTGGACTTCAGCATCTACCATCACACACTCCAAACTCTGTTAACTTCAGTAAACAACTTCTGTCACTGGAAATCTACTTGTGAAATAGCCAGCTGCAAGACTAGCTGGTGATGTATACAGGGAGACTGTTGCCTTAGCAAGAACAAACCTGGTAACCGTGTACAAAACTGGAAGGCAGCCACATATTTTAGCATGCACCAGCCCCAGAAATCTACTATTCCTTGCAAGCAGAACTTGTCCATTTAAGTTTTAAAAGCATTATGTACTATTTTCTATCTGAAGCTAAGCAATGCTACCCACACTTCTACTACTATCAATGAGGCTGTATATTGGGCAGCACTATTCAGAAAGAGATATTTAAAACCTATTATATATACGAGTGTAATAAGACAACTCTATTACTTCCAAAATAAACAGAATTTTTCTTTTTGTTTGTTTGAAAAAGATATATATTACATATGATTTCCAAGAGTTATTTACTCCTGGGTAAACTTTTGGGTACCAGTTTTCAGAGTTTTTGATACTTGTGCTGGCACATATACTAACAATACCAGTGGGTGGGACGTAGGCTTTTAAGAATAATCCTGTGGCAGGCTAATAGGAATGCTTTAGGTTTTTTCCTCAAAAAATGCTCCAGTTTGCAATAAAAACACTAAATAAAAATATGGACATTGATTTTAGAAGTGCTATTTGCTTATTATCTCATTGGAGGCTTTTATTGAAGTCATCACTGCAAATCTTAGCACAGCACAATTAAGGTAACATGGTCACTTCAATCCATCATTTTACTCTTTGCAGAGCCTGAAAACATTATCGATCATAAAAATGTACCAAAATATGATTGCTATAGACACTGCTCCCTTACAGAAGCAGCAATGGCCTTGGACACATGCTGCTAAGGTCTTTCTCTCCAGGAATGAAACATGCTAAGCACACTTTACAGGCTACTGCCCCTCAACAGAAGACCACAAAGTGGGGAACTATGCACAGTCCTCATCATCCTATTTGGAGATAAAAATATGTATCACTAACTGAAAAATGATTGATACCTTTTGAACACCCAAGTGTATTCTCAACAAATTAACACTACAAATGTCTGTATGAACCCCTGGGGAACTTAGGTGAGCATTTTGTTGCCTGCATGCTGGCATCACATCACAGCTCCTGGGAATAGACCTACAGCAAGATCCCTGGCGTGAGGACAGCATGGGCAGACCAGCCTTAGACAGATCTGAAACGGCAAACTCTGCACTGGGTGAGATCTAGTGACAGCACCATGGTACTCTGACCTGAGACAATCAAAAACTGACCTGCACTTCATATGATCAAACAAACCTATACACCTTCCTCAGAAGGCTGTTAGGAAATTTGCTACAAATGAACAAGTTATAAAATTTTAACTGAAACCATCTCTTCAGTGATTTCTGTATTTATAGATCTAAAATGCAGGAATACTGTTGTAGTGATGTATTGATTAGTACTAGTCAGTTACATTTGAAGATGCTGAGCATAAAATAAAGTGTTTTGCAAGGTACAGATTTATGTCACTTTATCAATACCAAGGAAGCTCCTTAATTCCTAAATTAATGATCACCAACGTGGTCAAACACAGTTTTTTCTTCATAGATGCCCAAACCCCTGCAGGTTAAAATTACATTCATTTCCAACTATCTAATGGTTTTGGTATCAAAATAAGACTTCTTAAGCAACTTCATATTCTAACTTTTGGAAATTTATACTAATGATTAAGATATTAACATCGCTTACAGACGTGACAAAAGCAATCATGCAGTGCATAAAAGTAACAGCCTAATGACATTTTCCCAGATTTATATTTAACTAGAACTGATTATTAGAACTATGTTTATTTGTCTTAACAGTATGGAAGGTTATAACATTATCAATCAGATTATGAACTGGGTATAATTAATCACATTCATTAATACACATTATTATTCACGAGGGAATACGTCTATTTAAACTCGCTATTGATTGTATTGGTTTTAAATCTTCAATTAATACTAATTCTGTCTGCATAGCCTCCAGAGTTGACAAGCAGAAAATGCAGATAAACAACAAAAAGCTTTGTAACAGAGATGAAGAAAGTACGTTTAGAGTGAAATATTCTAAAGATGCCAAATATTTTATCAGATACTCACTTTGGAAATACTGTCCATGTCTCCTGAGCCTTAAATTAAAACAAACAATTATTCAGTTAGTCTTGAGCTGAAGTTAACCTAAGATTTTTTTTTTTCAGAGTAAAATCACAGTTTAAAAGCAATACTTTCAAACATAACCAACTGTACATCATCTCACTTCCTTCCCAATGTCTCTCTTAGGAAAAGCATAGAGTCAGTATTGAATAACGTTAGTCATTTGTCTGTGTAGACACCCAGTGCTAAAAGTCAGAAAAGAATGAGGGACACACATCTGATCTGTATCAGTTATCTGGATGTCATCCATTCAGGATGAGAGAGCCCAGCACAACTCAGGAACCGGTATGTCCAACCTCCCTGCCCATTACAACTGATACGGTGCAAGTAGGCAATTAATTTGGCGTATGCCCACCTGTGGGAAATGTTGCTTCAAACTGAGGGAAAAAAAAAAGCAAAATAAAGGCCAATTAGAGCAAAAGTTTATATTCCTGAGGGAATAAAAAGACCACTTTTATCACTAAGATATCACTGGGAGGGCTTCATCAATGTCTTTGCACCCAGAAGCAGAAGCCTACTACTGACATTATCTGAAATTACATTAACTTTCGATGTGTCATAAATATTAACGATGACAACAGTATCTTTTGGATAAAAGCAAGTGATCCTGAGGACCAGAATAACAGAAACTAAATAAAATGAAACATAATGAGTGCAAGACTATTGAAAAGATTTTTTTTCACATACTGTAGCTCTCACTCAGGAAAAGCCAAGAATAAAGGAAATAAAGCTTTTAGGATGGACCTATCAAGAAAAAACATTTTTAGCAGCAGCAGACAGTAAACAATTCTAGTCATCTATTTTCAGGAAAGACAAATTCTAGAAGAGAACTGAATATAAAACTAGAAGAGTATAAGAGAAAAGGAATCAAGTTGTGGGAGGAAACTGAAATAGCTTGCTATACTTAGCAAGGCAAATTAAGGTTGATATGATTTCTCTCTATGAATACATGAGATACATAAACGTTACGAAGAGTCATTTCTCCTTGCAGAAAGGATGAATACTGGTGGAAATCAGGAAAAGATGTCTTTCTAACCACCAGAGCTGTCAATAGATATTCAATAGAAGGGCTGCGGTCAAAGTAGTTGGAGAAGTTCAAGATGGACCCTGACTAATTTATCCATCTATTTATGAAGCACAGCTGCCTACTGTAGCATGGGAACAAAAGCAGCAGATCTCTTCCAGCCTTCTTCTCCTTAAATAACTCAGGTTCCAGTTTAGATATGAAGTTACCCCTAGAAAGCAGTCATCATTAATTTCACTAAGCACATCATCATTTCCACTAGAAAAAATGACTAACCAGATGCCAGATAGATGTAAAATCCTTCCATAACCATTCCATTCTAATTTTTTCTTTTAGCTAAGAAATAATTCTGAGGCTATGGAAAGTGACAGAAAAAGATATGATTACCTTTTACACAGATTTTCATTTATTTGAATGTACTGTGCATCATTATCAATTAAAGCAACAATCCATTTTAGTATTGTAATATGTAAAAAAGGCTGTAAAATCACAAGGTGTCCTTATGCAAAGTAATCTAGGAATTTCAGGGACACACTTTTCTAGAAAAAAATACCATTCTATCAGGATATTGAAGACCACTGCTGAACTTCACTCATTCAGATCCTATCTGCTAAATGAGATTTCATGGCTTAGGGATTTTTTCCTTGTCACAGCCTCTTCACATTTCTCCCTTCTTCGTACCTGTTTATACTTCATGTCTCATATCCTCCTTTTACTGTGCTACAAGTAATAGATCTCCACCCACCGTGGTAGTATGGACTTAAATGGTATGGAGACTAGGTTGGTCCATGCCTGTGCTGGGAAAGTGAGCTTTTCGTTGGGGATAGAATAAAGGGAAACACTGGAGGCTTGTCTTCTGCCTACCTGACCTGTCTTCTCTAGCTCACTTGAGTTTCTCCCCATAGAGGAAAATGCTGCTAAGTAGGGCACTGCTGGTGCCCTTTGTGGGCACTGGGCCAGCTCCCAGATGTAAAAGCGAACCTTGCTGGTGGACAAGAGGAACAAAATAAGAAAGAGATCTTAAGTTTTTGCAGCCTGAGGTTGCCCCTGTCGTTGCCTACATGAGTTTGCTAGGATCATCAAGCGATTAAAGCAGTTTCTGTTCTGCAGAGCTGGGCAAAGATTCTCCCTAGATGAGAGTCCTTCAAAAATCATAGCATCTAAAGCCAAACTCTTCCTCCTGCCTCTGCATGCCCTGACAAGAACTGACGTTCTTTTGGGTGCATTAAAATTGGCACTTGTCTGAAAGTGCTAATGGGACAGAGTAATAGTACTCATACTTGATAGACATATGGCTAATTATGGAACAAACGAAGATGTAAAAATGTTGGGATAAAACCAGCTTAACACATACATTGATATATGTAATGACTTACTTCTGGGTAACTGATAGGAACGTGCACAAGCACGTCACAATGACACAATCTCAAGATTTTGAAAGAGGAAGAAGAGGTAAATAAATGTGATTCTTAAACCTTCACCTCTACATTACTGTGATGGCAAAATTTTTGGGTGCTTTTCACCAACTACATTAAAACTATAACCCCTTAGAGAAATAAAATACAGTATTCTTCTTACAGAGATGCATTATGTATGCCAACTCATATGTTTAAAAAGTATCTTAATACTTTCTACCTATATATATATATACAGCTTTTCAGTTATTCATAGAAACAGTTTTCCACACAGCTCCGAGAACTAGTCATAGAAAATGGCAGTCGTGATTGAAATTCATAATGTTTGTAATATCTTCTATCATTACCTAATGATCCATTCATATGATGGGAATCCATTCCACCCAGTCCACTCATAGGTCCATCTGACCCTGGCGCCATTGGAAACTACAAAAGGATCAGACATTGAAAACTGGTATTACTGTACAATATTTTGTAGATATGCTAATAGAAAGAAAATATGCCTCAGAAAACGAAGAAAAAATGCACAGTCCCAGCTCTGATTGTCAGAGGTCTAGTGAAAATCCTTCATATGAAGACTGCAAAAACCTCACTCTTTTTTTTTCACTTTTTCCAGTGCTACTGTCACGATTATTGGAGACTCTCACCTCCTCAGGCTGGAATACAACTCAGGAATAATTTATTACTTCAACACTTTTTGTATGACTTTCAAACCTGTTAGCACTGGTCTAGCTCTACTCCCACTAAAGTTATAGGGAATTTTACAACACTCTTCAATCAGTAAGTGATGAACAGCTTTCAAATCCTACCCTACCCATACTGAAGGTCCAACTATTCCACGTTACCTTTGCAGCATGAACAGTTTCTCTCTTATTTCAGATATTAATCTTAAATTCAGTTCTTAAAAACTTGAAGGCATTAACATAGAAAAATTTCTGAAATTCATAATGATTTAGCAACATCAAAACATCTATATTTTTAGGTTCCACTGGTCTTTTTTTTTTTTTCAAAAGGCTCATACTATTGATTGCAATTAAATAAAATACGGTTGTAGTCAAAGAAATACAATAAAACTAAAGGCAAAGAGAAATTTCAAAGAAAAAAACAAGTTCTACCTGAGAATTCAGAATTTTGTTCTAGAACTGCTGAAATTTATGCTAAAATAGTCAACAGTTAACTAGTTTGTAGTTAAATATTTAAATGTTATCAGTAAGCTTCATTCTTAATGTCCCATTTACATAAACAGGGAAATTTTGTTCTTTTAGATTTTTATGCTTTTTTACAGAATGTCAGGGCAACAAAACACTAGGTTTTAGCAGTTTTAACCCCCCTTTTTGGCAGTATATGCTTCTTTATAATATAAGTTTGAATCTTGCAGAAACTAATGCTTGGTGGCGACCTAGAGGATCATAGAATGGTCAGAAGTGGCAGGGGCCTCCTGAGCTTATCCAGTCCAGCCCCTCTGCTAAAGCATGTTCACCTAGAGGAGGTTGCACAGGAAGGTTCAGGTAGGTTTTGAACATCGCCAGAGATGGATACTCCACAACGTTTCTGGGCAGCCTGTTCTAGTGCTCCATCACTCTGACAGTAAGGAAGTTTTCCTTGTGTTCAGGTGGAACTTCCTGTGCTCTAGTCTATGCCCATTTTCCCTTGTCCTGACAGTGAGCACCATTGAGAAGAGTCTGGTCCCATCCTCTTGACACCTACACTTTAGGTTTTGTAAGCACTGATAAAGATCCCCTCTCAGTCTGCTCTTCACCAGGCTAAATAGCACCAGATCTCTCAGCCTTTCTCCAAAAGAAAGATGATCTAGTTCCTTCATCATCTTTTTGGCCCTCTGCTGGAGTCTCTCTAGTGTTTTCTCGTCTTTCTTGAACTGGGAACCCCAGAACTGGACACGACACTCCAGATGCGTCAACTAACTTGCTGTTCCTACTCTCCTTCACATACTACAGGACACCACCGGCTTTCTTGGCCATAAGGACACACTGCTGGCTCATGGTTAACTTACTGTCCACCAGGACTCCCAGGTCCTTTTCAGCAGAGCTGTGATTCTGTTGTTCTTGGATTTCTGTCTTTATAATGCTGTCACATAGAAGTCCACTGCACTGCGATCTGACAAATTAAGTTCTCCCCAGGGTTCATAGGCACAAGCTTCTAAGTCGTTTTGCATCTAGAAAAATCCCAATCCTTACTTGGCATATATTGGTATGATTGATTTGGGAAACATTAAAAAGTATGTGGTGCAAGTAAAGCAACTGAAGTGTCACCCATAAAACTAGAAAACTGAGTGTTAATGATATGTGATGGAAACGCAGTGTTTGGATAAAAAAAAGGCTGTATAATTCAAAGTATGTAACTAGATTCATATTTACATTAGGTCTGTTGGGTCCAGGTGGCACTGCATTCATTAAAGTGTACATGTTGTCTCCAGAGTTGGTTGAATCTGTAATAAGAGATTATTTTAAGTGCTAATATATACCTTTCAATAAAACTACTCACCTAATACATTTCATGTCATTATATTAATATTATTTCTGTGCCTGAATCACTAATACGCAGTGGCAATATAACGGAAGATTTCATTCCTTGTCTATCTATTGCTACAACACAGCAGAGCTATGAAAAAAAATAACTGCAATGGTCCTTAAGTGACTACTTTTAGACTCTGTTTTTATGCATGACTGTTAAAGGTTTATAAATCACCAAGTAAGTGTAACTATTTAATTTCAGAAACCCTTTTCCCTGGAGTTCCAAACTACTTGACTCATCTTAAATATTCTCTATAAAACAGTAGTCTCTTTCTTATCAATATCTCCTGTAATTTGTTTTCCAGCTGTAATAAATGATAAACATCTTCTCATTATATGGACTGTAAGTTAGCATAGCCTATGAACATTTTTTTACTCTCATTCATGTCTGTCTTTGATTTTGGATATATCTAACTACTCAGCAGAACACTCTGCAAAGATCCTTGCTCCAAGGACAGCTTTACTGAGGTATCCTCGTGGTACAGTGTGATGTAACGATTCAAGAAAAGCCTGAGTCCGAGCCCAACAAACCCACCCTGACACAGCGTAGTGCCTAAGCCAGTAAGTTCAGCCACGAGTTTCACTTGCCAGACATTAACACAGCCTTATTGCATCTCAGGCCTTTTCCTCCAATCAATGCACGTGAAGTTTCATGTGGAACACCTCCAGAGTTGAAAAGCAAGATTCAATTAACAAGACACATAGAAGATAATCCACATAACTCTTCCGGTTGAAGTTAGGAAACTAATGTCTAAGAACCATTAGCAGATTCTTCATTCTGGTCTCCAACTTATCACCACTGCTAACACACACGAAGTCTTAACACCCTTCATCAAAATTTGTAAGAAACAGAAGTCAAAAAATGCAGCAGATAGTAGACAAACTCAGCGAAAACCCGAGGGAACTTAACAAGATATACGCCATGTAATGAAAATGTTTACAGAAAAAAGAGTGACCTAAGAAAAATCTGAATACATTCCTAAAGGGACAGCATGACTTAAAAAAATAATGTCAGCTCTGGAAAGTCTTTATAGTATCAGCAAAAGGAATAAGGAATAACTCACTACTCTGTACCTAGCTCCTCCAAAAGACCACTCTACCTCTTTGAACCAGAGTTTTGAGATTAACAACACATGCAAAGACCACTGCTGAGCTGTAATTCTTTTCCAAGACAAGGTGATGCCAGGACTTTTGAGTCAGAAGTAGCGAAAGTGAGAAAGCCAAAACCAGATTGTGTTGGAACTGAGAATGTGGCCTGACCTTCCACAAGAATACATTTGTACATATAGTGGGCAGTCAAAATCAAGGTCTTTGTCTATTACTTAATCTCTCTGAATTTCCAAAGCATTAATTAACCTTGATGAGTAAATAATTCCATTATACGCAGAGCACTATGTGTTACGACAACTTTCAGGCATGCTCTATAAATAACAAAGGGAACAAAAAGATTTTAGCTTGAAGTTATCCAAGTAAAATTAGCACATAAGTTATTTTTAACATTTGATGAGATAAGGAACAAGTTACTCAAGAACCAGATTCTTTTGCAAAACATCCTTGGCTCATGTGAAAATACATACTGGATAGTTGGGCCACAGGAATCCTCGGAGCTGGTTCGTCTCAGAGAAAAGTAAGTACCTTCACGGAATTCTCAGGTGGCCAACTTCTAAGTGTTTTCATACTTTGGAAAACAAAGCCTCAAAACATCTTTGAGTCTCTTAATGGAAAATACGAACAACTGTCGTTAGAAGCTTTATTTTACCTACACAGACAGCCTAACATGTACCATAACTGCAGTGCTGTCTATTTTTAAAAGTGCAGTCTGTCCTTAAATTTGGTTTATGTTAAAAGGTTTCTGACTTTTAAATGATCTCTTGAACTAATTATCTTTTTCACTAATGATATGAACAAGGAAGCCCTACTCTTTACCTTTGATTGCATTTTTTAAAAGCCCTGGAATTGTGCTTAATGAAGTTAATACATTGGTGTGAGAAGTTTTTATGTCCAGTTATGAAACTTCCCTAACTCTTGCGCTGTAGAGGACAGCAAGAAGATGTAGGACATAAGGACTGAAGACACTATAATATCACTAAGATGAATGGGTTCCTTTTAGCTGTTGAAAGTGAGTTGCAAAGGCAAGTATTAGCCAAAAGGAGTAGTTACTGAACACTAGGGTACACAAGATGTAAATAGATTCATTTTAGCAGATTTCTATGGTGACCATGGGGGAGGACAGCATCCCCCACATCCTGCAGTTCCACTTTTGTATCAGAATCTCTGCAAAATGTTGATGGAAGATAACATTTACACCTAGTTGACCATCTTCAAGCCTTGAGAAGCTAGCTAGCCAACCCAAATCCTCCCATCCTCCTTTCTCCTTGTTTCCTCGATACTTAGTAGGAATGTGGTCAGTCTTTTGTATAGTCACAATCTCTATACGATTTGAGGATACAGATCATGTTACTTGGGGAAACAATGGGCCCGTTGAAGTTCTGGGAACAGATCACTGCGAGAACACGACAATGGCTCCTCTAGGGCCTTACTGCTTCACTGCAAGACAGAGGAGAGTGACCTGCCCAGTATGACCCTGTTGTCAGTCAGATGACATGGCTGTAGGATGTCACACATGACTCAAGAGCCACAGGACGGTCAGGTTACACCAGATTTAGAAATCTCTTGATTCCTAAACTGGTGGAATCGTCCCAGAGAACATTAGCAAAAGCAAATAAAGATGGTGTCTTTCTTCATCTTTACTTCACTATCCCTGTGCAAGAAAAGATGGACTCAAAAGCTAGAGAAATTAATTGCTCCAAACTGCAGAGATATAATGCTTTGTGTCTCTGCCACACAGCAAGGTGAGAAAGAAAGTTAAAGCATGGGAAAAAAATTATATAGAAGTAAACCACCAATAATTTACAATGATCTGATTCTTTGTGAAAAACAATGTCTCAAAAATACTTTGTATACTTCCTAAAATGCTTTACAATTATTTTTTACTATTCTGAGTATATTTCCATACCTGCAGGACTAGGCATGATAGGTGTTCCTGGTGGCCCTCCACCTCCTGGAGGACCCTACAAAGAACAGAAAATGTCAGTTAGCATGAAAGGAAAAAAAATTTATTGGGAAAAAAGAACACAGTACAAATAAAAAACCAAAAGTATTGTGGATGTCATGAGTTACTCTGGTAAAATCACACATATTTTCTGATAACCTAGTGAAACAGCTCATCACAGATTAAGACAAAGTAATTGGTCAGCAAGCTGGGATGTGGACTTCTGATGTACCTAGGTAAACAGACCCAAGAATATCTTTTAGTCACTAAGTCTGTGTCATGCTGTGAGTCAGACAAGAGAAATACTTAGAGCAGGGCATAAGACAATTATATTTAATTCCCTCAACCTACTTTTATTAACACTTTTTTTTCAGCTGGAATTTCTGTTTTGTTGTACTCTGCACAGAGTCAATGGCTGAGCAACTGATGTTTGCTAAGCACAAAAAAAATGGAGTGTCCTATGGGGACAGAAAAGCACAATCACCTTAAGAAAACTTTCTTTTTTAGGTAGACGTAGTATCTTGATGCGATAGGCATCTTAGTTTTGTCTGTATAATATCCTACAAATTTCTAAAAATAACTTTTGTATAAATAATTACTTCTCAAATTAATAACAAATGGATTTGCAAAGTAAGGATAATGCTAGGTACAGTTGTAACACTTGCCTAGACTGCTAAATCAAGGATAAAAAACCTCCCAAAACATCAAGGAACATCTCTGTTCTTATTTTCAGGTACTTCTGTGTTGCAAATCTGTTTATGAACTGTACACAAACTGTTCTGATTGTTAAACAAGTTTTTAAATGTTCTTTAAAAATTTCTCTGAGAATATTATTCTAAACATCCAAATTGTTTAGTTAGAACAGCCCCATAACTTCTTGCTTCCTAGATTTGCATATCCTCTAACATTTTTATGTAATATAAAAAACTACCAACTTTCAGTTTCTAAAAAATGTCTTTGCCAGTAAAAGCCAACAAATATTGATTTTCCAGAAATCAATTTCCAGAACAAAAACCACACAGACTGCTAACAACAGATGATATTTTCATTGCCATATGACTCATTAAATTGTATCTCTTCTGTTATATTTAAAGTAATGGACAGGAATTTTCCAGACAGGAATACCTTTTAAGTAGCACTGAATCACAGAATCACAGAATAACCAGGTTGGAAGAGACCCACTGGATTGTCGAGTCCAACCATTCCCACCAGTCCCTAAAACATGCCCCTAAGTACCTCATCCACCCTCACCTTAAACACCTCCAGGGAAGGTGAGTCAACCACCTCCCTCGGCAGACTGTTCAGGTTTTGTTGTTCTTGTCTGCTTATAAGGATATTGCTGAGATTTGCTCTAATTCACTGACATGAAGGAGGCAGAGGATTCTTGTATTTAAAGCAATGGACACTGTTTCTCAATGGACTACTTAAAATAATTTAATACAAAACGTTTAGTAATAATATACCAGCAAACACTATTTTCAGACAATCAAACTCAGTAACACACCAGCTTCCTGAGTGATACTGCCTTTCTGTGGGTTTGTACGAATAAAATCCTTGCAGCAGGAAGGATCTCTATCTACCAGCCAGCGATCAAGTCACAGTATATCATAGATGAAACAGAAATATTTCACCTAGATGCATCTGCACATTCCTGCACTAGTCACAACATATATACCTCTATGACCTTGTACCTAACACCATCTACAGGTTTTCATCTTGAGCTTGCCCTTGCTTGTGAACTAAGCAAGGTCACCAATTATCTTTTAAAAAGTGTGCTAAAACAAAGGTTTGCCCCACCATGAAACCCACAGATCAGTTTATGAAAATCAAGGCAGAAACACAATTTCATTTTAAACTGCCAGCAGCCACATAGCTTTATTCCTCTCCCAAATGACAAGTGAATCATAATTGCACATGACTGTTAGGATTGGGCTCGTCAAAAATGTCTGAAAGGCCTACTCAGCCCTCAGTGATACGGAATTCCTAGAATCATTTTATAGTTTGGTTTGGAAGGGACCTTAAAGTTCCAACCCCCTGCCATGGGCAGGGACACCTCCCACCAGGTCAGGCTGCTCAAGGCCCCATCCAACCTGTCCTTGGACACCTCCAGGGATGGGGCAGCCACAGCTTCCCTGGGCAACCTGTGCCAGGGCCTCACAACCCTCACTGGGAAGAAATTCTACCTTATGTCTAGCCTAAATCTTCCCCTCTCCAGTTTACACCCATTGCCCCATATCCTATCACTACAAGCCTTCGAAACCAGTCCCTCCCCATCTTTCTTGTAGTCCCTTCAGGTACTGGAAGTCTCCTTGGAGACTTCTCTTCTCCAGGCTGAACAACCTCAACTCTCTTAGTCTGTCCTTGTATGGAAGGTGCTCCAGCCCTCTGATAATCTTTGTAGCCTCCTCTGGATCTGTTCCAACAGCTCCATCTCCTTCTTACGTTGACGATTCCAGAACTGGACACAGTACTCCAGGTGAGGCCTCACAAAAGAGGAACAGAGGGGCGGTATCCCCTCCCTCGACCAGCTGGCCACACTTCTTGTGATGCAGCCCAGGATGCGGTTGGCCTTCTGGGCTGCGAGTGCACATTGCCGGCTTCTTATCAACTAGCACCTCAAGTCCTTCTCTGTGGGGCTGCTATCAGTCTCAAATTTCAGGGACCTTTGAATCATATATATGACCCTCTAGACATCACAGGGGTGTGAATTTCTATACACGTACTAAGCTCTTTTTCTAGTTTCTCAGAACTTCACACTTCTAATCAACAAGATTATGAAGTCAAATACTCAAAAAACATTTTCAAAATCTGCAACAATAACTGACCACTAACGTCTAGGGTAAAATCAACAAAACCTCTTCCCAATAAAGAGAAATTTATGAAGTTCTGCACTAAGAGAACTGGCATAGATATCAGCAGATCTGGTGTGTTTCCACTAAGCATGTGGCAAAATACGTACTACAGCCATGGACAGTTATGAGAATCATAGCCTTTTTCAAGGCTAAATAAATCTAAATAAAATCTAAATAAAGGACAAAAGAAACTGCTTTTGTCTCAAAAAAATAAACTTATCCTTGAACTCATCCTTCAGCTTCAGCTCTGAAGAATCATCTCTTTTACAAAGGCTGAAAGTACGAGAAACCTAGAAGCAGTATAAACAGATGAAAAAAAATACTTGTGAATTGTCCTCATGCTGAAGGGCTTGCTATTTCCACATTCTGAAATAGCTTCCGGTTTTATGCCGGTTAAAGCCAATGCCCTGTAGTAGTGATAAAAGGTGATAAAATATGAAATATTGAGAGAGGTCTCTTGAAACCTCACCTACCAAAAGAAATTTGGAATCCAACGTATACATATACAAAGGAGAAATTTTTATACATAGCGGTAGCACTACTGATAAAAACAGATGAAACAAGATGCCTAAGGAAAGCACATCGGAAGTACAAATAATCCAAGTACAACATGAACAACAACAATAAAGATCCTAAAATGATAAACAAAGTTAATCTCTAGGATAGAGACAAAAACCCAGCAGTATATATCTCAACCAAAACATTTCATAGACATTGTTGATAGGTTGAGTGTATTTGTTAAATTAAAGAGAGAGGGTTAGCATTTCATTTTCTCTTCAATGACAGCTCAGTGCTAGGCCGATTACAAAGTGTTACTCTTTCATTACAAAGTACAGACTGACAGAAAATAATGATATGAACTAATCCATAACAAATTCAGACAATGTCTGTGAAATGAAAACATAATAGACTATGAAGAAAAAATATAACTTTCAAGTCTTCATAAGGTAATTACAAGAATAAAAATGCCCCTTAAAATTTTAGTTGTAAGGCCCAATTTTTATACCTTTGCAGAGATAAAATCTTGTTGTAATTCTTCAAATGCTTTTTTTTTTTTTCTGAAGAAGTTCAGAAACTCATATATAATATTGTGCTATCAAGAAAGGTGCCCTTTCTTTGGTCCTTTATTATTGAAGACAGTCTATTGTATGGGTTATATAAATGTTTGTTGTAATAAAACAGGACTCAGGGCAATTTTAACCAAACTGATAATGATTCTAGTAAAGAACTTCAATATATGTACCATAGATGGCAGAAAAAAAGTAGAAGTGCAGACCAGATGTTCAGTTCTCAACTAATACACAAGGGTTCTTCTTAACATCTGTACAGCTATTTTTCTGCCTAAATAAAATGCAACACGTATTCTAATAAGCAAACACACAAAAGTGTACTTACTACATAGTTCCCAGGAGATGCTGAAGAATAAGGTATCTGTAATACCAACAGAAACAAAACAGTAATTTCTTCTGCAGTGAGATGGAGTCCATACATACACTTATGTACAGCTGTAGGTTAATGTTAACTTGTTTAATTTCTTTCAAAGACACAGTTAAGCCTTATGGAAAAATGCTATTGTTATCAAAACAAACTTCCTTTCAACAACTTGCCACTGTAAGGATGTTCAAGTCTAAAATTAGCAATATAGACATAAACCAAATTTAACACGCAGCATTTCAAATAAAAATCTTCCCATTTAAGATTACTGTGCCCTGGTAGCCACTCTAATGAAATTAATATGAATAACATAATTCACACATTTAGACGTCTGCAGGCTGAGATCTGAAATCTGTTCTTCATTGTTTCAAAATAAATAAGGCATGTGTTTTTAACAGCCAGCATCACTTTTTTAAAATACTGAGTTAGAAGTTCTAGTATAAACCCAGTTCTTGTATCTGCCACAAGAATCCTCCTACTGCAGGAGCCACAGTAAGGTTTGTAAAGACCTGCAGTCTATAGCAAAATGTCAAGATATAAGATTATCAAGGAATATACAGTTTGTAAGGCTTATAAACTCAAGCAGCACATACTTGCGTTTAAGTCAATAGGACATAAGAGTCATCCCAAGCATGGGCTCAGTTTGTATGTTCTTATATATACTTAATCATGATTAAAATCTTGAACATAGCTCAAAAAGCAACTCTTTCATATCTTTCACCCTAAAAGACGCGAGTTTTATTTACTTGCATTTTTTTTTAAAAACAAGAGTGTCATTTCAAATTCAATTGTAGTAGTTGTTACAGAGTATATCTGCAGAAATCCAGTTCCCTGTGAATAATCTGGTTTTCTTCTTTTTAATAGCCTTTGCAGCAATTTTCTCTAAGGAGGCACAGATCAAGGCTGTTATAGGAGGGGGTAAAAACCAAGTAACTGTACTGACAGAATACAAAACTATTTGGTAGCATAAACATCTTACATGATTGTAGTTGACTTGTCAGCCAATTCATTTTTAAAAATACACCTGCTACTAGACTTCTCAATTAATTTTACAGAATGAAAGTATTTAAACTATCAGCTGAAAAATATCCTAACATTCATTTTAGTTAAGTATACACAAAAGAAAACTGAGGAAGAGTTTCAGCTCTTTTTTTTCCCCAACTGTCATTAGTAGAACTAAGAAATCAAAGTTGAAAGCATCATAAAGAACCAGACTGGTTTGTTAAGACAGACTCATTTCATCCAACTGCAAGTGCTGAAAAGGGACGCATTTTTATACTAATGAGTTCTGACCAGTGAATGACAACAAAACCTCTACGTTTGTGTTTTTAGGAGAAATACAAGACACTTGTTCATATGGGATGCCTCACTGACCTCCTCTTCCATAAAGCTGCTATTTTCTAGTTGTAGCAATCAAACTCAATAGAGTACACTGCTTTATACAGAAAGCATGTAAAAATGGCTGACATCTTGCAAGCAACTGCTCTGTGATTCCATATTCCCTAGTTAAGAGCAGCAAATGTGATATTGCTATGTATAATAAGCAAGCACACATTAAGCTGTATCTTAACAAGCTGTGATTTCTGTAGAGCTTGCTACAAGCTGTGATTTCTGTAGAGCTTGCTGGCCAGTGTTGACCTAAATCATCTTACTCTCACTAAAAGAAGCTAATATATATTTTAAATATACCCCAAGACAATCTTTGTGTTAAGGAAGTGCTGTTATTGATACTTATTGATGTTATTGATAAGTGCTGTCTACTGCTACTTCCCGCAGGTTATCCTTGAATGCATTGTGACTATGAACAGTTGGATATTTGCAGGTCATTCAGTTAGTCCTCTGTTCAGATTTGCTCCTCATTGTACCTGCTCTGCACTAGGGTCAGTGAGAAAAAATATAAAGGATGCACTATTCTATTTGTTGAATGAAGTGGAATTTTTTTCCTAGTGTATTGATGAGAAATACTTCCCTAAATATAAGATGATGTCTAATATATTTTAAATATTTACTTACAGAATTGGCATTGGTTGGGTTTGGCCAAGGTCTACCACCCCCAGGGCCCCTGTAACAGAAGATGAAAGATGAGACACAGAATAAACCTCAATTCTGACCAGCTCTGAGGAAGCAAATAAACGTAATTTCCAGAGAAAGACAGGCTTTCTTTTCCAAACTAAAGTGTGATTATAAACCAAAACTACACCAAGTTACAACACTACAGCAAAATTTTCATCATTGCACTACCATAATAATTCAGGCACTTTATGAGTTGATTAAAGATAATTATTTTATTATTACAAGCTGCCACTCATGTTTAAGAAACCTCAATTCCTGACTCCTTCTGGTACTTCTGCACTCTTCAGGACGGAACCTACCAGAATGGCACCATAAGGAGTCCTTCCTCAGTAGCCACACTGCCAGAGGCTACAGTGGAGATGGCATAGTTTTGCATCGGTCCCAAACAGTTGAAGATATAAGAAGTGCCAGACACCCCTGTTCATGTTCTCAATGGAAAATTTGAAAGACATTGCAAATTTGTGTCTCTTGAACTCCTTTCTGTTCAGGGAGAATTTAACTCTGTGTTACACAGATGCAAATTTTACTGTGGTACAGAAGTGTAAAATACAAGTTCTCTTAAGTTCTCATGAGGAGTGCTTTTCCTTGTACTCTGTTAATCTTTTTAAAATATCTGAAAGAAGTGTCAACACTGCACAAAAGTTTATGGAAGTTACTAAAATGTAAGTGTAATTTCAGCCATTGAAACAGTACTCTTGCTTACATAATTAAGCTCCTTCCTGAAGAACTGAGGATGCATGCATTTATTGAGTAGGGATCTAGAATATTGTTAAGTATAGTAAGGTTACATTAGTGGAAGTAATGCTAGTACCTTCTAAATGTTTTGGGAAAAACTGTTTTTTAGAAGAACAACCCACTAAAATATGCTGCTATAGCATATACTGGAGCATTGTCATCATCATCATCAATTGAAAACATGCCATTCTAGACATATGATTCAAATATGTTTGGATATGTATCTAAAAATCATGTGCTACCTGACCAACACTATACTATTTCCATAGAAGTTACAAACCCATGAAATTTATCACACCAGGTAAAATGTAAATTTCAAACTTTTCAGATATTCTTGTTACAGTTAGCCAAATAGTGTACGCAGGATTAACTGGTAGCTCTTCAGGAGAAGGGATAGGAGTGCTTTTAACAAGCAGGAGTCTCCAACAAAGCCAGCTTCGAAGAGACATCAGACGGGTTCTAAAAGCAGAAGGGAATGGGGAAAGGAAAAAGGAAGAACTGTCCAGATAGCACACGCTTCCTCATGACTCTGGCTGTTATTTTAAGCTTCTCACTCTCAACTCAGAAAAATAATTTGGTGGTTAGGCTTCATCTTTTAACAGTCCTGAGGGAACTAAGCCATATGGGATGCAAAATCTCCATGCTCACAGTCATAACATCTCAATAACCATAATTATTCCTGTGAGCATTAAGGACCCTTAGTTATTTATAAATAAGACAAAATCAGTTTTTGAAGGCCCTGACAACTCAAAAGCAGAGCAGATGACAAAACTTTCATATTTAAAATTGTATTTTGGCCTCATTAGCTTTAGTAAAGCAACCTTAGCCACCACAGCTTAGTAGACACGGGAGAATGATTTAAATATAGAGAAGAAAGCAAGCATTATTAATGATTCCAGGAAATTTTCTATTTATTTTAAAGTCTTTCAAAACTAAAAACTGTTAAGTAGATAAGTTGACTGGGATTCAATATAGAATCTTATTTTTTTATTACATCATCGATAAGATTATAAGGAAATTGGCTAAAAACAAACCAATTGAAATAAATCAAGTGAATTGATTTATTTCTGCTGACGTGATTTTTGGAAGGCTGGAAAACAGAAACACAGAAGATCTTTTCTGCCTTATTTGATGGGAGGAGGAGAGGCTAAGCAAGGAAAGGGACTCACAGTACTCATGCTTCCCATGCTAAATATTTAGCAATTTGTCCTCTGCTAACAATTACAAGACAAAATGCTACATGTTCTTTTTTCTATACTATATTTGGTTTATTGGAACTATTTTAAAGAAAAAACAGCAATATTTGTAACAATGCTGGAAGTCTGTTTTCACCTCAAAATCTTGCACTTTTTTGTGTGATATTAAGTAACTCAAATGTATGTGGCAAAAAGCATCAAATGGAAAATAGCTATGATGACACTGCAGATCACTATGAACTACAGAGATACTAAAAAGCTGACACAGATAGAAGATTTTGCTAAGCCACAACAACATGGAAATTAAGACAGTCCTTACAAGGAGTCTAGGAAACTCACCCATTGTCTAAAAAAGCTGTTGGAATTGGCATATTCACTAGAAGCTGTATATGGACAGCTGTAAGTACAAATGTGGCAGATTCTGCTAGAAAACCATATAGTTTATATGGAGCTGAATATTGTTAGCTTATAAAACACCATTAAAAAAAGCTACCTGCAAAATTTTGCAATGTAATGCAAGCCCTTCATTGAACGTTTATTTTGGAAACGTCAACAGAGACATAAAATATTATTATTAATGTACCAATTCCAAAATAGAGTCATTTATGAAGTATATATCATTATGACTAATTAGAGTTGCATTTTATCCTTAGAGGCTCCTATAGCATTGACCTAGTACTTAATATAATAGTCTAAAACTTCAGTTTTGCCAGGGGCAAATATATTCATGCAGGAATATAAACATTTGGACACAAGTTTGTGAATTAAAGTTAAAAAACAAAATCACATCTTTTTTTCTTTTCTGGCATGACAGGTATTCCTAGCACTTGAGACAGCACTGTGGGTCACACAGGCCATTAAAAAGTGCCAGTGAAATTATAACACTACTCCCTGAAATTTGCCATTTTGTTCCAAAGAGGGCATCTTTACACAAAAAAAAACCTTACTCAAAATGGCTACACTAAGATTCAACTTAAAATGCTATAGCTAAAATAATTTTGTAGAAGAACGCAGAATATGTATAAGCTGTTTCAAACAGTAGTATGACAGGCATTGGTCATGATGGAGCAAGCAATTATTTAGCAGTATATGCTCTTGTGCTGAATTACTGTCTATGAGCTCTCAAGCTGGCTATTGCCATTTTTTCACAACAAAGAACACTTTTTAATCAAGAAAAATGTAAAATTGTATTTGGCAAGTATTCTGCTCTTACCCAGAACAGCTTCCTTTTGGACTTTTCCAGGAGAAAAAGGTGGATTTTAAAATAGCAACTCTTTTTTTGTAGAGCGCTTTTTTACATTTTAACATTGTACAAAATCCAAAAGCATTGAACAGAACACTGGAAAATTTTAATGTAAGGAAAAGATATGTCTATGTGAAGACAAATAAGTATTGCTGTAGGACTTATGTACCATATGTACTTATATTCCATTTTCTTGGAATGTAAATAAACTAAATGACTTACAGTGTTACTTCCTAGCACTGAGTATTAGATAAATTACCAGGGAAAATACAAAGAGCACATTTAACATACGCGGGTCCCTCTAATGCTACTTCCCGCAGGTTCTCCTTGAATGCACTGTGACTGATGCTGAATTCATGTTGTAAAGCATTAAATAATGGAGCTCCTTACAATGGTCTCTGACGCAGTATGTAACACGTGTCAGGATATGCTACAGCATAATAGTCCAAATAGTCCACTTTCGAGAGCCCACTTTGGACTCTCTTAGGCCTTTAAAGTGAACTATAATAGGCAAAGGGACAGTATGAAGTCTCATTCAAAACCAAGAACGAGTATTCAGCTCCCACCTGCAGACAAGCTGGAGTGAAAATGAGTTTGTAAGAAATGTAAAGGAGTGTAGTATATGCCTGGTAAGGCACAGAGACAGCTACAGTTACCTACTTCATAATTCAAAGTTCATGAAATTCCCAAGTAAAGGACTCCATTCATGGTGTCCCCTTCAAAAGGACACACAAGTTCAAAAGAAAATGTACTTCCCACATCACGGATTTAAAGGAAGATGATCTGTGTATTTTTACTGGTTCAGCACAAGATGAAATGCTGCAATATGGAAATGTTAGTATTTCAGCTCATAATCATCTTCCCTCTTTTTGGCAAGCCAGGAATTCTGTCATCCAGGAATGTGTCTTCCTATTTTCCCTATATAACCTTGTATTTATGTGCATAAGTAGCCTTAAAATATCTTATCTATCCCAAATTTTAATTCCTCAACATTTTATTTTAGAAAGTTAATTTTCTTCTCTTATAATTAAATCTCCCCTGGAGGACAATTTATGTAGCGCTTGTTATACTCGCACTGAATTTCAAATATCTAAATATTTTTTCTACATCAATTTCATTTAAAAGAAGAAATGCCTACCCTTAGGAAGGTTCCTATGATTGTCTCGAATCCAATATATGGTGTTTATGATAGAGTAACACCCAACTTTAGATTTTAATTTATTTGCTTCAAGAATTCAAGGTATCTCAGGAAACTGGAAGAGATTAAGGATATGGTGGATCAGAATTTTTTTTTTAATGGCATTATCTATCTTAATAACTCTCTTACTTTCCACACTGGTAACTAACTCTTTATTTGAAATGAAAATTAGCATCTCTCATTTATGTTTCCTATGAAAATAAGAGTGGGTATCCATGACATAACAATAACAAGCTTCTTGACTGTGTGTTCCACATTAGTCTGCTGAAAACTCATTTGTGAAAGACAAAGGTGTAAACGGAGTAAGAAAAGATGATCTCTGCCTTAAGTTGTAAAATGATTCTAATGCCTTGATAGCTGGACCATCATGCTGCCTTCTGTAACCACAGGACAGCAAAATGCTGTTTATGAAAAACTGTACTAATTGGGCAGAGGTAGGGTTAAGACACAGGAATAAACTGATAATCTCTGGTCAGTATTACAGCAGAGGTAACTATAGCAGCCCCTTAAACTTTGTGAGTCTCTGAAGAGAGAAATCTAAATAACGCAAGGAGTATCTGTCTTTCAGGCTTGCTAATCATATAAGCAACTACAAGCAAGCAAAATATTTGTCTAAATTGCAGTAGATTATTCACGTTGAGTCACTTGCTGTGCCAAAATTCTCAGCTTAAATCTAGTCTACTCTAGACACAGTAATTTTATGTGTGATTTTTTTCTATACACATAGAAGAGGGGGTGGTCCATTGGTATAATACACTTCCATGACTATATCCATGCCTGGAATAAATCAGTATAGTATAACTGAACTCAGTCTATATCAGTTTTCACTAAATGATGATCCAGTCTCAGTAAACCTTACACTCATATCAGTAATGTTCTTCTATTGGTTCAGAGTGGAAACAAACATAGTTCTGGAAATAAAACCAGCAACAGAGACAGAATCATCCTTACTTCTTCTTTCAAATGTTTTTTTTCACAAATAGCTCTAGGGCACAGTTTTATTTTGCTAAAATTTAAGAACATCTTTATTTTGCAGCAAGGAACCATACTTGTACCATTCTTTACAAAACATTTAATCAGTAATATAAAAACCATAAATGTAAATAATGTCATTTTTTAAAAAATGCATGCAAGGATATATCAGTGACTATACTGACAAAATATTCCCAATATTTGAACTTTGACCTGCGAAAGAAACTGAGTATTTGTATAGACTTATAAGGACAGCAAAGGTGCCTGTTAGAGAGGCATGCAGAAGAAGGAACCTGCTGTGGGTTCACTTTTTAAATTGTGTTATTAGTCATCAAAGCATGTCACTCCTTGTCTTATTTATCCCAAATATTACTTCTACAATGAAATAAAGGTTTTTCTTAATATAAATTATCGTGCTTACATGTTCATTCCAGGCATCCCCGGGCCACCTAAAGCATTCAGTGGGGGTCTCATTGCACCTCCATAGTTCTGCAATGATAACCAAGGATCAGACTACCACAAAACAAAAAAACAAAACCAAAGAGGAGGGGGAAAGAAAGGACAGTAGGTTAATGATATCCCTACATAACTGCTGACTGGATAGGCCAATGTAATTCATTCTTTCAGGAATTTCCACTGTTGACTTAAAAAAACCAATACCATTAACCCCAAGGATAAAGAATTACAAACAATAAAACCAGACTAAGAATATTTAAAATGTCAATTGTTTCTGGAGGAATTATTTACAAATCTAGATGTCAAGTCAACCACCAGAAAGGGGGAGGCTTTATAATGCATTAGACTTCTATACCAAGGCAGCTCATTCAAAATCAGAAAATCGGAGATTTCCATGTCATGGAATTTAAATACAATTATTTTCAACTCAATTTTGTTACGATATCAATAAATGCTTACATAAAACTACACCACATGACAACACTTTTATATCATACAGTATAACCACTGTATTTCCCTTCTAATCAGTCAATTCTGATAAGTCTATGGTAACTAGTATGAAAATTATTTAATATGATAATGAATGTCATAGCAGTGCTAACAAATTAATTGCCCAACACCTATAAAATCTGAGTTTGTGCTCTGTCATAATGACAAAAGCTTAACTCTACTATTTACATGAAATCCTAAACTGTATCTATTTTAATTCAGAAGAATACAAGCAGAACAGTCTATCTCACCTCACAATCATAATGCACTCTCTAATGTGTGTTAATCCCGCTATATTTGTCTGATTCTGCAAAAGAATGGGTAATCGAAAATTCTCTAAAATGAACAGCTGTGCATTTTGGAAGGATAGGAACAAAAAGAAGTAATTTACTTTAAAAAAGTTTAGGTCACTGTTGTGGTCTACTTTTCAATAATAAAACTAATACAATCTATTTTATGTACAGCATACTCCAAACTACATAAACTATATGATCCAGGCTTATGGGTGTTCTCTGTATTGATTTGACTCACAACAACATGTAATCATGAAGTCATGAAGACATGGGAGAAATCCAGCAGTGTTATTCAAAATATGGGTCTGCTGCTGTTTGTATCTCAAGTAGTATGACATATCAGGACTGATCTATAACTAGAAAAGAAGGTTGGGCTGTTGTAAACAAAGTCCCCAAACTTAATATTCTCTTCATTATTAATGGTCCTTAATGTGTCCCACAGACAGGTGGTTTGCAAGTCTACATCATCCTCTTCCACACCCAACAGTGTCATCTGAAGATAAGTTTATGCACAGCTGCTGGTCATCAAACACTACTCATTCCTGCCTTTTTGCATGCTGCCAGTGGACTGATTGGTGTGCAGGATGAGGTAAAAGTCAGCCAGATTAACTCAAACCTCCTGTTCAAACTAAGTTATCCTAGATGATTTTGCCTGAGCAAACCCTCTGTCAGAATTGTTGGGCAATAACTGGTGGGAGCCAAAGCAGCTGGGCACAGTAACATCTCCAGTTGGCACTACTGGACCTGGAGGAGAACATTGTTTGTCTGTTACAAACAAAACAGTAGTTCTTTATTTATTTTACTTAATTTCTTCATCTTGATGTGGAGGACTGAGCCATTCCCCCTACTTGGTCTGTCTGGTATCTCACAACTTTATTTTAATTCAGTAATCATTTGTATAGACTGGGGTTAAAGATCTCTATGGAATACTTGCAGGATTGGAATAACTCTAATCAAATGTACTTCTAACTCTTAATTACTGATAATTCTAATCAGATGTACTCTTTCATCATAAAATAAGAGCACTTTCGTTAAGGCTACCAATATACATGCCCCTTCAGCTGCAGCTATGCTCTCTGCAGAAATTAGTGCCCCAATTTGTTCCTCAAAGTCACCAGCACCACTGCTTATCTGGTATTTGAGTTGTTCAGAGAAGTGCTGCCTGAAGTCACATGGCCAAAACTAGCCAGATTAACCAAGACCTGTTTCTTAAGTATTTAAGATGATCAAATTCTTTTTTACTAGAAAGCATTAAGCAGGATGTGGGATGTTGTCCAGCAGACCTAAGAGACATATGCATGCTATATTGGATATAAGAATTTCTTTATCAGCACATTAAGCATTTCACAAGTTAACTGCCTGTGCAACAAGGTTGCAGGGCCTCCCACTACAGGCACACCTACGTGAACCTTATGGCACTTTACCAAGAGGACCTTAAAAGTAGGTGTGTAAGAGCCATCCAATTTGGGTTTAGAACTGCATTCTGATAAGATCCTGAATGCCAGATATGAAGACAGACGATGATCTGTTTATAGGAAAGATTGATTTGCAACTTAAATTTTGTGTAGATTAGCTACACTATTCCCCATTTTAAGAGGAGGTTCAGTATAAGAAGGAAGAACCTTACAAAAATACTGGATTTTAAGAGACAGCAAAAAATGAAAAATTACCTTTATAGAAATGAATATAAGATATGCCTGCTGTGTGACTAATGGTGCTGCATAAATTATCAGTTCAACCTCACACTGCAGCATTGCAAAGCTTCTCTTTCTACCTCCAAAAGGCAAGCTGTAAATATACTTCAATGCTACAGAAAAAATAACAAATGTATTTAATAATGGTTTGTTGGTTGCACAGCAGGTGTGGTGTAGAACTACACAACTGGTTTCTACCAAGAGGACTCAAAATTGTAACGACTGTTATGAACAGATTTGAAAGGCCAAGTTTCTTAATAATTCCAAATTCAGCTAGTATTCTGAGAAAGAAAGAAGTCACTGGAGAGATTATCTGAAATGGGGAAGCAAAAATTTCAAAGTATGAGCGCAACAACCACAATGCAAAACAAAACACTAGCAACACTGGTACGGAACACCACCACCTACATTTCCTCTCAGTAAAACTGCTGACAAAATACAGAATAATCTTTTGCATTCGTATTTCATTTACAGTTAACAACTAATTTAATTTTTATCTTCATTTACTGTTGAAAAGTAATACTAATAAATTCCCGCTCCTTTTTTCACACCTTTGAGGCAGAGCCTATGAATGATCACAAACAGGTTTGCATCAATTCAGGGCTGCTTCACTCCTTGAACAGCAGCTAGAAAGAAGCTTATGACTGACAAGGGAGAGAAACGGCAGCATGTACTTCTCATTTTACATTAAAATTTCTCTAGCACTCATCGAGAAATGAGATCAGTAGTATCTTAAGAAAAATTAGAGAATTTGGAGGGAGGGTGTAGTACAAAGAGTTTATCTAAGTTAAAAGTCTTCTAAAAAAAGCCTTTCCTTCAAAACAGCATAATCAATTAGGTTGGGAAGATGAGGAAAGACCTACTTGATCCTTGATCTCCATCAGAAAAGTCATCGTTTGATTACAACATACACTGGCTGTCAAAGAATCGTAGCTTTTCTGAAATAAGCAGTTTAAGGGATTCCTTTTTTAATTTAAAATCTTAATTGAAATGACTAATAGTTTCATTTCAGATTTCATATTACCATAAGTCAGAATTAACATTTGTAGAGTAGAAAGCTTATTTTAAAATGGAATTGGAAAAACAAGTCCTGGCCATCTTCAAGCTATGGAAAGCCACAGTAATGTAGTATATGTGCAAGCTTATCAATAAAAAATGGGTACCTATCTGTGGAAGTTACCTGTGGTCCTAACGGAACCATTCCTCTTGGAGGAGTCATTCTCTGCATTGGCCCACCCATATTTGGATGTCCTGAAAATAAAAGTATGTAACTTAAATAAACTATGCAATACACAGGCATCTTCTAAAACAACTTTGACATATTATTCCTTTTTAATTAACAGAAAGCTTAAAAAACTTTGGAAAAAAAAAAGCCAAAAAGAAAGATGCAAGTTTGAGAAGACAGTTCTTTTGAAGGGTCTGAATAATTATGTCATTCACCTTGCTGCCGTGTTGGATCCATCCCGCTAGGCAATAATGGCTGACTTCCTGGGACACCTCCAAGTGCCTGCAGGCATAGAAATCATACGTTTAAAGCATATAATGCTTTAAAATGTATTTAAAGTCATAATGCAGATTTTTTGGGTTTAATTTCCGTATGTTTCATCTGAGTCAAGTGTAATGTAGAAGAGGTAACTTTCCTCAATGCCCCAACTAAATGTCCTGAGTGCTCAACTAAAGTGGAAGTCCTATGACCCTGACTATGGATTTGCATGGACGAACTCCTGAACTTCCATGGAACTATGTATAAATAATCTCCACAACAAATTCTCGAGTTTGGTCCATCCGTATACCCCCACCCCCAATATTTCCTTCACTTTAGCTCACCTGTTACTTAACCACCCAACACTGCCTTATTCTTGGGTACAAGGCAACTTACTCAAATCTGTACCAGTATTGGTACAGTCTTCCCTTCTAACCATTATTTTAACACTTTCTTTCAGGGCTTGGGATGCAAACCCTAATATTCTCTCTGAGAGTCATAACTGAGCCAACTGCACAGCATTCACAGGTTAATTAGGTCTGTAATGGAGGGGCCATTTTATCTTCCAGTCTGCCTTACTCCTGAAGGGCATCAATGCTAAGATAAGTTTACTATTCATCTATGGGAGACAACATCATTCTCAAAAACTTGCTCCTAAACCTTGCCTTCAGGCACGAAGGTACGTTGTGTTGTTGCTTCATCTCTGGTCCAAATCAAATGCATTGCTTTCATGTCCCCACAGTTTAATCTGCCCTTTGGGTTTACAGTAACTGCACTAGGCTTAAGGCTAACTTTCTAACCTGCACTTTATTCAAATAGAAAAATATTTTCATGAGTGGATCTTTGTAGCTGATCTACTAGCTGCTATTTAGCATTTCAAAACAACACATTTTCAGTAAAAATGTACCCAGAATGAGCAGATCTGCTATTATCAAAGTAATGTACTCAGGCAATACAGGTATTGCTTACTGAGGAAATGGATATGTTACTTTTGACCTGAAATACTGAGTAGTTTTATATACATACAAAGAGGAACCCATGCACACATACTGTACAGTTTGTAGGTAGGAAATTCAAAATTAAGATGCACATTACTACTTCAAATGTACTACAGTCAAAAAATGCTGCAAGATTAATACAATAAACAAGTAATCTGAAATGACATAATTTAAATCAGAGTTTTACATGTACTTCAGTGGATTAAAGTCTAGATGATACAGAAGAGCAATATATGAAGTGGTTGCAGATGTGCCAAATACTAACAAAGCTGGAACTGGTTACTTCTGACCGATTTGGCAGGTGACACACAAGGACACTGAAGCATTTCGGCTGTGAGCACACATGGCCAAAGACTTTAATTATGCAGTCATTACACTACAGATCATTACCTGAGAGACTGTGGTTCCTTTCTAACATGTCGTACCACTTTTCATGACAATGCACTGCCAACAGCAAATACCTTTATAGGGCTTGATCTCATGATCAATATATGACATGATCAAATACTGGTGGTAACTCAGGGGCACTCCTGTTAACACAGCTGGTGCTAACTTTCCTTGCTATAAAACCTAGATCTAGCTCATGAGCCTTACACAACACTGGACTGTGGTGTGCACGCATGCCTCATGTTATCCCACTTTGCCTAAGAAACACAATACCCCCTTGAAGGCATTAAGGGACAGAATAATAGTTAGAGTGGGGATTATAACTGATTTTTACTGACTTCTGTCAGATCAAAATTTCAGCTTTAAAGCTGCACTACAACAGTACATTACTTCCACACATTGTCCACCTATAGTACAACTTAAATAATGGCAGCCTTGTTAAAAACTGTAATTCAAAAATGCAGCATAATGTAAATTAATTGCTAGAGCTGGAATTGACTAAGATTATGTGATTATGTTACAGTTCTAAACCGAAAATATCACAACATGTAGATGAAATGCTTCTGAAACTCGAACTGCAGCTTGGCACCATTTTCACAACATTCACCAGATCCAGTTTCTACCTGCCAGTATTTACAGCGTTCAGAAGCAAAGAAAGAAAAAAAGAATGGGTAAAAATGAAACACAAAGGTGCAAAAATCAGGAAGATATTTTGTACTCGGTTATGGTACCTCCATAGCAAATATTTAATTAAAGTGTTAATGGCATTGCACTTTTACATTGTCACCTGATGATCACTTCAACAAACTTAATCACATTTCCCTTGTAAGAAAGCAGCTATGCAGGGTAACTTAACTTGCTCCCAAACATGATCACATTTGGTTTGGAGGAACATTTGAAGAATTCTTGTGACCTGATACACCCAACTCACTAAACTTTAAACTTCAGCTTTCTGGCAATACTGTGCCAGTGCTGAAGAAGAGTTTGTTCACACTGCGTTATAGAGACACAAAAATCAGCCAGAACTATCGTAGGAGCAGAAAGGTTTTCATCAAGCTGTGACAATGACAAAGGCAGTTCTGGAAGTTTAAGTGGCACTAAAAAACCATTCCATCTGTCCTAGCAACCTTCCCCAATATTGTAAATGACCCAGTTTTTCTTTCAAACCTGCACTGATACTTTTCTGTCTGCTTTCTATTAACTTTTCATCTGCTTTCTCCTCCTCTATCTACACTGTGGAGAACTTAAAAATACAAATGCTATCTGCTTCCAGAACCATCTTTTCACAGATGGGCCAATAAAGGTTTCTGCTGAGGAAGAGTAATGGCTGAGAGAGCTGCAATTGCTTAGCCTGGAGAACAGGAGGCTGAGGGGAGACCTCATTGCTCTCTACAGCTACCTGAAAGGAGGCTGTGGAGAGGAGAGTGCTGGCTTCTTCTCCCAAGTGACAGGGGACAGGACAAGAGGGAATGGCCTCAAGCTCCACCAGGGGAAGTTTAGGCTGGACATTAGGAAAAAATTTTTCACAGAAAGGGTCACTGGGCACTGGCAGAGGCTGCCCAGGGAGGTGGTTGAGTCACCTTCCCTGGAGGTGTTTAAGGCACAGGTGGAGGAGGTGCTGAGGGGCATGGTTTAGTGACTGATAGGAATGGTTGGACTGTATAATCCGGTGGGTCTCTTCCAGCCTCGTTATTCTATGATTACTCATTCTTGTTACACTGGCATGTATAGCCTTCGATGGAGATCAGAGAAACTTGGGAATCTGATGCTTTTATAAAGTCCTCAGAATCTCTACAAGAGTCTTTGAGAACTTCATGATGTCTGTTTCTCAACAATTATCTCCATATTTACTGTGAAATAAATATACTTCATATATCCCAAAAAGAATAGGAAGGAGTGTTGCATTCTATGTAGAATTTAGAGCTCACTGGCTGGTTTGGTTAGGAAGGTTCAGGTAGTGCAGCAACTCTGGGATGTTCTGCCTTCATCTTAGTGCAAGTAGCGCTGACTGGCTGAGGGTAATGCAGCATCATACAAAGCAACTGTATCTTCCCTCTCTAGACAGGCCTAATGCACAATAAATTTTGAGGTGTAGACACTAATTAAGCATAGGAAAGTGAGCTGGGAGTGGCATGGCCACATCTTATCAAAATAACTATTTAATGGTCAGACAAATTGGGGGGGGGAGAGACTGAGTGATCTTTGTAGCTAATAAGCACAAGCCACTGGCGGCTTGCAACATTTCCTGTTGCCAGCACTGAACCATCACCCTGGATCACAACAGTGCATCAGTGATAAATTCTTACCTGATTGGGTATTCTTAAAGGTGGCCTTGGACCTCCAGGGTACCGAGGGGACATGAAAGGCTATTGAAAAAAAAGAAATACCGCTAAATAATTCAACTTAGCTTGTAAATACGGCATTGGCTCACTGAGCATAGGGCTTGTACCATGCTTACACCTCGAGTATCCAGCTTAAATACTTCCACTGAGCATTCAGTATGCTATTTCACAATATTTAGTCGAATTAAATAAATTTAGAGATTCTTAGTGAATGCATCTACCAAGATACATTAGTTAAAAATTTATTACACCTATTGTCAACGCAGGATATAAACAACTTAATGCGTTAGCTGTGAAAAATAATGAACAATTTAGATCATTTAATCACATAACTGTACTTTCCACTGGAGAAGGGAAAGATATAAACCTGTAATATTAAAAAAAGTTTTGGTGACAGCCAAGAGGTAAGTAATATGAAACCAATTTGCAAATACTTTCCATTCACTTTTTCAGTAAAATACAATATAAGACTTAATTTGTAAGGCCACAATTTTCAAGTTTATATCATAAATACTTGGAATTTTGGTGGTTTGAAAGAATCATATTAATTCAGTGGTACTTCTCCCATCCCTGCATACGTAGCTCTACGCTCTCTCAGTACATCTCTCCTAAAAGGAACCAAATATATACCCAAAATCTGTTGTACCACCCTGCACCCTGTGAGGTTTTACTGGCTCTTGGCTATTACTATACTACTTTGTAGCCCACAAACAAGGTCAACATGTTATGCTAAACAAATGGTAGTACCAGCAAATACATCTAACATCTCTACTTATTCCACCCTGAAGTGTGACAGTAATCTAGAAATCTAAAAAGCCGAGAGATTAGTGGCAAGTATGAGATCTAAAGGAAAAAGGCACAAACATCTGACTAAACAGATGATGAAGAGGATCATTTTGGCAAGTGAATGTACTTATGACTCAAAAAGAAAATCAAGAGCTGAAAAGTAAGCTTTGACTGTGAATACAGGGACAGAAAAGACTGGTTCTTTATATCATGAAAGATGAGCTAACTTCTGTTCATGACACTGTCACTGGAGATAAGGGAGAGAGATAAATGAAAGGAATCTGCTGGGACATCCCAGCGGCAATTTCAGATGACAAATGCTGCATGTTTATACCTACTTTTTGGGGTCTCTTTGAAAAAAAACAGGTGTACCTACATAGTCAGCCATTGCTAAGAACCAATGGCAAGTCACTATAAGTCTACAATCACCATCACTGTTTTACGTATGAATGGCACATTTGAGCCCTATCAGCAGCGCTGTATCATGCACTAAAATACCAGTGATCATTATTGTTAGCAATGCACATATTAATGGTGGCAATAGCTAGCAAAGGAATTATAATTAAGTTACGAATAATTAGTAATGGAATTTTTCCTATGATACTGCATAAAAAAATTAACAGAATCTTTCACATTTCAGAATCAGATGAAAAATGAAATACTGCAACCTACACAAACATGTTCAAAATAGGCACTAGAAAACAATTTAAAATACAGAGGGTTTACAAACTGGAGAAGAAAGTTAAATGACAATTGTGAGAAGATTACTTTAATAAAAAAGGCATTTGAAATTACGTGCTATAGAAGAGGGAGGCTTCTTCACACCCTCCCTCTGATGGCCAGATTTGTGCATGTGTTGAAGGCTGTAAACAAGCAGGCCCTTGCAAAGTAGTAATAAGTGTGAGGAAATTAGAATTTCAGCAATTTCCCTAAAGGTCAACCAATTGCATTGAATGGTGTGCAGCACACTCCAGTGAGTATCTCGGATTTGGCGTACCTCATTCAGCAAATGGAAACTTTATTTACAATCATACAGCTCACAAAAGAGAAATTGGCAGTGTCTCTCAAGTTGACAATATCTTAACATGGCATCACACTACCAATATTAGTTATAATAGTGTGTTATTTGCAGAACATCTACTCCTTCCAAGTAGGACAGAAACCTCTTTGTCCCCTCTCTTCCCAATGGGTTCATATTTTTATGCAGCTTATAAAACCATCTAAAAAGTTATTTAATGGAACTGAAATTCTGTTTTAAAAGCCAAAACAAATACACTATTGCACTAAGGAGAGAAACAGGCATATTCATATAAAGTCATAATTTCACTTTTCAAAATATGATTAGCATTGATTCTAATGCCTGATAATTAGAAGAGTCTGTAGGTTTTGGTTTGCTGCACCCCTGAGGTCAATAGATACTTAAGGTTTCTGAGAAGATCTGGATCTAGGAAGGTCCCAAGTCTACTGAATAAAAGCCTCCAAGAGTAAGCCTAGGATTCTTCTCTGAAATTATGTATAAGTCATGAGTTATGGCTTATTGAGGCATTGTTTCCATTGTATCAAAGCAGATGTAAACTTGAGAGCCATCACATCTGTCTTAGTTATCAGCTCATTGAGGGCAGGGCAGGGGAGGGGAGGAAATGGTCTGGGGAGACATTATAGCGACCTTCCAGTGCTTAAAGGGGGCCTACAGAAAAGCTGGGTCAGGGCTTTTTATGAGGGAGTGTAGTGGCAGGATGTGGAGTAATGATTTGAAGCTGAAAGAGGGGAGATTTAGATTAGGTATTAGGAAAATTATTCTCCTGTGAGGGCGGTGAGACACTGGACCAGGTTGCCCTGGGAAGTGGTGGCTGTCCTGTCCTGTCCCTGGAGGCATTCAAGGCCAGGCTGGATGGGGCTTTCAGCAACCTGCTCTAGTGGGAGGCATCCCTGCCTGTGGCAGCGGGGTTGGAAATAGATCAGCTTTACAGCCCCATACAATTCAAACCATTCTATGATTCTATGAAATTAAAAAAAAAAACAAGGTGAAACACAGTTTTAGCACTCAGTATTAGGAAAGGACTGAAATGTTATGAATTGGTTTGTGTAATTCAGTTACTTTCAGTTACTATCACGAACACAAAACCCCACTACTTATCACTAGAAGCTGAATATGGAAACACAGATTTAACACTATGAAAAATTATTTTCAATTACTTGTGCTTCTACTTCAAGGGCAGTTGTAAGAGGCTCCAAGCTGCTAGCATCAAGGTCATAAACTAGATGGGAATCCGCATAATGACCAAATCTTTTCATTTATGCATTTAAACGTCTAAGATGAGAAGTGAAACAAATAAAAAAAAAATCTTTGTTCTCTCCTCCTTTAAAAAAAATAATTCAATTGCTAAGTTACATATTCTTTCTCTGAAAATACAATTCATATTCACCTTTTCTGGCTTTCAAACTATTCCTGGCTAAAAGAAATGGCATCACTTAATTATTTGTTGTTCAAACGGTAAGAATTAAGACTGCTTGATATTTTTATTTCTTATTATGGTAGTATTGAAAAATTACTAGTAAGTAACAATTTAATATATATCCATTAAGACTCTTATATTTTTTAAAATGGTTTAGAGGTGCTCTACAACTACCACTGTTTCGCATGCTCCCATTCTCAATGAAATAGAATTTGGTACTCTCAAAAAGTAACCATGGTGAACCATAAAATACATGTGAATTGAATTTATCAAAGCTAGTCTACAATTAATTTATTTTCATTTATTTAGTTTCCTTAACCTTTTTTTTGTGGATATCTACATCAGCAATAAGACTCACTACAGTGTATAGGGCTCTCTTCATTAAAACATTTTAATCCTAACCAGAACTAAACTAAATTAGCTTGTGCTGGCACAGCCTGCTAATAAGCACAAACTCACCTCTGCAAGGTTTGGACAGGCTATCATCACTTCTTAAAAAAAAATAATATTTCCTTTTCAACTGCATTTTGCTGTTAAATATAAAACACTTTTTGTCCTCCTTCACCTCCTGAATGGCTACCAGTGTTACCAGTCTTTGTTTTATACTTTGCTTAAGTATTTCAGAGATTAAATCTATGTTACATGCTACAAATCCTGTAATCTAACATTATATATAAATCAAACTAGCTTTTTCATCCGCACTGCTTCACATAAAATCATGTTAAATTCTCATCAACGAGACAGGATTTCTCTCTGTCGGCCTTTTCTGATGACCAAACCCATTTCCATGAGCAAGCCCTTCTCTGTGCTTCAGATGAAGATCCCTGAATAAATAATTTCTGAATTTATCATTTTCTAAGAGCAATCTGACATGGTTCACCAACCAATGAATAACAACAGGAAGAGGTTTGATTTAATTTAGAGTACAGAGCAAAATTAAATTAAAAACAAAGAAACAAAACCAAAAAACCTTCCACAGACCTCTGTTCGTTCACATCCAATATTCCAAAAGTTACCGTATTTAATGGAAATTTGGAAAGAAACACACTTTTAAAAGAAGTATTTGCTGCATGTATTTTTTAACCAGGTTAACAGTCTCAACTTTAATTTTTATTAAATGCAAATATTACAGACAACATCAGAAGGCCTGTTGGAATAAGTACAGAGAAGGGCTACAAAGATGCTCAGAGGGCTGGAGCAGCTCCCCCATGAAGACAGGTGGAGAGAGTTTGGCTTGCTGCCTAAAGAAAAGAAAGCTCTAAGGGCACCTTGTAGCAGCTTTTCAGTATTTAAAGGAAAAAGGAGCCTAAAGGAAAGTTCGGGAAGGATTTTTTACATAGGCATGTAGTGACAGGACAAGAGGTTAACAGCTTTAAAAGGAAAGAGGGTAAATTTAGATTAGACACTACAAAGAAATTTGTTACTGTGAGGGTGGTGAGGCCCTGGCCCAGGTTGCTCAGAGCAGAGGTGGCTGTCCCATTCCTGGAGGGGTTCAAGGCCAGGTAGGATGGGGCTTAGAGCCCCTGACGCAGTGGGAGGTGTCTCTGCCCATGGCAGGGGGTGGAACTGGATGATCTTTAAGGTCCCTTCTAACCTAAATGATTCTATGACTGATTTTTTGGAACAATTTTAACAAGAACAAGCTGGAGCTTGTTATTGTTGCTATTATGTTTAATTACTATATTATTCCAAAGCTACATGCATTATCTTCATCCAAGGATCTTTGTTTCAACTGCAACCACTTGTGGCTCTGGTGAAGAGTAAAAGTAATGCTATGACAGGAACTGAATTCACCTCAGCAGAAGGAAGCAACATAAATAAATGACAACCCTTTCACCACTCTTCAACAGTAACTATAAGGTCAACTATATGCTCACTACCCTTAAATTTTTGAGGTTTGTTTCACAAGCAGAGAACTTGAATTTTCAGGATTAGATTAAAAAGTTCAGAACGCATCTCCTAGGCAAATGCTTGTGCCCAACTGCACACCTTCCCCTTGCATTGCTCCACAGCTAAGAGTGGATCTGTGGTTTTTTGAGATGTACAAATGGAAGGGCGGGGGGGGAAGTGTGGGCTCTGAGCTTATTTGGCTACTTGAGCTGAGTAGTTCTAATTTGTTCTAAAAGCTATGAGCAGTAAAACCATTACCACAAGTGCAGGATAGAATCATCAAAGCCAGCAGATGCCAGACACCCTTATCTTTGTAAAGCTGACTCTGTTTCTGGTATTTAAAGAAAGGTAACAGAGAGGAACAACCTTCCCCTGTCCTCATAGGGAAGGTTCTACAGCCCTCTGATCACCTCTGGACCTGTTCCAACAGTTCCATATCCTTCTTACGCTGAGGATTCCAGAACTGGACACAATACTCCAGATGAGGCCTCACAAGAGAGGAGCTCTGGGGCAGAATCACTTCCCTCGACCTGCTGGCCACACTTCTTTGGATGCAGCACAGGATACGATTGGCCTTCTGGGCTGTGAGTGCACACTGCTGGCTTATGTCAAGCTTGTCATTGACCAGCACCCGATCTCCTTCTCAGCAGGGCAGCTCTCAATCATAGAATCATAGAATTACTAGGTTGGAAAGGACCCATTGGATCATCGAGTCCAACCACAGAATCATCCCTCACCATGTACTGAAAATGGGGATTGCCCCAACCCAGGTTTAGGACCCTACACTTGGCCCTGTTGAACCTCATGAGATTGTCACAGCCCCACTTCTCCAGCCTGTCCAAGTCCCTCTGGATGATATTCTGTCCTTCCGGTGGGGCAGCTGCACCACTCAGCTTGGTGTCATCTGCAAACTTGCAGAGTGTGCACTCAATCTTGCTGTCAATATCATTGATGAAGATATTAAACAGCACCGGTCCCAGTACAGACCCTTGAGGGACATCACTTGTCACAGATCTCCATCTGGACTTTGAGCCATTGACCATAATCTGTATACAACCACCCAACTTATTTCTTATCCACTGAATCGTCCACTCATCAAATCTCTCCAATTCAGAGAAAAGGATGTTATGGGGGACCGTGTCAAAGGCTTTACAGAAGTCTAGACAGATCTCATCCATTGGTTTACCTGTGTTCACTGCTGTGGTTACTCCACCATAGAAGGCACTAAGTTGGTCATACACAATTTACCTCCAGTGCAGCTGTGCTGGCTGCCACCACGGACGGCATTTTGCTAGTTTCCTTAGGGGGTATAAACGAAACCCATAATATAAGCTCTATTTTTTAAAAAATTATCAGGCCATGACTTTGCTATATATGTTGTAAATATAAGCCTAAATTTGAATAGTGCATTATGAAGATATTTTATTGCCATATACAAAAAATTAAAAATCCACTTTCTTTTTATAAATAAATAGTTCACTATTTCTGTTTCAATACAAGAGGTGTGTGTTGGTGTTGATTTTTAAATCACTAACTTACTTTGCTTATTTTCACTCATTTTTTTAATTGCAAATAGTAATGATGGGAAGAAAAAGAAATGGAAGAGTTCCTTCTGCTCAGATGTCTTACTGTAATGATGCTCTCCTAAAGCATTAGATCAGCTCCACTAAGGCACAACACGCTGAAAAATAATAGTTTAGAATAATATGAATTGAGGTAAAACGAGACTGCACAACTGCCACTAGATGGCATGACAGCCTTATATTACTTTGGTGGGTTGAGTTTGGTATTTTTGTTTTCCTTTTATATAAGAGGAATATGTAACGTTTGTTTCTCAAACACTGTATCGACATATTTTCCCATGTCATTCCAAGTACATCTAATGATCATAAACTGGTGAATGAAGCAAACTACTTGACCATTCCTTTGGAATACACATGCACTACAGAAATAAGGTGTAGTGGTAAGCTCAACTAGAAGAAATGTTAACAAATTTCCTGTAAAAATAATGTATTTAAAGAGAGAGTGTTTTACATGTGAAAAGGTACAGTCAGTAGCAGCATTTAACTTTTTAAAATATTACCAAATTAAACAAATGAACTGACAATTATCAAACAACTTGCTTCCTCTAAATCTCATTTGGTGCTTTACAAGTTAACCATTCAGGAGTAACTCTCAGGTGAGTTAAGTACAAATCCAATGTTGTTACTTGCCTGAGTGCCTCTGAAAAACAGGCAGGTTGCTTTATAAGGAATGCAGACAAGGCACACTTTAGGTCAACCATATCATAGAAGAGGTGAAGATAAATGGGGTTTAATTAAATATGCATTTAAATGTTTTCAATAATTGCAGGACAAAATAAGCAACCAGGTCCGGACTTTCAGCAGTGCTAGTTCTCACCGACTTGGAAAAATATGATGAGTTCCACTGGCTTAGAACCTTAAACTGAGCAACCCAATCTGTTTGAAGATATCCCTGCTCATGGCAGAGATTTTGGATTAGATGACCTTTAGAGGTCCCTTCCAACCCAAACTGTTCTAGATTCCAACTCTGCATTTAGGTGTGTTAAAGTCAGAAAAAGCAAATAAAATCCTTTCAAATCAATACTTTCCATTCTCTTTAAATATTCAAAATATTTAATGAACACAGCTCTAAAACTTCTCTCTGCCTCCTGTTTATTGGCTAACTAAAGCTGACACTGTCCATAAAGATCAAACAAATAACCCCCACAAATGCAAGTGCAACGTACCTCTATTTCTTTAGCGATTTTAAAGATCAGTGAAGAGAAGGATTAAAATAGGACAGCATCTCAACTACCTAAAGAGCAGCAGTTTGCACCCAAACATGACCCTCGTGCTTCACATGGACACACTGGCATGTGCTGCATAACAGAAGTGTATCTGGGCTTCAAAATTTCCATGACGATATTTCTACATGTTCATGTTCTTATTTTCTAGATGTATACCATACCATGATGAACAACTATAAAACACAATGTTTTTCCAGTCTCTTTGCCCTCAAGAAGAGAGCGAGGCTAGTATTGAACACTTTGAATATTTTGCTCTACCTGTATATAAGAAGGTTTTTAGAAGTAAAACTTCTTGTACTGCACAGAATCAGCCCTAGTGAAAAATGCTGGTTGTCCTCAAACCAGAAACTGAAAGTAAGACTAGATGTGAACGCCTGAGTGTCTTTGAATTTTACCACCTGATCCTCTTTGATCACATGTGGATAAACTTAACTCATCACAAATGAGTTTATTAGAACCTTGTTTAAAGCTCCAGCTGCTAACATTACATACATCCTCTAATGTCCAGACCCAAAGGTAAGTAATTGTTGTAATCTTATTCAGCCCTCCCACTGCCTACTATTTCAGTACCAGATAGGACTCAAAAAAGAGGGATGAAGAAGAGGTCATACTGATCTCTGTGAGTGGCCATATGACAGGGTAACCCTGATGCTAAAAAATGGCACAGAAACATCCTAAAAAGTTTATTTTATTATTAACATAGTAGCTAAATGATCTCCTCACACCTTACTTCTATGTACAGGATGCGACCTAGAAAGAAAAGCTAGCAAGCTGAAGATGTATTTCAAGACTGAGACTGGAGTTAGATAAGCATTCCAGAAATGTACACAGTCATCTTACCCTTATGCAATCTAATACAGTTTTACCACTTCTGTTGCCGAAGGAATTCATACTCTTTTAAAAAGATTGTCACTTACAATGTTCTGTTTTAATAGGCGGAGAAACATGAAGAAAGAGAATTGAAATCACTTATTTTTGGTTACCCTGGAAAAATGTGGGTAATTTACAGATGAACTAGACATCAGTTTTCAGTACCCAGGCTCGCACTGTGATTCCCAACCATTATCCTTCTCTGAGGCTCCGTATCTAAGAAAACAATTTACCAGAACACTGACACGCCAGATATCTCCCTCATGGAATTGCACCTGACCCATTATTTCAGCCTGAGACAAAATCAACTCTAAATATTGTTTGGGTTCTCCTGTTTGGAGTTTAAGAGACTCATATGTCAAAACTATTGTCTTTGTTCTTCCTGTGGTCCTACACATTCAGCTTTGCTGCTAATGAGCCAAGAGCAATTTATTTCCAGAGTATCACCTATTCTGTGTACTGAAAGAAGATGAAGACAGAAGAATATGTAGCTACGAAATTTACAGTTGCGTTAAAATACATAGTCCCTAGCAGAAAAAACTGAGACACATCCTAACTCCACACAAACTCATTTTCTTGACTTTTCCAATTTCATTTTTGATATTGTAAACAGTTACCTTTTTTTTTTAAAAAAAAAAGTCATCTAGTTAATGATAATTATCTTGCACAACTCTATCACTTTCCTTTTACTCTTTTACTGTATCATTGCAAAGTGTTGTATTTAGGACTGTCAGCACTGGAGTGATCATCATCCATCACCTGAACTGAAGTACAAAAATACAAGCACAGCAACATACAAGAAAAATTCAGCTGCTGGCTTCAGAACTTCACCTCTGTGGACCAGACATAAAATGCCAGACTGCTAATTAACACCAGTGCTATTGGCCTATATATACACATGAAAAGCTCATTTTATTAAAAGCAGAGTTTTACCAGATACTGTCTGAGAAACCATACTTCTCCCAAATTTACCTACCTCCATGTGCTATACTACCATATCATGTTATTTCCTTTTATAAAAAATAAAATCAATTTATTTTCTTTTATAAAAAGTAAAGATTAACAGAAATAATGCCACTGGCCTCCAGTGCCAACAGAACTGAATTCAGGTTTCCTGGTTTGCAGGACAGTCTCCATCTAGGTTTCCATATTCCCCTGATCTGTCAGTTAAGAAGCAACTGCAGCAGCGAGAACATCCATTTTGCTTATGCCCCAGTGAGTGGTTAGTGCCACATGCTGAAACAGAGCTGCAGTGCAAAACCAAGAGCCAGCACTGAGGAGAAATGAACTAACTTAAAATCAACTAGCAATTCTGAGCTAGCCAAGCAGAGCTGGAAGGTAGTGGATGTCAACATCTTCAGCTTAAGCAAATCCAAATGTGTCATTAAAGCAACAAAACACACCCTTAAGAGTTCCAGGGTGACCTACATAAATTTTAGGTTGCAAAAAGTTGAAGTATTGCAATGTTTTCACAGTGCAAAGTCTTAGTGAATTATATATAGATATAAGCACCATTCTCCCACTGCTTCTATATCTTCTGATTCTTAAACTGTTCACTTTCATAATCTAGAAGTGAGTTGCAGGTCTAAATTCCAAATCTTCAGTGAAAGAAGACCAGCAGTTCGTTGAAAGACTGCCTTCTGTCAGTATCCAGATCAACACAGATGAACAAGTTTTCTGTGATTCTGTTTCTCTTGTGATGAGTTGGAATCAGAGGAATTGCAGAAGAGTAAACAGAAACTGGTTGTCTAGTTAAAGGTGTACTAGAAAGAAAACACTTATGAAGGAAGTAGGACGTTTTGAACATTAGTTTCTCCTCCTCGCCTGCCACTTCACCTGCTTCCCATGGCAGCAGATGATGCTCCTCACTTCCGAAGGTTCACATACACAGATACATCTGTCAGTGTATTTTCTTATCCTCAGATAAATTTGCATTGGGAGGGTTTAGCTCTGTCTGAAGGTATTACAACCAGATATTAACTGCTTCTTGACAACACTCATCCCAACACCACAACATACTGTCATGGACTGTGTGTACATATTTACTTTATACACACCTTACATTTTCAGCCCACTATTATGTAACTGACTGGATTTTGGCTTAGGTCCCCTCGCTGGTTTTGTTCCCAACCATATCAATGTACCTGCTAGCAAACTTCTGGTTGGATTTGCTAACTTGTATGTTCTTTCATAACACATACTCTCAAGCAGATGACTACAGCAAAACCCAATAATCTATTGAAAAATGCTTATTGTATTGACAAAGGCATTCAACTGAGGAAAGTAGATGTCTATCAACAAAACTGTAAGGGATTGATCTTGAGCACTTTTACAGAGGGACACAATGGCACAGACCCAGTAGTTTCAAGGAGAGAGGAAGGATGATATCTGGAGGAGTACAAACCAGACTATGCAGACCAGCTCTTGGAACCTGTTTTGCAGAAGACTCATTGGTCATGCTCTGATTAATGTCATAAACTATATTACACTGAAAATGGATTTTCCTCTGTTTATTTCAATCCAAGCCTTGCAAAAAAAGCAGGCAATTGGTGGGACTTCGTGTAAGACTGAAGTCAGCTACTGATAGACAAGGAAAGTTTATCCACATTAATCTTTCATCATTTTGTCTTTCTTACATCTTTAAGGAGCCAGCCTGGATAGAAGTCTTCTCACACTTCTGAAAACAGAATGCCCACAACCTCCTCATGCAAAAACTTTAAAACAGTTCCTTCCTCTTCTATACTTCACATACTTATACTATCCGTGCTCCTTCTCTCTCTTAATTGCCCTCAAAGATAATAGAGAAAAAACCTTTAATTCCTTCAACATTACAACCAGAGTGGGTGGCTAAAGTAAGAAAAAGTGAAATACTTATACAATACAAAACTTAAGATAAAATTGTGCCTTAAAAAGTCTACCTAACCAGCTGTTAACAACAGTAAAAGCAGAATAACTCATCAGTTCTGCCAGCTGCTGAGGATTTTGTGACTGGCAAAAATAAGATACTTCCTACTTTACTTGCAAGTATCTTTCATTCATTTATTAAAAATCATGCCTTTGTTTTTGAAATGATGAAGGAAATAACATGTCCAATATGGGTTCACGGTTTCTGTATGTAGGTATCTATATGGCAGACAGCAGGTTTTCCCTCTGTGGATAAAGGAAGACCATACAAATAATCTTGTCATGCAGTGTAAATAAAGACTGCTGATAACTTCTCATTTTTTGTACAATAATTAAATAAAACATCTCTTTTTTCCCAGCTGAAATACACTTATCTTGCCATGGATGCCACAGAAGAAGGAAAAAGACATTGATCTCTACGTGGATTTCAGCATGTATTTTTTTATGGCATATCATATCACAATATTCTCTGCACATCACAATCCTGGAAATCTAGGTTGTTTCTTTCACAACATGAGATCAAGTATGTGAAGTGGAGATCTCTGTTCCTCCTGAAAAGCTGTTTCAGTACTCAAGGTGCTGCTACATTTTGCTCCTGCTGCACAACCACAGTTGCCAGCGTAGAGAAAAACAACCTCACTCATAGGAGCAGTCCACTCTTGGATTACAACTGTTAGGTTGGCCTAGAACTAAAAGCTACCATGTTTTCCATCATAGTATTCTGTACTGTTAATGTCCAAAGCATTATGAATGGGTATTCAGTTTCATTTACGACAAAACCTAATTAAAGCAACAGTCTAAATCCTTTTTTTTTTTTTTTTTTTTTTTAAGGCATTAGGGTTGAGATTGTGCAAGGAGATGCTCTGTGGGACATTCTTAATTGCCTCAGTCTCACTCCCACCAAAACTCAAACATCTTAAAAATCTAGCTAGTGGCTTTACAACTGAGCTACATATGACCAACAACATTCTTACTTTAAAGTTTCCATGCAACGTATGTATGTTATCTAAGAAATTCTTCCAAAATTATACTCAAGCATTTTCTGTCTCCACTCATAAACTGGCACCATTTCTTATCCTTGAAATTTTGAAATTAGTTTTACTGTATTATTTTGTAAATTAAATACTTGCCAGTTACAGAGATCCCTTCCTTTCCATCTACTCACTTTTGTTTAAAAATAAACTCTCAAGTACTGCACCATATAGTGAGACATAGTTTAGAACAGGACCCTTACTACAGACTTTTAAACAGTATTATGGAGCTTTTTCTATCCTAAAATTCCTGTAATCATAATTTTTCTGAATACCTGAAAAAAACCCGGTGGTACAGGACCTACTGGCATGCCATCTCCTGGGGGAATGTTTCCTAGCACTGGACTGGGAGCTGCTGCAGCACTCTGAAAAGAACAAAGGGAGAATAAACCTTTGTCATTGTATGGTAGGCATTAATCCCCCGAAAAACCCCAAACAAAAAAAAAACCCAAAAAAAACCCCCAAACCAAAATCTGACCAAAATGCAGAAAGTAATTCTCTGGATAAGTCATAAAGTCACTGTTTCATCTGAAAGTAAATTGAAATTGTATAGTGTTTAGTCTTCGTTTAATACAGGTATCATGATTTGTAACAAATGTATGTTGAGAGGAAGGATGCTAGAGGTTGTACTGATGTACAAACGTGCATCAACTAGATAAATCTTTACTAGATTTTAGAAAATATTGCATCTCAGTGCGTCTGTTTATATACATCTGTGAATGTAACTTGCACACTTTTTCTTGTATTATGTGTATAAACATCCTCAAACATGCACGTGGATACAGATATAGCATAAACAAAGTAATTAAACAAAGTAATTTATGCACTTTATCAGCAATTCCCAAGCACTTTAAAGATAATTTCAGCACACTGTGATATTCTTTCAGAACTAAATCAAGCTTCAAAACAGGATTCTGTTACAACCAGTACAAGAAGGAATGCTCATGATTCTGCTGGAAATGCTTACGATTTTACCAACCTCCAGAATAACCACCATGACAAATTACAAGAATTCAGGTTACAATTTTGCAAGGGAACAGAAAAAAAGGATTTCTAAGAAGTGAATCAGAGGATGAAATTAGTTACCTTTGCAAATCCTTCGGTTGGAATAAACAAGTAAAGAACAGTGCTTCTGGCAATTTACAAGCAGGAGATCGTCACAAAAAGGGAAGCCAAACTGTTATTGTTGTCATGTATTGGAACTTCAATTACTTTTAATTTCTAGCAGTCTTCCTTCCTGCAATATATTTCTGTAGGGCATAAGGCTGAATCACCTATAAAAGCTTACAATCTTCTGTGGAAGTGTCCACACACATGTTGCATTCAATTACTTATGTTTATTAACTTGTCACTGTATTTTATGCTCACACTTGATATTCAAAAGATGCAAATCTGGAAACTGTATTTCCATGTGTTTGGAATGCTATCTAGGAAATTAAAAAATAATGCTGGAAAGATTTGAAAACTGACATGAAGAAGGGATGACCTTTTAAAACCAAGCAGAAAGGAAATAGTTAATTATCACAGATTTTTCAATTGCTTAAGTTGTGCTTTAGAACTAAGTTTCTGAACAACTAGCAGTCATGTATATAGCATCTAAATTCCAGACAAAAGTCTAGAACATATCATTAAAATACAAAGACTGTAGTAGAAAGTGCTGGCTTCAGAACCTAGTGCACAGCACTGACTCACTAGAGAACTCAGTAGTGAAGTGTCTTATTTATGCAGGATCAGTGTTAAGATACTATATAATTGCAGTTGACAGAAAAAGCCAGGCAGGTGATTTTGACGTAGCAAACACTCCTGAACACTACTTTCTCATGAAAGGCTACCACAAACCACCCTAATCAGCCTATAAAGTTACAGCAAATACAGGTTTTTCTCCACTAGCCACTGCCATTCTTTGGGAACTGCCTGAAATTCATGAGACTGGGGAGTATGACGCGGCTAACTTACACACAAAATCAAGCATTTCCATGGAAGGTCTCAGGTACTTCTCTCAGGTCTGTTTTGGTCTTCCAGACAAAGGGGGGAAACAAGCAAGTGGTGTGAATGCACAGAAATGCATAGAAAGTGCATAGAAATTCCTGAAGAACAAAATAATTGTTATCCTTTCTTTCTTCTGCAAAATTTCTGTGAATGTCCACTAACTACTTTCAGATTGTCTAAACTTCCAAAAGAAACAAAAAAAAAAGTGTTCGGCATTTTTTTCAAGCAAACTAAAAGACCAGATAACAATGTCAAGTTATGAATTATGTTAGCAATGTAAAATCACTGAACAGATCCTCCTAGATGCCATGCTAAAGCACATGTGGATTGGGAAGGAGATTAGTGACAGCCAGCGCGGCTTTGCCAAGGGCATGTCCCGTCTGACCAACTTAATGGCTTTCTATGACGGGGCAACCACAGCAGTGGACATGGGAAAACCAACGGATGTGACCTATCTGTAATTCTGTAAAGTCTTTGACAGAGTCCCCTAGAACATTCTTCTCTCTACACTGAAGAGATATGGATTTGATGGGTGGATGACTCAGTGGATAAGAAATAGGTTGTATGCTCGCATTTAGAGAGTAGTGGTCAACGGCTCTATTTACAGAGGGGAATCCATGACAAGTGATGTCCCCCAGGGCTCCATACTGGGACCAGAGCTGTTTAATATCTTCATCAATGATATTGATAGTGAGATTGAGTGCACCCTCAGCAAGTTTGCAGGTGACACCAAGCTGAGTGGTGTAGGTGCCAGACCAGAAGGACGGGGTGTCATCCAGAGGGACCTGGACATGCTGGAGAAGTGGGACTGTGAGAAACTCATGACGTTCAACAAGGCCAAGTGCAGGGTCCTACACCTGAGTCAGGGCAATCCCTGTCTTCGGTACATGATGGGGGATGATATGGTTGAGAGCTGCTCTGCAGAGAAGGACTTGGGGGTGCTGGTTGATGAGAAGCTTGACATAAGCTGGCAGTGTGCGCTTGCAGCCCAGGCAGCCAACCTTATCCTGGGCTGCATCACAAGAAGTGTGGCCAGCAGGGCAAGGAAGGTGATTCTGCCCCTCTGTTCCTCTCTTGTGAGACCTCATCTGGAGTACTGTGTCCAGTTCTGGAATCCTCAACACAAGAAGGAGATGGAACGGTTGGAATAGGTCCAGAGAAGGGCTACAAAGATGATTCGAGGGCTGGAGCACCTCCAGTACGAGGACAGGCTGAGAGAGTTAGTGTTGTTCAGCCTGGAGAAGAGAAGGCAAGGAGACCATACAATGAACTTCCAGTACCTGAAGGGGATGTGTAAGAAAGCTGGGGAGGGACTGTTCATAAAGGCTTGCAGTGATAGGACTAGAGGCAATGGGTATAAATTGGAGAGGGGAAGATTTAGACTAGACATTAGGAGTAAATTCTTCACCATGACAGTGCTGAGGCACTGGCACAAGCTGCCCAGGGAAGTTGTTGATGCCCCATCCCTGAAAGTGTTCAAGGCCAGCCTGGATGGGGCCTTAAGCAGCCTACTCTGGTGGGATGTGTCCCTGTCCATGGCAGTCATGTTGAAATTAGATGATCTTTAAGGTCCCTTCCAACTCAAACCATTCTAGGATTCTATGATCATGAGCAGATGGAGACACAGTCTGAGTGAAGTATGTTGGATCTTACTTCTATATACACAGGTTTTCTAGATGAAGAATGTCAACAGTAGCATCATTGATGGACAAAATCAATTATGTTAAAAGCCTGAGCATCTTAAAACGTCCCAAACTGGCTCCACTGCAGTCTGTGACTAAGAAGGAGTATCCCATTAAAGGGGCACTATTAATGATGAACTTTATTACAATGTAGTCCTTCTTTGCATACTAATTCATGACTAGCCCTATACTGCCTTAGCTGCGTCCACCTTCAGCGGCTGTGTAATATACGCTGCAACGTGTCCAAAGGAGTCAATGTTACAGAATAAAACATTTGAATACACTGTAATAAATCACTGAGCAAGTACATCTCAAGACGGTGGGCAAAATCCGGTTTAGTTGTGAGATCTTAGGAAAGAGCTAAGCAGCACCTATTTTGATACACAAACCATTTTCAGAAGCCTCCCATCCTAGGTTCTCTCACAGTATTTAAACAAAGCTATGCCAGCCATTAATGCATGTCAGAGTGCTTTTGTGCACTCAACGGGTCTCAGATGTCCTTCTCAACCTTGGCCTCTGCCACAGCTCCCACGTTCCAAACTGATGCTTGTAAGAGAAGGAGGGAATGACTTCTTAGGGTATAGTGCTACTACAGGGCTATAGTTACCTACTCCCACTGAGTTCATGCCATTTCCCACGCTCTGAAAATCACTTTAGAAAAGAAAAATGGTAAAATACACTTAGCAGTTTAAAAAAAGAGAGGAAGAAATAGTGATTATACCAAAACAGGATTAAAATAATCAGATTTATGTTAGCCATTAAGTCTCCTAAGAAGGCTTTATAAGAAATATACCTAAATGTAACACCTTCATAATTGTCCCAAAAAGGGTTTTAAAAAAAAAAAAAAATTCTCCTATTTTTTAATCTGGCATAGCATCAATGCTAGAGGAACATGAATTCATCCACAGTGAGCCTCTCAGATCAGCACACAACTCTACAGGACTGGTGAAATGGGCACAGGGTAATTTTGCCTACTGAGCTACAAGCATAGTAATGAATGACCACAACTCTACCTCACACATGTAACAAAATGCATTACTTTAAGTGTGAAGAGGCTATGGCTCCAAAGCAACCACTTTTTTAAAAGATGTGGATTTTGTACAACTTTGTTGATGAAGGAGATACATAGAAAGAAGCCAGATGAAGCTAAGACATGAGGCTGGAAATCTTCAACAGCTCCTCAGAAAGCCTTCTGCTTGAGGACTGAAGTCCCATTCCGGAGACCCATCAGGAAGGTAGCCAAAAGGTCTGAGCAGTTCTGCTGGATGGATATCAAAGGAATCATTTCTGAAGATTAAGGAGGAACAAATCAAGGTCTTGTGGAGATGATTACACAACAAGTGATCCAGACTGATTTACTAAACCTTGGTTCTTGTGGTTTCTGGAGAAAAATGTCTCAACTATAAAGGAACTAGCTCTTTGCTTCAAGCCATTTACTCCAACTTAAATTAATTTACTGTTGTTGGCCATTTTTTTGATGGGGGACCATGATGTCTCAGGGACGTATTCAATATGTTGATTTTAACTGGCATAATTATTTGAGACTTGATTACGCCATGCAGTTTACAGACACTTGTGGAAAACCATCTCTACTCTGCACTTCTGATTGGGAAGCAGGAAAGAATGGTGGAAGTTTTGAGTGGACATAATAGCAGGCCAGTTTTACTGACATTTGAAGTACCATTTAATAATTTTAAGAATATTGTAGTTATAGGCATTCTGTGATAGTCCAGCCTTAGGTGTTGGAGAACTTCAATTTCTGTCTTTTATTATGTAATGTACTGGGTTTTTTGGTAATGTTTGCATGTTTGTTTGTTGGGATTTTCTTCCCTGATGGGCAATGACATCCCAAAATGAGAACTAAATAATTTTCAATGTTTTAGGTATATTACATTTTCTAGCTTGTGCTATCCAACTAACATTTTGAGAACTTTATACAGAGTAGATCAATAAACAAACCTGTTACTGCTGCATTGAAATATTCTTATTTATTCTATCCTGATGAATTATTCAGTTCTGTTTTCACAGTCCCACAGCAAACCATGGTGCTTTTTCGTATGCATTACAAGTTGTTCATCATTTATACTTCCATTAGTTTGACATTTTAAATATTCGCAATTTGCTTTCCTTGCTTTTCAAAAAAGATGGAAAAAGAACATTTAAATGGTCTAATCTTTTGTACAGTATCTTGCATCCTTAAAACTGGAAAACTGTATTTGTTTTTCTAGCTAAAATACTGAATTTACGGTATCTCTTTACAATTATTAATTAAAATGGCGTACTTGGTGTACAACTTATTGGAGGTCATATTCTACTCTACCCAAGCCACTCTCAATAACATAAAAATAGGCTAATATATTAAAAAATTAAAACAAGCCATGGTGTAGGCTGGTTTGTACAATAATCACAAAGTAAAAAAAAAACGTAAAAATAAAATAGGTTAGTTAGTCCATTGGTACAGTATTTGAAAACAAAAAATGCAGAGAGAAGATTGCAACATACAGGTAAATTTTTGAGGATATCATAAAAAGTTGTTTATGATGGAGGCTCACTGAAGAATTCCATTTGTAGTCAGAGAAATTTACAAAGAAAGGACTTTATCTACAAAAATTCCTCATCCAGCTCATTCACTAAACTGGGTATTTAACTTCAGCTATTTTGATACAATATCCTTATTTCTATCCAAAGCAAGAAATTTATCACATTATGACATTTCCACAGAAAGAGTATTTCCGATTTTTTAGAAGTCTCCTTGACGGTGATTTATGATATCTACTTGATGATAGAAAAGATGGACCTTGCACATACAACAGATCAATGGCCACTGCTGGCCAGCAATTCCCTCACCATCCAAGCCACCTCCGTAAACCTCCTTCAAATCAGCCCTAAATCCCCTGAGTCAGCTGGACAGTCCTAGTTTCTGCTGAATTATTGGAGGTGGTGGATATCCACTTCTTCAGCTGCATTAAGCATCGAGTCAATTCCTCCTGCTACCAGCTTATTTGGAGGCAGTGTCTTTATGTTATCATCTACGGGAAAGCACGAGCATCTTACAGGTGTGTTGTGCTGTAAAGACCATTCAAGTCAAAGTCCCTGCTGGACTCAAGGCAGAGACATGGTAGTGCCTCCAGACACTGAAACTACTGGTACCAGTGTCTGTGATGCAGGGAAGTTCAAACCCTGCCCTAGGATTTAATGATGCCATTACTAGCACCAAAAAGGAAGAGGGAGCAATAGCTTGTTGAGGGTACAGTAGTGTCAGGATGAAGAAGGAGCTTCATTAATAACTGGTTGGGAAGAAGAAGGTGTGGAGCTAGATCTAGCAAGGCACAAACGCTTGCCAGTGCTGCCAAGTGTGCTAGCTTTAGTCTCTCTCTAGAACATATGTTATTGCTGTAGGGAGGGTCTGAAACGGTTAAAAGGCCAGTTTTCCCTTTTAAAGGTATTTCTTCTCACTGTTGGCACAGCAGATGTAACCACGGCTTTGCATCCTCCAAAATACTTCCCATCATATAGCTCACACAAGTTAGGTGAACGCTTTACCATCACCTCGAGTCGTGACTCTTCCACATACTGCTGGAAGTAACACCCTGTGGATGCTTCCACGAGTAACCTCCAGGCTGACAGAGCTTCTGAAAAGATGGGCCTCTCCTAACACCAGGGCAACATGGGGTGCTCTCTGCAAGGGCACTGCAATGCCTGACTACGAAGGTCACATGCTTTCACCATGCAGCTTTCTGCACAGCAAGTATGATGCACTGTGAATGCAGCAGCAAAGGTAGTGCAAAGTGAACATATGAAAGCGAACTAGCAGCATCACTATGATTATTTAAAATCTTTTCATAGTAGTAAAATTTTGTAGTACAAATATGTCTGAGAACATTCTGGAAGAACAAACTTTCAGTCTGCACTTGAGTCCTACAAGTCAAGCAATCTGAGCAGAAATATTCCATTGCAGAACTGGCTGCGAATTCTTGCAACTACATGTTGTATGCGCTATTTTTCTAGGTTGGAGGTCAGGAAAAAACTAACCAACCAAAAATACCCAAGAAAATTAAGTGTTTATGCCAGATCTCATAAGTCTACAATCTCAGCAGCACTCGCTCAAAGTACTCTATGGCATAGGAACTTCTACCTCTCAGACTGGTTTTGCCGAGACTCTTATTTACTTTATTGATACAACTGAAAGCTTTGCTTTCAATTATTCCAAAATTTCCCATCTCATTCTGAGTAATAATCAGAAAAAACTGTTAATGTACTCTGAACAATATGCCAGACACACTTAAGCTTTCATCCTTTTTTTCTGAATGTTGCTTCAGAGAGAATTTAGGTCATGAGAATTTTGGCAAGATTTTCAGAAATAATAAAATTTATTATCAGTTACTTTGTTTTTTCACTAAGACTGATATTTTCACAGAGCAATTCTGAGAACTAGAACCACAGAATGGTTTGGGTTTGAAGGGACCTTAGAGATCATCCAATTCCAAACCTCATATATACTGACACATGTAGTATCACTTCATATTTCATCTAAATCTTAATGTGACTAAGATATATTAAATTCTCAAGTTCAAGTACTGAAATGTAGATACAAGCAGCACTTCAGAGGTGTTAAGGATCATTTTGATACTGTAATAAATAAACCAATTTTCATTTTCTTTTGAAATCACAGAACTTTCTAATCTAAATGAGTTTAGATGTCTTATTAAAATTACAGAATAGGTAGTAATATAATGGTTTCGTACATTCATATATGCAACCAAAATATGCTATAAACCGACAAAAATATTCTTTTATGGGGGATATTAATACAATCAGTTGAATCAAAACAAGAGCAGAAACGTTCGGCATCTCAGGTTATTTTTGTACATGTTTATATGACAATAATGCATGGGCAATGTAAACTGAACAGTAAATGTGTAAGGATGGATGTAGGTCTCTCCTTGAAACTCATGCTGAAAATTCACACTGACGCTAAACATAAGTAAGACGCCAATATTTAGTTGACAGCTCTGACATGAAATAAGTGTACAATTAAGTTCATATGAAAGTCAAACATCATTTCAAATCAGTATTGCGTAATTCATCACATCCAGCAATGCCAATTAAGAGAATCGTAAATAAATACAAGGAGAGATGACACTGAGGCCATTGTGTTTAGCTGTGACTAGTCCCTGATGCACCAGAAGTGCAATACTGAGAGAAAAAGAATCTAAAATCGAACTGTCTGATTTTGTCACTTTCTCAAATCCTCCTTTTCCCAGCAATTTTGTTAAGGTTTCTTTCCCACAGAGGCCTGGATATGCATAAGGCACCAAAAAGCTAACTACTTACTAGTTATTATCTTAAGGATATCTTCTAAGTCACAGTACTTCATGCCTTCTTCAGCTTTATGCAAACAAACAAGAAACTAACTGAACAGTCACAGACATGCAAAAGTGTGCACTACATTTTATCACATTTTACCAAGTATTTTTGATACAACTATGTTGTCTTCTTTAGAACACTTTAAAAAAACGTTGTTTGTCTTATTTTTCCTGGGGATGAAGGATAAATACTTAGTTTAAGTTCATAAATTTAAGGAATGGCGGGAATTGGGATATTTAAGTCTGTTGGATTTTTCTTTTTCCTGAAAAGATAAATGGATGATTACTATTTCCAATCATGTTTACCATCTACTTAATTCCTGGATGTGAATAGCTTCACAGTGCCAGATATATCCTAGGCAATATTGTAACAAGATCAGCAATTTTCCATTTGTAATCACTTCAACTTGTAACTTACCAAGTATTTCTAAGCCATTAACTAGTTACCATAATAGTGCTTCATTATTTTTCACCTACTGCAAATCACAGAAAGAAATATTAAAAGGAACTCCATCAATTAACCACTAGAAGCCTTCTCATTTTCTCCAAGACAGAATATAAATCTACTCACCTCTCTGAAGAAATAAATAAATAAAACTAAAGAGAAATTAAATAAGCTGTTAGGCCTCTTACAGAGCCTTTGAACACTCAGCTGAACACAAAAGAACCATAACCCCTAAACTGAGCAGTTGTGGTCTACTTAAAATGAATTGAAAGTCTTGTCCAAAAAGGTGGATTCACCCCATTGACAGAAGTAAAACGTTTGAAAGAGCAATATCATAAGACCTAATTAATTCTTACTGCAATTCCACTGGCATGTATTTGCCTAGAAGTTTAATTTCTGTTCTGTTACTGGAAAACATTTATGTGACAGTAGTAGTCTGAGAAGTGTAATTGTAGAAGGTCATAATACTATTCCTTGTAACTTCTCAGTTTCCCTCAAATTACAGCTCCTTACAGTTCGATTTGGACTCTGGCATTTTATTTCCATTCACTCCATCTTATACGTTGTTATGAGTGATAAAGATGATGATATAATATAATATGATACAATACAATATAACAACATCAATAATAATAATAATAATTACTATTATTATAATTATTATTTTAAAAAATAAATTGTTTCCTCCCTTTACATCAGCGGTCCTATTCACTTACTGAGTAGACTTGATGAGGACAGTATACTGTCAGACTTCATTCATTCTTTTTGCCCCAAGAAATAATCCTATCCTCCAAACAACCATGCTGTGTGCAAAGATTCCTCACATCTGAAGTGGGATTACAGTTTGCTTTACTGTATCCCAGTGCCCCACCTGGGGTTTTCATTCTACTTAACCGAGATAGTAAAATTCTATTATGTAACTGAAAACGAGGTATTAGGCTGGAAGTACACTGTTAACAGAACTTACTTTTAAGAAAAGCTTTGCCATCAATGAATAAAAGGATTTCTAACTCTTGCCAAAAGACAGTGTTCCAATCCTGCTTCTTAGCTGCTTCTTCCTGGAATATTTAGACCACAATTTCCAGAAAAATATTTCCCTTAATTATTGTTATAGAGAAAAGATATTTTAAAATGAACCTTTATTATTTACTGGAAGTTACTAAAAATCAATACTACTCATAGGTATCAACAGAACATTCACCTTTTTGGCGTGTGTTTTAGATACAGCAATGAAGTACTGAATTTCTATCCATTCTTTTTCAAAACTGAACAGAACTTAAAAGCTGAATACTTGGCTTTGCCTATTGATGAAGATGAAAAAAAAACTTATTTTCAATAATCTTTTCAGACAATCTTCTAGGAAAGTATGGACTTTCATGTCAGTGCAATTCCATGTCCTGCGTTGTTTAATAACTATGCTTATGTACAAAATCAAAACACTAAACACTAGCCAGCAGGGTTACTCCAGGCTTCTGATAAAATTCAACAGTATTACCAGATTCATCAGTTATTAACCATGCTAATGCCAAGTTAAAGGCACTTGAGGACACAAAACATTGTTGCAGCTTGGAGCTGAGTTGCAGTGATATTACTATCAAATTACTTCTTTCCAGAAGTGACACACCTCTCCTCCAGGTTCCCTGGAGACGAAGGCTGCTTCAGTCTCCTAGCTTAACAAACGCAAAATACTCAATGCACTATTTTTTGCACTATTTTTTTCAAGCTGCTCCTCCAGATCACATCTTTGTCGAATAACTAACTGACATGTCAGACCACAGGTTTAACCCACTGTCTTCCTCATCACAAGGAATCTGCATGAAGATGTGCAACGATGCTTCTCTTACAAAGCAGTTAACAAGAAACCGATCAGAGGACATTACATACATGACGAGTTATATGTATCCCACTGAATTTAGTATCTGTTATCATACTGAAGCATCGCTTTGGCAGTTAAAATTGCTACAATTCAAAACTACTATACAAAAATATCATAGAATCACAGAATGGTTGGAGTTGGAAGGGACCTTAAAGATCACATAATTCCAACTCCCCTGCCTTTGCCAGGGACACATCCCACCAGGGCAGGCTGCCCAAGGCCTCATCCAACCTGGCCTTAAACACCTCCAGGGAGAAGTGGGCAACCTGTTCCAGTGTCTCACCACTGTCATGGTGAAGAATTTACCCTTATGTCTAGTCTAAATTTACCCCTCTCCAATTTATACCCATTGCCTCTATTCCTATCACTACATGCCCTTGTGAAAAACCCCTCCCCTGCTTTCTTGTAGCCTCTTTCAGGTACTGGATGGTTGCTATGAGGTCTCCTCGGAGTTTTTTCTTCTCTAGACTGAACAAGCTCAACTCTCTCAGTCCTTGTATGGGAGATGCTCCAGCCCTTGGATCATCCTTGTAGCCTCCTCTGGACCTGTTCCATATCCTTCTTATGTTGAGGATTCCCAAACTGGACACAATACTCCAGATGAGGTCTCACAAGAGAGGAATGGAGGGACAGAATTGCCTCCCTCAACCTGCTGGCCACGCTTCTTTTGATGCAGCCCAGGATATGGTTGCCCTTCTGGGCTGTGAGCACACACTGCTGGCTCATGTCGAGCTTCTCATCAATCAGCACCCCAAGTCATTCTCCACAGGGCTGCTCTCAATCACATCATCCCCCATCCTGTACTCAAACTGCTGATTGCCCTGAACAAGGTGCAGGACCTTGCACTTGGCCTTGTTGAACCTCCTGAGGTTCACACTACCATCTTTTCTCAGTGTTCTCAACAGTTATTGGGGTCATGATAACAGGATTGCATAAAACAGAAATAGTGCTGACGATTTTAATACACGGAGTCAAGTATAGCTAGTTCCTGAAATCACCATTGCTAGTAATTTTAAATGATGACCAACCACATGGCATCCTCTTCAACCACGTCAAAGACAGGTATCTAAAGCTAATATTAAAAAATACATTGCTTAGCCCCACTGTGAGTTTGAGTAACACTCAAACAATCACTGCTTAAGCCATGACACACTGAACAATGTACGCTGATCACAGCTAGTCTTTTCTTCCTGCTCCAAACATGCTCCATTTTGTTCTGCTGATACTCTATGAAGAATTCACAGTTGATACAAACGTGCTAGTTAGGCTAGTATGACAAGACTATCTGATAACCTAATTTTCTGCAGTGATAAAGCTGGTTGGCACAGCGTTTTTTAATCATGTAGTTAACCTCATTGTTAACATCATTTTGTTTTCCAAGGATTTTAAGATTGCCATAGTACTATATTCCAGTTCTCATGCCACTGCACTCCACAGAACAGTCAAGTGCCATTTTAAGACCATAGTGATTGATAACAATAAGATTAAAGTTTCTCTGCATCACTCTGTCTTTTCCAAGTTATGAAACACAAATGTACAAATGTGGTGTGGGTTGAAAGACTGAATTTTGATCATTAAATGCAAAGTAGACTGATTTAGGGTTATCCTTGGGTCGCCTGGGAGTGGTTCAGCAATCTCGGCAATATACACACATCTTCAGGAAAAAATCCCAAAACACAAAAGAAACTCTGAGAACACCCAGTAGTTCCACCTCTATCCAAAATGGATTTTTGTCTCCATATCCAGCCGTCTCGAACAAAAAGCATACATGCAGAAATCTACATGCTATTTCAGAACGAGCTGAACTGCATTATGAAACTGCTCCTCTGCTCAATAAAAAGCATATTTGGGTTACCTTGACCAGATCTTCATATCATGAAGTTCTTGATTACTTATATACAGGCTACAGATAAATCTCTGTCAAGGCTCTGCTGTAAATGTTACTACTCTGTCCTAGAACATGAAAATAAGTGACTTTACAATATTGTGATATTGACAGATATTGACAAAACATACTGAAGCAGTCATTTGGAAGTTTTGAACATTAGCTCCACTGTTGATCAAGTTAGAGTGAGTAACACAATTCATAATTTTCTTTATAGAGTCTTTTGCCTCATTTTTATTTCTTTAAATGCAGCGGGATTTCTTGTGTATGTAGGTTCTAAAAAATGAAAGCTTAATTCCACAACAAGTATGTAGTCATTCAAGATACTGGGAGATAGCAATTAAAAAAAACACCTATAATATGATTATTCTTTCAGAGACTTCTCTGTGTTTCTTAGGAATGGAGCTGCTCATCCTGAAGGTAATTCTATAAGCAGAAATGTCACCACGAGGTCAACATTTTCAGAAAAATAATAAGCATCTATAAATTAAAGAAATATGCTGGAATAGCTCTATTTCCATACAAGACCAAATAAAACCTTTACTAGCCCAGTGAGGCTCTTCTCCTCAAGCTCCCTCTACAGCCACCGCAAAACAAACAGCTGCTCTGAGACACTCTCTGGAGGAGTGAACCTTTTCTCATCATCTACAAAGGATGTGCCAAGAAACTAACCTTACCAAGACTGAGGTTCACTTTTGTGAAAATTCCCTGCATATTTAATTATTTTTAGTTTAACCGAGGTGTTCCATGCAACGTATGGTGCACAGAATTTATAACAAAATGCAGTCCACCAGATAAGACTTTAGAGACATGCCTGTAACTTTCAAAGAACAGCTAAAATATCTAACTTTTAATAGTCAAGTCTGAGAAAAACATTATAATATTTTTCTTCAAATTGTCGAAGTTAAAGCTCATGGATAGCTAGTGTGTAAAGTATCTGATTTTTCTCAGGTTGTCTGGATATCTGTTTTGGATAAATGTAACTTGTTGAGCACAGACTTAACAACTCTAAGGGCTAAAACCAAATTAAGTACTGCAGTTACATTTTCATGCCGGTGACTACTTGCCATAAAGTGGTTATCTTGGATAGTCTACTAGTAATATGAGCCTGACATGCTACCCCATCAGGTAACAGAAGACAAGAAATACATCCATGCTGAAGGGACAGCAGACAGAGAAGGCTCAGTCTTCCAAGGATTTGCGTGTGTGGGGCTTTTAGATGTTCTCCTAAATGCTTCAGTACCTGAAATACTCTGCCTGTATCTCAAACACTTTTTATCTGAAATAGTGGTCAGATGCATGTCTGAGGCTTCCTTAAAAATCAGGATATGGGAAAAGCAAACAAACAAAATGTGTAATAAAAGGGATTTGGAACCCAGCAGTACTTATGCCACCACACCAAAGAAGCCAGGCAGAATCGCAGCGTCCCTAAAGTTAAACAAAAATGAATTACTGAAGACAAAAAGACTAAATCCTTCCCTTTCTTTGTGAACTACATACAACGCATCACACAAGAAAAATACATCTGCGAGTGCCTGGCACGCACCCCACTGCTTGCTGAAGACATAAATTGGGAACAAACAGCCTCACTCGGAAAAAAACCCGCTTCACCCATAAGTAAACTCACTGGCTCCCCAAGTCATGCTGCAAAGCAGGTAAAACCCAAGTGGTTGTCTCAGATTGCTTCTCCTTGGGGAAGCAATTAGTTTACACCCTCTGGTGTGAAATCCATAGCAGAGATAATGAGACCTTGAGTTTTTTTAGGGTTAACTAGCTCCCACAGCTCTTAAAAACAGTTTTGAAAACTTATTCTTTTGCTTCTTCAATTATTATTTAGCTTTTCAAGTAGTGCCCAGACTGACACTGGTGTGGTACTCCTTCCATGCTGCCAAGCAAACCCTGGACATGGAAAGTAGTGTCAAGGCACCTCTCTTCCTGGAGGGATGCCAATTCAAGCCCACTCTCCACTTACAGAACTAACCATCCAACTAGGCTGGTCTCCTCCTTTTGCAGATCACCAGGCTACCCACATGGAAAATGACCACACTGATAACACATTTTTAAAAGCATATGTTATACCGAGAACAAGAGACAAAACTCAGTTGATTTCAGCTGTCAAAACTTCTGCAACACCATGTAATTCTTCATTGCACTCCACATAAAAAAAAGTCAGCTAAAACCAGGAATATGGTATGAAAAATTCCCTTCACAAACTGGCAGAACTGTAAGCAGCTGGAAACAGCCAGGCACCTGTCATAAAAAATGGTACAATCCAACTTTGCCTGCAATAAACATTTATGCTTGTATAAAATGCATATAGATACAGATTGGTTTTAAATGTGAATTATGAGTTCATGTATCTTCATTGTAGATGCACATACTATAGGGAAGGAACCTTTATAAGGTAAAGTAAGTATAAATTCCATTACTTGTATAAATTACTCAAGTCACATAACAGCAATCCAAACCAAAAGCTAGTATAATCTCCCAAGCTCTCTAACAGAATTTGTGAGTGCAAGCCTAAGTGTCACGGTCACCCTTGCTTCAGAGCAGCGTCCAACCTGACCTGAAAGACCAGAGATAAAAGTTGCAATAACCCATATTTCACTACACATGAAAACTGACCTCCTCTTCTCAGCTAACGCAGAGGCTTGCAAAAGGGAAAGTATGCATAGATCCAGTTAACTGAATAAAATTATCTAAAGCAGAGGAGAGCAGCTAGATAGCCGCTTGTCAACTTAACACCCTCAGACCATAATGCTGACAGAAGTTAGTTTAAGCTCAGGTTAAACCACAGCAGTCTAAGAACTATATGATATAGAGGCTGGTAACAAGAGGAAATAAGAATGAGAAAAACATTGAAGCCCACTCTCTACTCTAAACTAACGGGCAAAAAAATTTAAAACAATTTTAAATTTGAGGCCTTCTCCCTCTCTTAAACTATGACAGAGGCATTTTCCCCTCTCCATCCTGACTCCAGGGCATCCTTCTATGACATTATTTCTCCTCACTCTGATAGAGAAAACCCAACAATTTTCCAGTCAGGTTGGTTAATTACAAAAGCTGCCTGGTCCCAAGCGCTGTGCTACCAGGGGGATAATATAAGCTATAAATTGCTGAAGAAAACCAGCACTCTAGCAGTGCCCCCTGCTATCAGGTAAATAGCCTATATTATCCTAGGGAAGCTGGCAGTGTTGATACAGACTTTTGATGGGAAATTATACAGCTCTCGCTATCTACTGATAAGATTCACATCAGTAAGTGGTGGAGAGCTGACATTCTTCTTCCTACAATCGCAAACGGGAAATTTTGACCAAATAACACCCACTTGTAAAAGACAGTGGCTGAGCGGCAAGATACAGGGTTTATATCCACATGGTGTTTTGTTAACAGAAAAGTGGTAAATGCAGCATTTATCGATATTTCCTCTGAGCAACAACCAAGGCAAAGAACTTCAAAGCTCATCTCTTCACCTGTTCCTTCTTTGCTTCTTCTAAGTCTTCAAATCCCTAGGAACAGCTCTAGGCTTTTCACTCCCTGGGGACTTCAGCCCATCTTGCAAGAATAACCAGATTTCTGCAGGCAAAGGATCCCACGGGAGGGATATCCATGTTTAGTATAAAAGCTGACAAAACTGAGTCAGGGTCAAGTTACAGTGGATAATGAAATAGTACTTCATGTAACTGTTTAATCTACTCTAACGACCTCAACATACTACTCCATGATGATGCAGTGGACCACTCTGTCTTTACCTCATGAAAGTGAATTTCCAAGGTCTTTTTTTCTATTAAAGAGTATGTTTTCTCATTCCTTTTGATTACAGTTCACATAGACATCTTGCTAATCAAACTAATATACAATAGTGGCTGTTCCTACTTTCTAAGCACTTAATTTGCTCCCTCTTTAATACAGGTAACATAATCACAGAATCATAAAATCACAGAATAACCAGGTTGGAAGAGACCCACCAGATCATCGACTCCAACCATTCCTATCAAACACAAAACCATGTCCCTTAGCACCTCATCCACCTGTGCTTTAAAACACTTCCAGGGAAGGTGAATCAACCACCTCCCTGGGCAGCCTCTGCCAGTGCCCAATGACCCCTTCTGTGAAAATTTTTTTCCTAATGTCCGGCCTAAGCCCCACCTGGCAGAGCTTGAGGCCGTTCCCTCTTGTCCTGTCCCCTGTCACTTGGGAGAAGAAGCCATCTCCCTCCTCTCTACAACCTCCTTTCAGGTAGTTGTAGAGAACAATGAGGTCTACTCTCAGCCTCCTCTTCTCTAGGCTAAACACCCCCAGCTCTCTCAGCCGCTCCTCATTAGGCTTGTTCTCCAGCCCCTTCACCAGCTTCATTGCTCTTCTCTGGACTCGCTCCAGAGCCACAACATCCTTCTTGTGGTGAGGGGCCCAGCACTGAACACAGTACTCGAGGTGCAGTCTCACCAGTGCCAAGTACAGAGGGAGAATAACCTCCCTGGACCTGCTGGTCACACCGTTTCTGATACAAGACAAGATGCCATTGGCCTTCTTGGCCACCTGGGCACACTGCTGGCTCATGTTCAGTCGGCTGTCAACCAACACCCCCAGGTCCCTCTTCTCCAGGCAGCTTTCCAGCCATGATTCTCCTAATCTGTTGCACTGCACAGGTTTGGTGTACTCCAAGTGCAGGACCCACCATTTGGCCGTGTTAAACCTCATGACATTAGACTCTGCCCAGTGGTCCAGCCTGTTCAGGTCCCTTTGCAGAGCCTCCCTACCCTCCAGCAGATCCACACTTCCACCCAGCTTAGTGTCATCTGCAAACTTGCTAAGGGAGCACTCGATGTCTTCATCCAGTTCGTTGATAAAGACATTGAACAGGTCTGGAGCCAGCACTGAGCCCTGGGGGACCCCACTTGTCACTGGCCTCCAGCTGGATTTAACTCCATTTCCCACCACTCTCTGGGCCCGGCCATCCTGCCAGTTTTCCACCCAGGAGAGTGTGCGCCCGTCCAGGCCAGAGGTGACAGTTTCCGAAGCAGAATGCTGTGAGAAACTGTGTCAAAGGCTTTGCTGAAGTCCAGGAAGATACATCCACAGCCTTTCCCTCATCCAGCAGCCGAGTCACTTTGTCACAGAAGGTGATCAGGTTAGTTTGGCAAGACCTGCCTTTTATGAACCCGTGTTGACTGGGCCTGATCACCCAGTTCTCTTGCATGTGCTTCATGATAGCACTCAAGATCACCTGTTCCATGACTTTCCCTGGCACTGAGGTCAGACTGACAGGCCCCTAATTCCCTGGATCCTCCCTGCGACCCTTCTTGCAGGTGGGCACAACATCCCCCAGCCTCCAGTCCAGTGGAACTTCCCCAGTCTTCCAGGACTGTTGGAAGATGATGGAAAGGGGTTTGGCCAGCACATCCACCAGCTCCTTCAATACCCTTCGGTGAATCCCATCTGGCCCCAAACACAACCACCTTCTCAAAATTGCCAATATTGTGCAGAAAATGCTTCACACAGTTTATAAGTAACAAATCCTTCTGGCTTTCATTTAGGGATAATATTGCATCCTCAGGATCTGACCTTATCTGACCCTCACCAGTCTCCTCAAGGTGTCCAAACTAGGACAGCCCTAAGGCCTAACTTTGGACTCGCACCGATCTAACCGCACATTAACTCCAATGGATAAGTTGAGAACAATCCCACCTGCATTTTGATTGAAATCCCAAGCAAATGCAACATTTTGACTCATCGGATAGAATAGATGAGCAGGAACACATTCTTTCTAAGAGTCTTTACACTTACGGTAGCGAGGGTATGGTTTAGTGTTTGATAGGAATGGTTGGACTTGATGATCCGGTGGGTCTCTTCCAACCTGCTTATTCTATGATTCTAAATACTGCTCTGTTACAAGTTTTTTCTCACTCCTCATGTCCCATTAGCCCCTTCAGAAATGAGGTATGAATAAGGACAAGATCACAAACATAACAGATGAGCTGCTCAAATAAAACAGTATGGAATTCTTTTGATAAATTGCTAAGAAGCAGATGCAAGAGGTACTAGTTAAAAAAGTTTCAAGTGCCAGGAATATATAATTCCTACTCAGGAATACTTTTCTGGAGTCTAATTAAAACGTTACTGCTGCAGCCTTGAAATCCAACAGAGCGCTACACATTTGGCATTGGAGATTGATAACCAGAAGTTTTTTTTTTTTCTCTTGGTAACCACAACTTGGTGTTACTCCTCTACAGACTTGAATTTGTGTTGTATTGTATAGTAGTGTATACTCAGCAAAATTCACTTTTAGCACAACTATTCCAAGTCACGGAATGTCTAGCTATAGCTAGACTGAATGAAATGATCTGTCATTTCCAGAGTGAAAAGTAGTCCAAAATTCAGCAGCAACTGTGTGACAAGGTGACAAAATTCTGGGCTTACATATATACAATATAATGCTTGGACAAAATGTTTAACTGAGGTAACGTAACGATTTTTCTTAGCCATAACAATGAACTTATACAAACTTCCGAATATTTTTTGAAGCCCTCTTTTACGCACAGAACCGTGTGCAGTTTTAGCATGACAATGATATATTTGCGCTTGATAAAGCACAATAGCACAACAGCACATATTTATTACTTGACTTGGTGTGACTATTGTTAAATCCTTCTTATCCTCAATGACCCTCAACTCTACCGGTGACTACTCCCGTTAGTCAAGCACTTTAGTTCTGAGAGCATGGGTTTGTTTCTGGGAAAAGATGGGGTCTTCAATTGAAAAACAGCAGTTTTTTCATGATATATTGCCAAGACAAAATTACAGAGACAAGAGTAGGCTGCTCCATGTTTTCAAATTTAAGTTTTGCCATAGTTGGCACATGAAGAGGAGACCTGTGTGCCTGCAGGAACATTAAGAGTATATTTCAAACCCTAAATTTGAGGCGCTGTTCTCCAGCTACTGCAGAGCACCCCTCCAGCTGCAACGGATGTTGGGTGTGAGGAACCAACAGCATGCTCCCTGCACCTGGAAACTGCACCCGTAGAAACCACACCTGGAGCCTGGGAGGAGGTTTATTTGGGGTGATCGTTTCCCTTAGGAGGTCAGAGGAGAAGGGAAGACAGCAAAGCAGCCAAGGATTCACAGCAGGGAAAGCAAAGGCAAATCATTTAGTGCAGTTCTATGTCACCTCCATCCTCATAAATAAAAAAAATAAGAAAAAAGAAATGCAGAGAAATTTCAAAATAACTTTGCAAAAACTACTTGTCTTAAAATTATCTTCTAATCAACATTTCACTCGGAGACGAAAATGTTAGGCACAAGCAGCCCTTCCCCCTGCACTTCTTAGGCTGTTGCTTTTGGCTGAAGCCACTGTTACAACAGGAAATAAAAATTATATTACTCAGGAAGGAAGCTAATGAGTTTCCCCTCCCCCAAATGCCATTAGACACTTCCTGAATAAAGGAGAGGCACATTAATATAAAGAACAGCGGCACGTAAGTAACCAGAAGCTGAGCCTGCTGTATGATTAAAGCTACATCCAGCTGCTGGATGGAGAAGGAATACCAAGTCAGCTACTCTAATGTACCACCACCATCATGCTGCCTCATAATGTTTGTGCCCAGCCACTTTGCCCATTCTGCTTTTAAATGACTTAAAAGCAGCAATCCTTTCATCACTTCCTCTGGGAGAACATGCCAGGCGATAAAATAACTCCTTTTAAGGAGTGTTTTCCATGCACTTATACTTAAGTTAACCTGTTCTTATATTTTATTGTTTTGAATTAACAGCTGCTTAATAAAACCCCAAATCTGGGCTTTTGTTGTTTGGTTTTGTTTGTAGGTCTTGGGTGTTCTTTAGACTGAAGGATTTCCCAATTTGGGAAATATCCAAAGTCTGAAAAATAAACAAAATACCACAAGCCAAATTCAAGGAAGCTCAGAGACAGACCCTGCCACCTCATTCACATTCAGCATTATTCAGATTTAAAAAATACAGTAACGTTTTCAGTGAACATAATGTAACTACTTATTTGCCCATCCATGTTGAAGAAATCATATTCAGGCTTAAGTCAAAACCACCCAAGTTTTCCATGTAACTAATCTGTAAACTAATCTGTAAAATTTATTTTGAGCTATAGTTACTTAAATTCATTCTTGGAGTGTGTTTTTTATTCTAAAATCAAGTTACTGTAAGTAATTTAAGAGCTGATTCTGCAAAATGTAAGTAAGACCATCTGAAGTGAATAAAATACAAAGGAGTAAAGGTTTGCACCTGTTCAAATATCTTCACAGAAGCAAACCTTCCATGTAGAGGAGTAGCCTTTCATTAATGGTTTGATCACAAACACATGAAGTATGTGAGTTTACAGCATGAACTGGGCTTCTTTGACAACTTCAGCATGACCACTAGAGATGTTTCCAGGATGAATGCCCACGTACCATATGGCATGCAATGTCTTCTCCAATGACCTCTTGGGTAGGGCCCAGGTACAACAGCTCCTTGTCCTTCCTTCTTCTTTTTCCTCTCAAATATTTTCAATACAGCATCTGCAAAATCTGTGTTTTCTACTTTGAATTATTCTGTTCTCACTTCTTCTTTTCAATAAAGTGCTTGTTTTCTTATGTTCCTCAATCCACTACTCCCATTACTTCCTCTGACCTAGTTCAACTGCTAAGGTATAAAATGATGCTGAAAAAGTAAACCAAAGTTTTGAGTTCAACTCTTACTGGCAAAAACAAATGATGAATAAAAGTGTTCCTGCTGGTACACCTTCTGGGACATAAGCACAGCAGCATGTAGTCCTCATCAGAAAAATATATAAAGTTAATGACAAGAGAGCAACTGCTTGCCATAACTTCTCTCAGTGTTTGTATTCTCATGACTTCTTCTGTACCTAAACACTGGCTCAGAATTATTTTACATGACATTTACTTAGTTTTCATTTCAAACAACATTTAAAATGTACAAAACAAAATAATTAAGAGCTTAACTTATGTAATTTTAATTTTACACATCCTTTCCCTAGAGTTACAATACATGCATTATTGTATTGTACTTATATTGTAAAAAAGGGCCATTTCATAATCACACCAAGACATTTTAGAGTGCGTTTCACGCTGGGCTCTTAACATTTCACCAGTAGCTGAGACACTTGGCTTTTCATCTTCCAAGGAAATTAAGACACGGCAATATGCCAACATGACACAGTGCCTTTTAAGTCTCGAGATGTAATTACAGGATCTTATTTTTTAAAAAGAAATCACACTATCTTTAAAAAAACCAACAATGTGCCATTTAATCCATATTGATTAGATTCCTTTGCTACTCATTGCAGATAAATACTGTTTACTAGTGATGGTAATGTACAATACTTAAAGGAAAAAAAAAAAAAAAGACAATCTTCCTTTCCAATTCGGTCATCTATACAATAAGCACAGCTGTTATTTTCATCCAAAATGCACAGCCTTTGAAAGGCTGCAATAATTATGAAAATACCTAAACTGTGTTTTAAACAAAATACTAGTTTCAATTACTGAAGAGAATTCCTGAACAAAGCAGAAGGACAAGCTGGACAGAGGCTAGCACTCCTGGTCAGTTTTAACGAGGTTTGGTTCATGTGACCCTACCTAAGCTGGAGCCCTGCAGATCAGAATGCCTTCAGACACTTTGGTGAGGACAAACAATCAGATCAGTTCCAGCAAAATAAAAAACGCACAAAACCTTTCATGTCTCTTGCTCTCCAGAAATTAAATGTTAACAAGTTGTTAAATTTTAGGGCTTGTTAATTCCACAAAAAAGTATATTTTTTTCCTATAACTAATTATTTTATGTTTTTAACACTCAAAACGTTACATACTCTAACTTTGCGCATGTATATATCTAGTTGAGTGTGTGTTTCCACTCTTGTCAGAAAGCTTGTCATTAATCACCTGCCAAACATCTAACAGTTTGCAGCTTCTTACAAAACAGAGCCTCTACATCTGTGGTTTCTCTTACTAGCATATTGCCCTAATAGCAGTGTAAACTGTAAACACACAGAACGTTTTGCTAAGTTTTTTTTATCACTAGTAGCTAAGCAAATCAAAATCTAATCCTCTCACAAACCCCCAAAATCATTCCCCCACTATCACTCTTTTCTTCACTTAAAAGCCAATAAACATTACAATAAAATATAAACGTACTGACCCATTCAATTTCTCTGGGTTTTGTGGGTTTGTCTTTTTTTTTTTTTTTAATGACATGTTGCAAAGCCAGTAAAAGAGACTAAGGATCATCCCAAGACTAGACATGCATTTAAGTAAGCACAGGCATCTTAAAACTACTATATTCTTCAGGGGACAATCCTCTGCCTCCCCTGCAGGTGATGCTCAGAGACTGTTAGCCCCAGTCCAAAACACCATGCACCTAGCTCTTTGCCACAGAGAGCAAACTCTGGGGCCTGAATATCAACTCAGGCTCCCTAAATAGAGATAAATTGTAAATATTTCAAAGAGGTGGTCCAAAGGTTGCAGGAAAACTTTATTCCGGTGTGTAGGTTGCTCCCCCACCCCCCCAAAGAAAGGACTTCCCAGGAATGAGATAATGAAGCAGTAATTACTTTCACACCCTTATATTGTTATTCTTTTCACATGTCCTTTCATGCTTTCTGTTGAGAAAATTGGTCTAGTATGCTAAAAAAATCAAAACTGCTTAAAAATTTTTTTAATTCAGTAAGCTTTTTCATTTTTGGCCTATTACACTGACATTATCACTTAATATCCATATGAAGAGTGAGTTTCTTTTAACCTGGAGATCTCCAAAGCTCTTGGCACATAAATCTGTTTATCTTGAAGGTATTCAACATCTTCAGAATTTAAGACGCAAATATTCAAAGAATGCCTCCCACGCCAAGCCTGAAGATAGTAATATTTCATTCCTACTGTATATTTTCAACTCTAGAGCTAGCAGGTTTGGATTTCTGAATTTCTGAGTACACTGTTTTTACTTCAGACAACTGAAAAGACTGCACAAGGATTCTATCAAAGCTCAGGAAGTATTTTTAACCCTTATTAGAAGTGTTTTCGTTTTGGCCTGATGTATCTTTAGACCATTTCAGGGGCACTAACTTCTCCAGTAGCACTTTCACTGTTTTATAAGTCATAAACAGAGCATTTATGTAGCACTAAATCACTGTTTCAGATTCATATTTCTAGAACTAAGAGAAGTAATGCCTGAAATGTTGAGGCAAACTGAAATATCCTACAGAAAATCCTACTATTTGAAACTATTATCAGCTGGTTTTACAGGTCTGTTTCAAGGCTAAATCCATTACAATACTATGAGAAAGTGGCACATAACAGTAATTACTACTGCAGCTTCATAGCAATAGCTAGTATAACACTTGCTATCCAAGATTTTAAAAAACAAACAAAGGGAAATACTCTCATCAAAGTGAAATTAAAGACTTTCTCAACATATATTTTCAAAAACAGTAACCAAGCTTCCCTGAGAAGTCACCTTGTAATTATATGGTTTCTAACAGCTACAACTCTCACACCTATTGTCTATTTAAATAAATAACAGTTTCTTTAGTGCAGTAATAACAATGAGGGGTATCTTAATATAAATCAGCAGTCTGTACTTGCAAAAAATATATCTAGACCAAGCAGGATATAACTTCTCTAGGGACTGAGACGGCCTTGTGTGTAAACTGTCAACTCCTTCCTCTTCCCTCAGCAGCAGGAAAAGAAGCATTAAGGGTGGAACATCACTTACATTTCTTACCAAAAAATGCTAGGGATCACAGATACAACAGAAGAAGTACCTATACCATGGGCAGAAATAAATTTCTCCTATTCAGCAAGGAGAAAATAAAAGCCCTGTAACTACCATACTGACACAGGAGAGAGGTGTATAAATGCAAACACTATGTAAATATAAATATATACAGCTGGACTTTTTGTACTCTTTGGCAACAAAGGGTGTAAAAAAACCTCTTAAGATAAAGTTCTTCCTAAGAAATCAAGTAACTTGAAAAGTCAAAACCTTCCCAGCATATGGGAGAAGCAAATGCACTTATGGCCATCCACAGTGCTTTTGCCTGTGCCAGCTACATCTCACTTAGTGGGAGAAGTCAATTTAATTAAAAATTAAGTATTATTGGTAAAAGAACTTCTTGTTCTAAAATTATATAATTTATAACTTACAGGTCACTTACTTAGTTATGGAGGTCACAGGTCCTATGCAGATAAAATTGCCAACAGAGAACAATCAATACTCAAAGACATTTATTTTCACTGAAATCAGAGAATGAAATTAGAGCTTAAGAGGTAATTTTAGGAAGGTCCAAGGAGTGACTCTACTTCACCTTAGAAAAATATTTTTTGTTCAGTGGGTTTGTATCTTGGTGTAAGTTTTCTTCTAGTTATCACAAATGTTAATCTGTGTGACAGACGACCACAGGACCCTAGCAGCAGTTCTTCTCTGTGGTGGTTTCGAAGCAAGTTCAGAGATTTCCTTTCACAACAGTCTCCTGGGTTTCAAGAGATCTTTAAAGATTGTGTTTGTTCCAAAGACACTTGCTTGAAGTCTTTGTTAGTGGAAAGAATAAAGTCACTATTTGAGGTATCATTATACCATATAGGTACCTTCAGTTGGATAGATTGATACTCAAGGCCATTCCTTGCCTTGAATACCATTGACCCTCTTTGCAGAATCAATGAGGACATAAACATCTTCATGAACATTAGAAGCCACCACACATTCCACAGAAGCTTCTCCAGATTTTTATTCAAGAAACTTGGAAGTAGCTTCATTTGAGAGGATTAAACTTCAAGGATTATGAGGAAAAGACAGAAAGTCGAAGCAAGATTTCACAAATATCTCTCTGGTGGGCTCTGGCTGACCACCACAACAGGTACCCTTGCTCTTCTTGTGGAAGAGCAGTCAGGTAGCATGCGATTCAACTGTGAACCACAGAAGAATAAACAGACATGTTACTACTCAGCCTGCTATAGTGGAGGCAGTCAGCACTTAAAGCATGCTTAATTTTTACTAATTTCCATAGAAGTAAATTAGGATGGCACATGCATACAGACAGATAATTTGCAGAGCAAAGCAGCTCAAGGCATTTGTCACTACCATAAAAAGAGGGAACAAAAAACTAGTAAAGAAGAGGATACAGTCAGTATACAATGACTAATTGTAATTGTAATTCTGTGAACATCTACAACACTCTTAAGAAGTTCGGTTCCTACTAAGTCCAATCCGTTTGCCCACAGCAGAACTGACTACAGCAGGAATGTCCAGCCACATTTTGACTCTCTCCAAGAATGCAAGCTCCACAATCCCTCTGGGGAACTTCTTCTAGCATCTGACTGTCACCGAGGTAAAACAGTTTTCTGTGATGTCCAAATGGAATTTCCTATATTTCAATATGTGCCTACGTAGACTAATCTCAACGAGCAGGATCTTGTATTAATTTCTGCTCAGTATCCATGTTACAATAGGCACACATTAAAATTAATTAAGTGCTGTAGAATGACTCCTGCTACTTTCAAAAAGTATTGCCAATTCACCATGTGGTATCACATTAAAAATATTAAGTCAACACACCATATTCTAAATTAATAGTTGTCATCATACGCAGAAGAGTGAAAACATGGTAAAAGAAAACAGTAAAGAGTTTCCTTGGGTAATAGGTACGATTCAAGTAGAGTTTTGAAAAGATATTATTTTTCAACAAACTCTGAATAGCGATATGTCAAATAGACCCATGAGTAGATGGTATGGTTATTGGCCTCACAAAGACATTCTGGTTGTCCAGCTCAGAAGTCTGAATCCAAGCCCAAAACCAGAGCTGAAGCTGTTTGTTTGATAAGATTATTTTTATGTTGCTTCCTAAGGTGTCTTGTTATTTTAACATTTATTTTTCAAAGGAATTCACTGAAACCACACTCACTTCAAACTCTGAAGACTGCCAAAGTGACCAGGACTCAAACTCTAAAAAGCTGAGTATTTCAGTGACCGGGAAGGACCTGGCTCTTTCATCAGATAGACTGCAGAATTATTTTTTTTCCTCTACACGTTTGCTTAAAGGAAAGCAAGAAGGCTGGAAGGCTGTATAGCATGCATTTCAGGTTTTTATCATTTTGGAAGCCATGTCTACATCAACACTCTGCACTCAAGTATGCTATGTGCACGGCATAGAGGAACCATATTTGCATTATTACACGGCAGAAGGGAAAAGTATTGAGTAAATCCCAGGAAATTTAGATTGAGTACATCTCTAACTATAGAAGCTCATAGTCTAAGTTTTTCAGTGTTGCAGGTAATCTGTATTAACTGATCCCAATGACAGCAATTCTAATCAGACTCACACAATCATGAAGTGACCAGAGATAAAGCCATAAAGCCAGCATGGTTTAATCCAACCTGCCTGCCACTTCTGAACATCTCCTTAGCTGGATAAGTAATGAATGTACTCCAGAAACTCCTTATCCACTGCTAAGGTGAGCCTACTGCTATTCATGCAAGTTAGTACCTAGTGCTCATTGTGGTATTATTTTCAAAAAACAATGTTAAAAAATGCTCACTGAAGGAAGGACAACAGTTTCAGCTGAAAAATTAAAATACAGAAATAAAAAAGAATCCATTTGTAAGAAGAATCCTACTAAGCAAAATTCCAATTCAACAATGTTACGATGTGTTATGAGGATCTAAACAGAAGAACGAAAAAGTCAGTGAACAAAAACATCTCTCAGAGAAGTACTGTGGAGGTATGAAGTTTACATAAACCTGAAATTAAGATGAAACAGAAAGTTCTTAATCAATTCCAAAGAAAGGAAGGTACAAAGAACTCCCTAGAGTATAAAACATGAAGAGAAAGAAAAAGTAAAGGTATACCTGAGATTGTTACATCATCAATAGTATATTTTCTTCATAATGAAACTTAAATTAGTAGCTTAATTTAAAGGCAGGTTTAAGTCTCTGACTGAAAAGATACGAAGAAATCCTAAAAAAAAATAAATTAGAAAACATCATGATATTTTTGGATTATTTAAAAAATGAGCTTTCAGTTATCACCTACTACTTTTATTCCTTGAAGCCTGCAGAAGTATGTGAAAGCAGATAAATGAAGGCCTCATCTGATGCTGAATCATAAGTTCTAACAAACACCTCGCATCTTAGGTGCTCTGCTAAGGGCTGTATGGGAACAAGTACAAAAATCAATGAGGGAATCTATTAAATCAAAAGGAACTTCTTTCACTTGAACAAGCATTATTAAAAGCATGTCTGCAATTCACATCTTGCACGACCAAGTGAAAAATGAAAAAACTGAAATCATACAACCCTTGACAGCATCTGAAGAGTCTTCATAATGGTAAGGACTATTCAAGAAAAAAGCTGGCTTTTACATGAAGGAATCTTGTATAATAACACTTTGCAGTCACATATGTATATATAGTGTACACTTGCTGTAGCTGTAGGAATTATGGATCTGCAAATAAACTAAACTAGATGGAGGTCTTCTGAAATATGGCAAAGCAGCTCACCACCTCTAAACCAGTATATGAAATTATTATTCAACTCCCATTAAATGAGGTCACTTGCACCATTTTATTTAATCTATTTTACAGCTATATAAGAAAATAATTAATTTAATCATCTTCCTATACATATGGAAATTTCCTTAACATCGTGAATTTCACATTCACAGGGAGAAATACATAAATTGAGTCTCAAGCATTTGGGAGGATTTCTCATGCTACCTTTTTTTCTATTGCAGTATCTGTGTATGCTCCCTTTGAAATGATAGAGAAACAATCTGAAGTCTCAATAGATGAGCAAAGATTAAAAATAAATATGGGTCATTAGGATTTTTTAAATTAAAAGCTCAGGCTCACACTGTGCTTTAAGGCAACTCCAAAGCTCCTTGACCTTAGCTGTTTCACTGAAAAGACTGATTGTGCTCCTCCAGAGCACAGAACTGGAAAAAGATTATCAATTTGGTTCCAAGCTAAATTATAATCAATGGAAAAGAAGTGCCAATAGTTAAGCAGATCCTTTTAAGACTGGGCCTTTCCAAACTACCTGTCTACTGCAGCCAAACTAAATGGAGGCCACAAGGAAAACAATTTTAGGTTTTCCAGGATTTAACCTCATAGAAGATGAACATTTCCCTTGTGCTGGCTGTATTAATTGATAAGAAAAAAGACTATAATAGTGATGATTCTGGATAATAGAATTTCTCTTAAGAGATGCCACATTTTTCATTGAGCAACGTCCACCAAGTTAACTCAGATGACCAACGAACTGTGGTTGTCCAGCACAGCTAGGATTCCTAAAAGAGCACAGAAGAATGGCAGTGTTTCACACATACAAAACAAGCCTATATGGATACCTGGTGAACAAAGCATTTTTCACATTATGGTGATTTTATGAAACCATAATACGATTTAAAAACATATCTTGAGCATTCTAATTAGGCATCATGTTCTGTACGAACCTGAGTTTTTAAGAAATTCCAATAATGTTGCTTTATAAATTGATTTAAACAAAATTTCTAAGGAACTAAAATACTTCTGCTTCTACTTAATAATCCCATATACCTGTAAGGCTGCCAGGTGCGTGCAGCCAGAAGGGGTTAACATTTATTTTGGCATACAGATGTGGTTGCATTCATTTACTAACCAAAACCGAAGACTGACCTAATCACTTCTGAATAAAACAGCTTCCGCCCATCATTTCTAGCCTCAAAAACACAAAAGAAAGTGTTGGCATGGAAACTAGCCTATCCCAAAGGTACACTGCATTTTGCTAGATCCAAATTCTATTAGTATAGTATCCATATTTCCCTTAATAGCAGAGACAACTAAATTCATTGCCACATTACACATCACGTTGAGCACACCATTTAACACAACTTAAACCAGCCTATATTTTAAATAAATTACTAAATAATGTTAAAAAATACATTTAAATTTTTTGCTACTATGCGAAGTTATAAAATCTTCAAGCAAGTATGAAGACAAATGCCAAATCACAGAGGACAACAGAGTTATTGAAAACCACAAAATGCTTTTTGAGAAGAATCCGAGTGCTCATGCTAGCCTTTGTCTAACTTTCCAGCACTTTCAAATTGATATATTATTCCAATTCATTTCTGGACCTAAATGCTATATATCTTCTAGAAAGCAGTAAGCATTTGTTCAAAATCTTTGGATACAGGAAAAAATAGGCTGAAGAGCTTTAACAGTTATTGTATTTCTATAAAGAAATTTCCCTCTAAGGAGAAGTTTGCTTTAATTCTATGTTAAAGGTTATATTTTATTTAGAGTTCATTGCATAAGCACAGAATTTGACATCATCATCATCATGGCATTTCCAGTTAAATTTAAAACAGGGTGTAAATGAGAGCAACACAAAGAACAAGTGTAACAGCAATCACATGAACTTAACTTGGCCACGAACACCACCTGATCATTAACAACAGATCTATAAAATGATACTGCCATGTGGGTTAGATACCTCGTGCTATCTTTCCACACTGGCCTTATGCAATCCTTCAAACAAACAAGCTTCCCAGCCTCTGCAGCCCCAGGGATCATCAACCACCCTTCCTGCAGCAGCAATACTCTGGACTCTGTCACACTTGGCATTTACTCAGAGGGATGCTTACAACATCAGGATTTCTGGTCTCCCTGAGCAACGCCACTCATTGCACACATTCACATACAGAAACACCCTAGCTTAGATTAAAATCAAATCCATTTCCATAGGGGTATCATGAACACAAAGGTGTTGTAAACCTAGATTTTTCCCTATCCAGACTGCATTGGTTTTGATTACACGTGTGTTATTAGTCCCTCTGCTCAGTATCACAAGAGGAGTCACTAAGCAAATCTATGACTCTAACTCAGAAATATACTTTCTTGTCTGACCATAAGATAAAGATCCTTCCAGATCCTGCAATCACAAAAAGAATCTGGCCTTCCAACACTATTTCCCTAAAGCCTGAGATCAACCATCTTTGTATTCACCATAGAATCTACTTGGCAAAGAATGCACTACTCTTAGAGTGTCCTCGGAGTCCTTCAAACACTATTGAAGATTAATGAATTCCAAATGGCAAAAGCTTTTTCAAATCCTGCAATTATAAGTCAAAAAGTTTTTCTTTGTAGTTTAAGGAGTGCTACGGAAAAGTCTGATACTTGAGGTAAAGGTGGTGATTACATCAACCCAGAGCAATATAATCAACTATCTGCAAGTGCAGTCTCAATGGGAGGGTATTAACTGTCAACTGAAATGAAACAGTTACACCCAAATTCTCATTCTTACTATTCTTCTGCATTAAATGAAAGAGTATCTCTTGGACAGCACATGACATCCTTCTTCAGATTTATTCTTGCTCAGAGATCTGACACTAAATGTGCCACACTAAAGTAGAGAAAGAAAAGAAGCCAGAAAGCATTCTGGATCCAGGTGAATCACGGCTAAGCAGAAAAACAGGCTAATGAAAAGTAATTCCAACTTGACTACTGAATAGATAAAAAGAAGCTTCTCAAAGATTTTAATTACAGACTGTCTCAAGAACATTCACGCACCAATGCATTTATTAAGAATCTGGTGTAAATGTAAAATGCCTGCTTATTTGACTTCCAACTCAGGAAGACGTCTCTCAAAAAATACTCCTACAAAACACCAGTACTTTCAGCCTCCACAAAGGAGGATAAGAGCTATAAAAAACAGCTGCAGAACAACCAGGAAGGCAAAATAAGAAAAGAGGCATAAGACAACCCTAAGGTCTCAGTTTCAATTCTATCTGACTTGCCAATGACCATGTTAGCTAATAAAACCAGGAAGCTAAAAAAGTACACTTAGACCTGGTGAACTTCTGCCTGGCACCACCAAGGTAAGAACCTTGCACAAAAGCAGGCAAAATCCTGGAGAAAGCTCACAATAAAAACTTTTTGCTGGTGGAAGACCACTGGTGACAGGACTGAGGATCCTTGCCAGTCTCTAAAGTGCTAGGTGAAAGTAAAGCAGAGGACCTCACAGAGCAATATATATGTATGCCTCTATCTTCTGCTGCCTTATGCTTCTTGTCCAACTTCGCTCTCTACACTCTTCACTCCTCTGTTTCCCATGTTCTCGGTTTCTGCTTCCTGATTGCTTTGCTGCATTTCTGCTGGCTACCTTGTGCACAGCTCCAAGCTGTCTGTAGTCAGCACTCCTTCCCCACTGCCCTCCCAAGGCTGACTGGTGAGAGGTTCTTCCCATCTTGCACATGCTTTTCACTTTTCTTCAGAATTGCTCCTCACAGGGCTCACTATGAAGCCTCCCATGGGCCATCCAGCTGATGAAGAACTACTGATTTAACTTGAATTTGTCTAAGTCATCCTGGCAAAATCTTCCCCCTAAGTTAGGCTGCAACTGTATGTGGAGATGGCCAAGTAAAGCCTTTATTCACATGTAACGCAGTTAGACAGAAGGCTGTCTGAAGAACCACAACCTAATGTACTGTCAATGTGTTTACTGGAGCCTTCCCTCCTGGAGGTCCTGGCAGGAATCTACTAATAATGCCAGCTCATGCCTGTGTTCACAACTCTATGAAAAAGAGAGGAGTTTATGGTTTTGAAGTACCAATTGAGCACTGTGAAATATATAGACAGATAACCCTGGAAATGGTTTGCTTTGGTATTTTGTTGTTTTTTAATTAAACAGATATATTTATATATTTGAATGTCATTTATTTTGATAAATTTTGCTGCATCTGGAGCTCTTTACCATGGTCCAAACATCTCTCCCAAAAATGATGCAAAGGAGGAAGCTAACCTGATGCTTGCTGTAGTTCAATGGTCACACAGAATTTTACCTTTCTTACAAAAATAAAGTTACCGGGTACTACAACTGTGAAGAAAATCCAGGCTCCCTCCTAGGACATGAATATTTCACATGGCTTCTCCATCAGAGTTTAGGCACTAGCACCAAAAGTGATCCAGTCATACATTGCCTTTTATTTAGACAGAAATGAATACTCAAAAGATGGCAATGAAGCTACTTCTAGTCTAGTGATTAATTTGAACCCCCATTTTAAACTTTAAAATGCAGTATCTGGCTAGAAATTCAAGCCTGTGGGTTTTTTTAAAGTGCATTCTGTTCAAAATCATCTTGAAGTGGTCTAATATCATCAGCCTGTTACAATTTTGACAGGCCACCACTTCTGAGCTTCAGTTTCTCATTACTCAATCGCAAGATTGACAAAGGCTGAGAATGAGGTGAATGTGATTGTTTCCACCATGGCCAATCCAGTTTGAGGAACTAAGCGATGCTGAGGAGACTACATACACCATCTTATCCCCTCAGGATGTGGATACTCAAAAACCCCTTTAACTCAGCTGTCAAGTCTTGAACTTGTGTCATATCACAAGAACTACTTTAAGGCAAGAAAAAATGCTGATTTATGGAAGGCATTCATTAACACTGTAATGGTGGTTTTCTGTTACACAACTTCCTGTCTTTCTTCAAAGTTTCAAGAAACCCCCAATAATGCTGTAAATGGAATGGCATACTTTGTGGCCATGGTAACTTTTTCTTTAAACAACATTTTAGATACTCAGTGAGAATCTGAACAGAAATGTAATCTTAAATACATTTAAAGACTATACTCTGACACAGTCCACTGACAATAGCTGATTTTTGCACAACTAATAATTTTAAACTGGGGCTCATACAGAGGTCCTAAAGCAGGCTGCTCAGGTCCATGTCCAGATGGGTTTTGAATAGCTCCATGGATGGCCTCTACATCCCCTCTGAGCAACTTTTTCGATCTTATCAACCTTACAGTCAGGACTTCTTTAACTTTACAAGGAATTTCCTGTACTTCAATTTGTGCTCGTTGCCTTCTGTCCTTTCACTGAGCACCACTGAGAAGAGTCTGGATCAGCCTTCTTTACTCCCATCAAGTATTTATGCAGATGTATGACATCTCCTTAAGCCTTCTCTTCTCCAGGACAAACAATCGAGAGCTCTCAGCTAGCTGCTCCTTGTACAACAGAAGTTAGAAGCCCTTAACCCTCTTTATAGCCTACCGCTGGACTCTATTAATAAAGGAGGCACTTTTCTTGTACTGGGAAATCTAGAACAGGACACAACACCCCAGATATGTTTCATCAGGGCTGAGCTGAAGAGGAGGAAAAGCTTCCTCAACCTACACATCCCTGGCTGATGTTGGCTGCCTTTGCTACAAGGGCACACTACCAGTTCATGGTCAGCATAGTGTCCACCAGGATCCCCAGGTACTTTTAACAAAGCTGCCTCCTAGCTGTTTGGTTCCCAGCATGTATTGGTGCCTGGGGCAATTCTTCTTCAGCCATAAGAAGTCCACCTTTCCCTTGGTTAAGCTTCACAAAGTTCCTGTTGGTCCATTACTCAAGTCTATCAAAGTTCTTCTGAATGGTAACACAACTGTCTGGTAACACAACTGTCTGGTAACACAACTACTCGTACAGCTGTTGCATACTCTACACACCTGCTATGGGCACACTCTGTATTATCATCCAGATGACTAATGAAGACGCACGCACAACTCCACCATATTCCCAGAAATGGAGACGAAGGCTTGTATAAGAAATTGTGTGACCAGCAGGTCCAGGGACGTTATTCTCTCTTTGCACTCGGCGCTGGTGTGACCACATCTTGAATCCTGTGTTCAGTTCTGGGCCCCTCACCACAAGAAGGATGTTGAGGCTCTGGAGCGAGTCCAGAGAAGAGCAACAAAGCTGGTGAAGGGGCTGGAGAACAGGCCTTATGAGGAACAGCTGAGAGAGCTGGGGCTGTTTAGCCTGGAGAAGAGGAGGCTGAGGGGAGACCTCATTGCTCTCTACAACTACCTGAAAGGAGGTTGTGGAGAGGAGGGCGCTGGGCTCTTCTCCCAAGTGACAGGGGACAGGACAGAATCACAGAATCACTAGGTTGGAAAAGACCTCCAGGATCATCGAGTCCAACCATTCCTATCAACACAGGACAAGAGGGAATGGTCTCAAGCTCTGCCAGAGGAGGTCCAGGCTTGACATCGGAAAAAATTTTTTCATGGAAGGGGTCATTGGTCACTGGAACAGGCTGCCCAGGGACGTGGTTGTGTCACCATCCCTGGAGGTGTTTAAAAGACAGGTGGGTGAGGTGCTGAGGGACATGGTTTAATGATTGATAGGAATGGTTGGACTCAATGATCCTGTGGGTCTTTTCCAACCTAGGGGTTCTGTGATCTGTCACTGGCCTGCATTTCTCCAGATTCTTCTTACTGTTCTTCTCAATGAAGAGTGATTTTCTTTCTTATAGTCCTCATAAACCTACCCTGATCACCATGGCCTTTCAAATACAATCAAGAGTGGCTTGCAATGGTGTTGGCTAGCTTACTCTGTTCTTACGAGTGCATCTCATCAGGTCATGCAGACTTCTGTATGTCTAGTTCCTTAACCTGATACTCCTCCACCAACAAGAAGTCTTTGTTGCTCCAGACGTTCCTATGGGTGGCACAAGACATACTAGTAAAGACCGAGGTGAATAAATACTTGATCGTTTCCATGTTCTTCATCGCCAGAGCCCCTGACAAACTCAGCAGTGAGTCTACCTTTTCCAGGCTTCTTTTTTGCTGCTGTCATATATGTAGAAGCCTTTGCTGTTGTCCTTCACTCCCTAGCTTTCATTTCAGCACTCTAAATGAAGTATTTAATGTGAAAAGAGTCATATTAACACTCAATAAGAGTTTGGAAGCAACTAAGATTTAATTCCTACCTCCCCTGGCACAATTAGATATTCATGATAAATTAATTAACACAGTAATTGGTAATTTCCTTAGAAACAAGTTGGGGGGAGGGGTATTGCTGGAAATGGTCCATGATTTTGCATTACCTCAGAAGCTCTAAAATGCCTGAAGAGGACAGAGAAAGCAATTGGAAAACTAATCATTATTTTTACTGGAGAACACAGATAGTGGAGATCAAGACTTTCCCCTGACTCTTAATTCTCCCAGAAAAAGAGGTATAAGGTATCTTTAAACTTCTTTTTTCACATCTGTCCTTATAAAGTCACTCCAAAAGTTAATTATTCTAGTCAACACTGCAAGCTATTTTAAGCATTCCTAGTCTTCAGGTGACTTTCTTCTACAGCCCTATTATCACTAGATCAGTTAGTGCAGATTTTGGGCCTCATCACATGAAAATCTTTTGCATGCTAAAACCTCCATCCATGAGAAATGTAGCATCTTTAGAATTTTTACATATTTTTTCACATTCTTGCACTCCAGAGTTTTATAAGTGTTGCAAGTATTTATTGACCTGAGGGTTTATCTGTTTGTATCAGAACTCAAATTGTTCAGATGTTCAACATGGCTTACTTTCAAAATGTAACAGACAACTAAACTGAACAAGAGACTGAAATATGGAGTGGGACAGCTAGACTAACAATAATTGCATGAGCATTAATTACTTTTCTAGCACATGGCTACTGCCAGCATCCAGAACAGGTTCATTTTGAAGAACTGAAACTGTAGGAAGTACCAATGCTTTAGACTTGTTCTGTAAGCTCTTGATGTTTGTAATAAAAGCAAAGATTTTTGGTCTCCAAGACTCCAAGCTAAAGGGGGATGGACTTTGGACACATGGGCATACATATGATAAAATGGAAAACAAGAACCAGTTGAGGGAACAAAAAGAAGAACCAGAACACACATTTCTTCAATGTAAACTGCAAACCATTTCCTTTTCATAGAAGAATGCATTTATGAGCAAGCCCAGCACAGCTAGCAGATTCAAACAGCATAACCTAGGGATGTGATTAATTTAAATTCAGTCATGCTGCTCCTGGGCAATTTCTTTTCTTTGATTGAGTTACTGGCTAAAAATATTAAATAGTATATTTATTAAGTTAAAATTTCATTATTTACACAAGTATTGAAATTAAATCTTCTTGCACTTTCATCCAACAAAAGAAGAAGAATTTTAAAAACAAAATCCTGCATCTAAACATCTTGTCAGGAGGTTTGTTCACCTTTTCCACGCTGGTAGCAAGAGCTGTTGCTGAATACTTTTAAACACAAGAGTATTTCTTGTAGTGCTGCTGGACAACATGGCCAATATTTAAAGTGACAATAAATTTAAGCTTGCTATTGTCATAATAATGGCAGGATAGTGTGTTTCAATGGTACTTACAGACTGTGTCTTCAAATAAATTACACCTGTGCTGTCTATCACTAATTTACTGCAAAATTACAAGCTCTGATGAGGTTGAAAAAAATCCTAAGTTGATCTCATCTGTAAACTCTGTATTTTTAAATGAAAAGCACTTCTAGAGACAAAATATGATGAAAATAACATAAATAATCACCGTACATTTTAGATGAAAATAACATAAACAATCACCCTACATTTTAGAATATTTAATAGCAAGTGATTTTTTTTGGCATACAACGTTACAGCAACTCTCTTTAGAACTCCTCTTTTCAAGGGATTAGCTTTACTCCTGTAATAGATGACTACCTGGAAGATTTAAAGTTCTGTCTTAAGATAAACAGGGTAGGAATAGTTCCCCTCAAGGATGACTACAAGATTGCACCAGCTGATATTTTTAATCACTTATGATTTGATGTTGATATCCAAGATGATTTCATATCATATTTATCAAATATATTTTTTTCTGAGTGAGTCTAGTCAGCCTGATTTCACCAGCTAGACAGGAAAGCAAGGAAATCAAGTAGGATCCAATACAGCTAGCACAGAAGCAGAAGTACCTGACTCTTGCTCATACAAAAAGCATCCAGATGCTGTTGCTTTTGCTCCCTCTAAATGTCTGTGGAGTTAAATTGGAGGAAAAATTCTTCACCTTTGCTTTCAGCTAAATCTAAGAGATTGACAGATATACTTCCAAGGACTCTAAAGCATTCTGCTACTCCAGACTCAACAGAACAGCTGTACATTCACAAGAGTACAAGAGAAAGTTTCATGGTTACAATTGTACGTATCTGTAACTCGCTGATATTTTTGCTAAAATGTGCTACCTAAGCAGATGGAACGTCAATGATATTTTTTAAAACACGAACCTTTAATGAAACCAAATATTTTGGCACCCTTTGCCAAAGTTCAGTTTTCTAAAAATATCTGTCTTAAGTTGCTGAAAATGGTTTGTTTTTTAAGTGATAGAGCTATCCTACATTATTCACATAAAAAAAAATTGAACCTAAGAATCATAACTGTATATACACACACATGCAAGGAACATGGTAATTAAAACAGAGTAATTGAGAGAGCTGGAAATTATAAGCAGATGACAGTAGGAAGTTCTAATCCAGGTATTTGCAGCTATCTTAATGAGGAATTCTCATTCTGACAAAACACGACTTTATGAATTGTGTGTACAGATTTTTATCTAATTCAACAGTGATATATGATGCATATCTTTACACTTAGATAGCCAAAACTAATTAATTTTAAAATTTATACATAAGCTTGTATATATGCATAAAAGCATTCCCACACACAGAGTTCAATATGATATTACATTTTACCTCTAGTAACACGCTACACTGTAAACTGGCTGTAAAATCTTCAGAGGTGGAATCTTACTAAACTGTAAAAAAAGTGAAAGAAGAAGAAGTGGTTCTAAGTTTAGAAACAAAAAGATAGGATTGTTGTTTGGTATTCCAAACTTCTTATTTAGCAAGCATCTCCAAAGAAAAATGAATTACATGTTTGTATGGAAACGAAGAATGATGCCTAACACAAACACCATTTACTCTCCTATGCGTGCAACCACAAGGCTGTGGACAGACCTCCACTTCAAACTATCACTCCAAATCCTGGTTACTACCCAGTCACAGTTTTTTTTGACAAGCACATCATGTAAAATCCCTCAACAAACAGACAGTTTGGCCCAGAATCCATAATTTGGTCAGTGTGATACAGCCTGAGAACGGGACAGCGTGCAGTATACTAAAAGTGAATTTTTCAAGGTGTTACGCAGAAGAAAATAATGTAAGTAGAATTCATGAGGATCATGGATGGATCATCCTTCTCTAAATGTCTGCAGTACAAAGTTGAAGTACAATTTAGTTACCTAAATTCAGGAGATAGCTCAGACTTCTCTCATATAATTCTTCCTCAAAAGACCCAAGTCATGGACCCTCATCTATTACACAGAAATATCGATCAATGAGAATTGATACACTGGTTCCTACCTTAGGACCTCTTTTCTTTATGCTGCACTTAGCAACAAAGATAACATTTAATTTGACTTAAAAGTTATAAAAACTATCCTATGTCCATGTTGTATCTATCCAGCAATATACCTACACTTACTCATAGTTGCTTTATTAGCAAGTCATCTTAGATTTCCTGTAAACAAATGACAGTAAAATAAATGCAATATCCAGTTGTATCTACTTTTAGGCTAATATGTCACTGAATTCAACCTATATTTTATGGATTTCCCACCTTTAGTTTTTTTTCTTTTCTTTGTTAAAGAAAATATTAACTGCTTCTGTTCACTTCCACTAACTCTGTATATCTTGAAACCAAGCCCCCAGTTTATTACAATTAGTTTTCTTATTATTACTTAAATCTGTGCAATTTTTTATTCCAGCAGTGTTTGCAGTGCTACTCGTGTTATAGGTAGTGAGAAGAAATATTCCTATTTTAAGATTATTACAGTATCGCAAAATAATTTAGTCTGGAAAAGACTGCAGAAGGTCATCTACTCCAACCTTCTGCTCAAAGCCAGTCTGACTGGAGCAGGGATTTGTCCAGACAAGTGCTGAGTATCTCAAAAATGAAACCCAAAACTTCTCTGAGCAAACTGTGCCAGTGCTTTGTCACAGTTGTAAAAAAAAAGTTTTTCCTTGTATTTATCTGGAATCTTCTACGTTTCTGTCAGGCCTTTTTAAAGTCAATTCACAAAGTAGAACTGATTTTTCAAATAACTCAATCATTTAATTTTCACTATTTATACTACCTGAAAGGACAAGAAAAAAATTCTCTGTGCATTTCATTTACATTGTCACATTTTTTTTAAGTTAGAGGAGGAAATTGTTATAATAGAATCTTAAACTCGATGAATACATTGCCAGTGTAAGTTGGCAGGTATGTGAGCAAAGAGCACAGAGTCATCCACATACAATGAAGAATTTGGGAAGCCTCCTATACATATTTACAGAAAAAAAATGTTGAACTACAGAAAAGTAATTCCTTGTATTTATTCAATATCACTCTGCATTTAAGGAAAAGCAGCTACTTTACACTGCCAGACTGAAGACTACAAAAAAACGAGTGCTTTTTCCCCCCTTGCTATCTATTATTTGCTCTGTCCTTTCAACATAGCCCTTCGAAATTTCCAATGCTGTAGCTAAAAAGTTTGAAAAACTGACATGAAAACATAATGGAGGAAAAACAGTTCAATAGTTCTGGCACACCACAAACTAAAAATCAAAGCATCTGAAAAGTGCAGAAGCCACTTCAGTGGTTTCAGCAAAAGCAGAGCATGCTGGAGGCACTGCTGACCAGGTCATTGTAGGTGCTACCTGGGTGCAACAGCCTGTGCTCTTTGGGGCAGGATGCCCTTTCTGAAAACACAGTATTTTTTCATGCTCTGTGAATATCAGCCCCAAATTCAGCTGCAGAAGAAGCAGCAGAATTATGATAAGGTTATTCTATTAGGGTTTTTTTATTCCCCAACTGCCATTTGAATAAAATACCAAACTTATTAACTAGCGATGGTAGGGGAGGGACTGTTTCAGACTGCAAATTGTTACAGGCCCATTCATGTATTTCACATTTTTGATGAAACTAACTGAAAGCTTCAACTGCACTGATTCCATCCAAGGATAAGCACGCTGAATTTAAAATCCCATTTCAACTGAAAGAAAAGAGCTAGGTAGAAACATCTATTAAGATTTATCACTCCAAATTAAATAACTAGCAAATACAATTTCTTAAGAAAACTTACTGTTGAACTAAAGTATCTTACTTAATTTTTCAAAAACTAAAGAAATTAAATTACTGGTTCTTGTATGCAAAGGAAAAACTATAAGTTAAAAACAAAAACCTTCCAGAAAAATCAGCCACATACAAAAATCCCAAAAGGTTATGTTCCCAAGATGCTCTAATGCTCTGTAATGATTTCTGTCATCCTACCATATGTCAATGTCGGCAGCCATTCCCTGGCAACTACTGTCAGTGCAGCTGATCTGACACCAGGATCTCACTAGCCATTACACCTCTCACACTCTGCAAGCATTAAGTGGAATTTTCTTTTTAACATCTTCAAAGACACATTTGTGATTTTTTAGTTTTTTTCATCATTAAATGAAAGGAACTGACTAAATGGCTTCAACATGAAAATTTATTGTGAAGGAAGAACTTCAAAACTCTACCTCACTAGATTTGTCTAAGGACTTTATTACATAAGAACAAGATTGCAAGAATTCCGAACAAAATCCTTGCAAATTCTAGCCTCACAGACTTACTGTAAGTTTTCACGTCAGCCTGGCCAAGACTTCACCACTTGATTTTGCACTTAAACACCTTGAGTGATTTTTGTTAGGTGGACATTATAAAACAAATTAGAGTTATGTTCAGCATAAATACATAGACAGATAGACAGATGTCAGAGCCTGCAAAAGTTACCATTTATATACCAGTATATGAGTATCAAGCAAAACTGAATTGAAATTAAAATTCACAATAATGAACATCTTTTTTTCTGGCAATAGATCTAAATACATAGATTATTAATGCCATACTATTCAGATTCCCCTAGTAACTAGAACTAATTATTTTACAAATAAATAAACAACTAATGCTTTTAAGTATATAACTTACTGAGATACTAAGGAGCCAGTCTGTGTTGAGACTAAACCTTTCAAAGGAGCATGTAAGCAATTCTAGAAAACAAGAAGTTTACATTCTAACAGGAGTTTAACTGTAATCAGCCATCAGACACCTTTCACTGCATTTTTGTCTTTGTCACAAAATACAGTAGTGGACCCCTTCACAAAGCACATGGGTAGCAGTGTCACCATGAGGAATCATTGCTGGTTAAGTGACAATTTAGAGACAAAGTTCTAAGCATTGCCTCTGTCAGAATTACATTCCCTTTTACTCATGACACCTTTCTTTTAGCTTAGGAAAACACTAAGTATTTTCTCTACTCATTAAATTTTAAGTTATAACTTGGAAAAAATAAAAAGGTTAAAAAATTGTCACAACTCTTCCTACCCAACTCTTCCTGTGACTAAGGCAGGTGAGCCCATGTTAGCTCAATTAGAGATGACCTGTGCAAACCCTTTATTTAACACTTGAAAACACAGGGAAATTGAAATTCAGGAGAAGCAGAACAGAAGTGGGAAGTGGCATATAATTTCCCACTACAAAAGGAACCATCTGTGCATGAAGAAATAAGAACAGGAAAATCAGCAGAATTTTTGCATTGTGCTTTACAGTGCACATGTGCATAAACATGGTCTAAAGCTCATCTCTGTGAGTAAACAAGCTCATGCTGCACTTATGGGCATCACGTAGTAGGTAGGAGTGTATCGATTTCACCAAGTTGAGAGGTCTCAGTAGTGAAGAGAAGGATCAGTGTTGCTGGTGACGAAATAGAAGGATATGATGAGCCTCAAAGAGATTACATTTAACAAGTGTGAACAAGAAGATGAGTAGCAAAGCTACAAATTAATAGAATTTTTTTTAAAAAATCAGTTATCCACATATAGTGAGATAAATATATAAAAACCCACATGAAAGCAAATATAAATCTAAAATCTTGAGTAAACTTGGTAAGCATAGGAAAACACTGATGTCAAACCAGCACTTTGATATCCAAAATGTCAATCCCATGATATTCCACCAGGGACACTTTGAAAAATCTAGATATCATTAATTTGAGCTGGAATAGAATTAGAGAAATACTAGTATAACAAGTGTTACAGTGGGAAAAGGTTTGACCATTAAGTGTTGGTAGAGATCTAATCAAGCTTATATGGCCATTTATTAACCATGACTATTTTCACGATGCACATTCGGAACGCTGGCTGGCAGAACCAATTAAAGATGGAACATATTCAGAGGGAATACTTTCTTTTTACTTGGACATCTTCTGAGGCAAAACATCTGTGTGAAACTAACATGACATTCTTCCACATGCCTCTTTTCTGGTTTTTGTGGGGGAGGTTAATAGTAGGTTCACACAAATCACCTTACTAATTCTTCAGTTAAGACGCAAAGAAATAAAATTATACTAATAAGAAGGTGCGTTTCAGCTCCCATACTTTTTTCAGTAAAGTGTAAAATGAGCAATTTTATCTCCTTCATATCTGTCACTTTTGTAAAGTGCTGAAAAATCGTTAAAAGGTGCTCATACCCATGTTCACATAATATGCCATTTTCTAACAGTCCTATGCAATATGGTCATAGGCTCTTAAAACAAAAATAGCCCCAAATAAGTTCCTAACAAAGTGAACTGTTGATATTGTTGTCCTTCTTTTGGCTTTGATCAAGCCACACCGAGTTACTCTGGCTGAAAAGGTGCCCCAAAACATTAAAGTCAACTCCTGGTTCCAGTAGCACAGAAGAGGGAAAAAGAAACAAAAGACTGAGACAAAAGGAGAAGTGTTTTCTGAAATTTAAATGCAATTACTTTTTCTTGTGAGCTAGTATTCAAATTAAGATGGTTTCCTCAATTCATATGTAAAATGCTAATAATTTTTTTTTCTATACTGAAGACCAGTAAAAATTCCAAGCACCCTTAGAGGTGGTAATGTTCATGCAATTTGTCTAGTGACCTGGCAAGCAGCCCACTAGAGAAAAACATGCAAAAGGTAGCTGATGCCTCTTGTAGTATCATGCAACAAAATATAAACTGCACAAAGTAATCATAAACGCTCAAAACTTATCTACATTGAAACTACTTGCTTACTGTCATGACCCAGTGTAACTGCAGCAGACCTGTGTGTAGGAATGCTTATTAGATAAGGTCTCATAAAACCTCTGCTCAGTTGCAAGTACCAAGAGAACAATTTGTACTTGCAAAACTGGAGGGGGAGGAAACAAAAAGGAAAAGGCAATCATGTTCAGCAATAGACAAGCATTTATCTTGACGTCAGATTTCATCCTTGACGCTAAGAGCTAGCACCAGGTCACTTCAGGATGATCGCTTTTGGTGCAGGTCAGTGGAAGGTATTTTAGATCAGAGGGTTGATCTGGCCATGTAATAACTGTATATAGAGAAGTGGAATTCAATTTCAGAGAAAGGGAATTACTTAAGAACTGTGAGGTTCCAAAATTCAGAGAATGTCCTTGAATTTCAATTTAAATCTATGATGTTATCTTCTAAATAAAGATAATGGCTAATGCTGGAAATCCCAGCAACAAATTGATTCTACGTTACATATAAGCATTCTATGTATTAAGAGAAAATAAACCCTGATTACTTCTTTCTCAAAGGTAAAACCCAAACCACAAAACGTGGCCTACTTTTGCTCTTCTGGGAAAAAAAAAAAACAACCAAGCCAAAATTAGTGTATGATGTGAAAATAATTGGCAAGAGCAAAGATCCCTGCCGTAAAATCACGGTGAATTAGAGTTTGTACTGAAGCAAAATTTCCCACATACGATCCACACAACCATAATCAAGTACGTTTCCTTTCTCTCTTTCACACACTGCACCATCTCTGTTCTGGAAGAGACATATTCTTGAAAACACTGCAGGTACCTTAAATTTTACAATGCAGTTATGCAAAGGGTCTGTGCATGAATACTGCCCTACAGAAAACCAAAAAAAAAGTACTTCCTTTGACAAGAAATCTCACTATTTCTTTTCATTCAAAGCAACCTGCAAGTATCAAATACAACAGAATATTTTAAAATGCAAAAATATATTAAAATATCAACATTTTCGTATGAAAACAAAATGCTCAGATACCTTTTGGACAGCGGAGAAAAATCTAGTGGGAAGCTGCATAGCAATAAGTATACCAAGGAACGACTTAGATGAGAAATTATATTTTATCTTTGCAAAAGATAAATTTTAATAGATAACAGCACGAGCAACTCATCGGTGAAGGGGTTAAATGACAAATAGTGTCATAGCAAAATTAGGTATTTTTTTTTACAGAGGGCATTAAAAATGAATCTTATACTAAAATTAGATAGTTGTACTCTGGTATCAGAACGTTTCCATCCCTCCTTTTAGTTTAGGCTGTCCACAGAAGAGCATCCCATTGTGTGTACACAGGCAGACTTGAACCCTAAGCATATTCAAGCCCTCAAATCATTAATAATTTAATAAGCTAAGCTGCTACCACTATTAAGCACTGCATGTAGAGTTTCTAGAAAATTAAACTCCTCCTTCACCATTCAAAATCCAATCAATTACTTCCTTAGCCAACAAGTACCAAAATTACTCTCATTTTTTTAAGAACTCTAAAACATCTATTATGCGAAATCTAGCTCACCGTGTAATTACTTCCCTAAAGTAGTGTACTATTTGGAATAAACGTTCAGAATACTTTCTGGGAAACACAACATCAAACTAAAATCAGTTCTGTATTAAATACAAAGGATCAAAATTGCACTTAATGTTATCACTAAGGGTATGCACAAGAAAGTTGGTAGGACAAAAAATTTAACAGTCGTATCAGAAATCTTGCTTTTGAAAGATGAGAAATGTGCTTCCCACATACGTGTTACAGACAGTATTAGTGTCAGATGTTAAGCTAACATTTATATTCACGTTTATCATATTGAAACTCTACTACATACTGGCTTTTTTCTCTCTTAAAGGAGGAGGCAAATGACAGCTCCTGAGAGTGCATGTTGCTGGATGGACATAGACTCGAACTACCTTTTGATCCATGTTCTTCACCATTACTTACTGTAAATATTATACGCTGCCTGGAAAATACGCTTTTCAGTATTTTTAAAAGAAACAATTTCTCAATTAAAATTCTTGAGAAACTTGCTCTGAAAAGGCTTATTAAGAAAGTGAACAAAATTATTTATAATGCTTATCTATAAGCAATAGCTATTATCTACTGCTTATCTGTCAGAATAGAAATTTTACAACAGAGTAACTTCCTTCATTGTAGAAGTTTCACATTTGACTTTCGCATTTCTTTGACTTTTGCATTTCTCTACATAATTAACAGACAGATGTCACTTGTGTATGTTATAAAATGTCATATGATAGGTAGGTTGGATGACATTTATTAGAAAAGGTCAAAACTACATTTTTAGGATTTTGAAACTTTAACAAGATTTGATATGACATGACCATAAAGTATTTTAATGAAATAATATGTAACAGCATATGAGAAAAAAATCAAAATAAATGACAATGTGTATCTTGAAATTAAAAAGGAATATTCTTCCATCACAATGTTTTTTTCAGAATGAACTATTTCGCTACTTCAAAAAACTATTTCCATGGCAAAAGCAATCTAAGTTGACAGTAATGGTGAGGAATGTTAGTAGGTAATTAATATTTTCCCTCAAAATTTGCTTCAATAAAAATGTGCCAATAATTATGATAAATAGAAAATTTATTTTATTATCAAACATGCCCTTGCATATTTATGAATAAGGATAACAGCAACAGAAATATTCTCAAATCAAATACATTATTTGAATCTGATTTTGAAACCTATACTTATTATTTGATGCTACATATTTTTTTAACTGTACTATAAAAAAAAAGTGTAATTCAAACCTACAATCAGATTTAAACCTAACTTTCTAACAGTTTTAGACTGATCATTCTGGATGTTTCTGTTATCCTCCAAAATGTCAAATCTCTTCTAACATATAGCATTGCAACTTTCACTCCTTAAATGGTGGAGCATCCTATAGCCTAAATGAACATGGCAGAATATTTTTTTACTTTATCAGTTCTGCCTTCACAATTTCTAAATTTTATTCAGTACCTCTTTTGTTATAAATAGCCTTAGAAATCATCACTGCTAATCAATAAACACTGATTCTTGCATTGTTCAACTCCTGTAAAGCCACAGCCTCTCTCATTCCAATACACTGCTTATGATTTATGACCAATTTCATGCTCATGCCACCTCTATGCTCATAAATTTATACCCTTTGAAGCCAAAGGACTGATTCTCTTACACATCACTAACCACTACGCAGGTGAAAACACTGTAAACCAAGAATATAGCTTCATTTTAACTACTTAATTCTTATTTTTAAAAAGTTTAATACTACTTCTGATACAAATAGCATTTTTTCACACAGTTATTACTTCAGCAAAGGAAGTTTGATTCTCTAACTCAAAATACAGGAATAGACAGCTTTGGAGAACGCACGAGTTGAGAAGGAAAATAAAACTTCCTTTGCCTAATTTCTACAATGTCACTTATTTAGTTTTTGTTCCTGTCACAACTCGTCATCTTTCTTGCTCTTCATGTAGGAGTATCCTTTTTTGGTGGCTGAGGTGAACATTATTGCACACAGAAGCTCGTTAAGGCCATAACATTCCATATTGGTTTACACTGATTATTACGCAATGATGGGTGGCTACAGACCAGAGGTCATTTAATGAGCAGCCCAAGCACTGAGGAACTCATGCTAAGTAAAGTTAAAAAGCCTTAGCGTGAGTCCTCAAGGTTATAAACGGTTATAACGACTCTGTTGTGTTATGCTAATGAGGAAGCTGGCTGTTGAAGGCGGGAAATGTGCCCTGGCAGCATGGCTGTGCGGTTGGGCTGTGACCAATGAATGCTTGTTACTAGGATGGAACGCTCCAAGCAATGTTTGACACGACTGGTGGCTGAGGCTTGGCAGTGTATAAAAGTCGACAACGAAACCTGAATAAATGGCTTCACTTGGATCACATTTATCGTTGTGTGTTGTCCCATTTCTTCTGTCGTCACATCTGGCACCCAAAGAAGGACTCTCAGATTCAGCTCAGGACATCTCGCCAGAGATAAGATTGAGGGAACGGAAAAGCCGACCGGAGAAGGTGAGTGCTGCCCCGGCACTCGTGAAAAAGTTTTTTGTATAGCTGCAGCTTAAAGATTTGGTGGTAAACTTGCTCTTGGCCAGGTGAGTGGTCGAGGAGGAGATGGGGTCCGCGCATTCATCCAAAAACAAGGCTCAGTTTGAAGCTTCGTTGAAGCTCCAACATATTGTCTCAGTGAGAGGAACTGTTTATGAAAAACTGCATTGCAGTCTATGATAAGATGGGCTAATCGAAGTGGCATTATTCCAACTACCACTGCCCTATTTGAAAGAGAGACGGGACAAAATGGGACAAAGGTTGTTTGATGAATGTACTAAAGGAAATAAGGGCCTTTGGCAATATCTCACCCTCTGGCGATTAGTTAAAAAACTTCATGTGAAATGAAAGCGGAGAGAGAGGTTGCAATGTCGGCTTATGCCGCTATGAGCGAGAATCAGGACAATACTGGCAGTACCTCCACATCTGCATTACCGTTGTGTATGTCTAATATGCCTACATGGGAACCGCTTCCCAAAGACTGGCCTTCCTCACCGTTTCCCCCACTAGAGGAGCGTGAAGAGGTTCCAGATAAAGAAGACAAGAGGGAAAGAGACCCTCCTCACCAGACTTTCTATCCCCCTCTCCAAAAGAGCCCCTCGGCTGTATCACTGGATGATTCGTTCAGTGAAAATTCTGAGCACTCAACACCGCCTGAGCATTCCACATTTAGACAAGATTTTGAAAAGATGATGGAAACATTGGAAGAAATTCGTATTCATCAGGAGAAGGGAAGTTGCCTGCCAGAACCACCTCCACCGGACCATCCTGGTGTGTATTCATGCCCGAACTGACTGCTCCGCTCCAAGTGCCAACAGGGTTTGATAGTGTGGGAACTGTCAGGGGGGCACAGTGGTGGGGGCTGGGAGCGCGCTGGCAGGGGGTAATAAGGGATGCAGTTTTAGAAGGGTTAACTGTGGAAGCTTATCCTGTCTTACTTAATACACAAACAGGAGGGAGTGGGTGGGATCTGTTTGATTGGAAATTGTTAAAGGAAGTTAAGGCTGCTTGTAAGCATTACGGTTTGCAATCGTCGCTTACACAAAGTTTCTTAGGTTTTATATTTATGGGTCATACCCTTTGTCTTGCAGGTATCCGACAGCTAGTCATGTTGATATTGTCTCCCTCCCAGCGTCTTGCTTTTTATCAGACTTGGGAGCATTTATGTGATCAGGAAGCGGCTAAAGTGCGTCAACAGGGGGATCCACTTTATGCGGTACAATCCCAAATGTTAATGGGTGCAGGACCATACAGTAGAGCGGACTGGCAGGCTAATTTTAGTAAGAAGGTTTTAGAGCTTGTTGCTGTGTTAGGCTGAAAAGTGATTTCGAGTGTAAAAGGTGAAAAGCCGAGCCCGCCATTTACATTAATCCGACAAGGACCAGCTGAGCCATTTTTGCAGTTTGTAGATCGACTGCATGTTGCTATAGACAATAATCCGGAATTATCAGAGGAAATGAAGCCCAAAATGCTAGACATGTTGGCTTTTGATAATGCTAATGAAAAGACTAAACAGGTTTTGGCAACTTTGCCAAAGTGAGCAACTACCGCACAGTTTTTAGATGCCATGGATAGGGTGGCTGTACAAAATCAGGCTGCAGTTATGACTGCGGCTATTGGGGCCACACTTAAAGGAAAAAATGGCAGAAAAGATAAGATATGTTACAGTTGCGGTAAAGCTGGTCATTTCCAAAACCAATGTTGAGCTCCATGCCGACAACCCAGGGTCAATAAGAAGTGGTGCAGTAATTGTCAAAGTCCTACACATACTACTGTGGCTTGCAGAAACTCAGGAAACTTGTTGATGAGTGTGGGACCATCCCCACGCACACTGTACACAAATGCAAGGGATGCCTCAGGGTGTTTAGACTGCTACGCTGCCGCCACAACTGCCAGCGCAGGAGTGGACTTGGCAACAGCAACAGATACTGTGCTAACCACTTCAGATGTCGTATTGATAGATTCAACAGAAAAGGGACTGTTGGGACATGGACTAAGTGCTTTATTAATTGGGCAATCTTCTGTATCTCGGATGGGAATTTTTGTTGTTCCTGGGTTGATCGACACAGACTATACAGGGACAATAAAAATTATGGTTCATACATTAACACCGCCAGTGACTATTTTAAAGGGTACAAAGATAGCTCAATTAATTCCGTTTCAAGCTCAGGTGCCAACATCTTGCCAAATAAGAGAGGAGATAAGGGATTTGGTTCTACAGGAATCCCTCAAGTATTACTGGCAATTGATATTTCAAAAGGAAAGCCAGAAGAAAACGTGTTGCTTAAACACCCTAACGGGTCTTCTGTCTCTTTGATCTTTTTAGTGGATACTGGAGCTGATGTTACCTTGGTTCCTTTACATATGTGGCCTCAACAAATGGCCTATAGTTCCTACTGCGACCAATATACTAGGTGTAGGAGGAACACAAACTACGATGATAGCTCGAGACAGAATTGCATTTTATTTCAAAGATGGGACGTCAGTCTCGACACGGCCATATGTAATAAATTTGCCAGTAGCATTATTAGGGCGAGATGTGTTATCTCAAATGGGGGCACGATTGGTACCAAATTTTGGGGAGTGACCACTGACAAAGAGCCAGACAAACCCATATTAAAACTCACGTGGCTTGTTAATTCTCCTGTATGGGTAGATCAGTGGCTGCTATCTCATGATAGACTGCAGACAGTGACACAATTAGTCGATGAGCAACTACAAGCAGGGCATATAGTACCTTCAACCAGCCCATGGAACACTCCAATTTTTACTATTCCGAAAAAATCGGGACAATGGCATTTGTTACACGACCTTAGGGCAATTAATGCTGTTAAGCAGGATATAGAGGTGTTACAATCTGGCCTACCATCTCCAGTAATGATACCCAAGGATTGGAATTTGTTTATAGTGGACCTGAAAGATTCTTTTTTCACAATCTCATTGCATCCAGAAGATTCGGAAAAGTTTCCTTTCTCGCTTCCAGCTATTAATAAGACAGAACCTGCAAAGTGCTTTCAATGGGTAGTATTACCCCAAGGCATGAAAAACTCTCCAATGATATGTCAAAATTTTGTTGCTTGGGCATCACAACCTTTTAGACAAAATATCCCTTTTTATTGGTGTATCATTACATGAATGATATATTAGTGGCTGGAGAGCATTTGGAAGCTAATTGGTTGTTAACAAACTCAAAATATATGCTAGAACGAAAAGGTTTGAAAATAGCTCCAGAAAAAATACAAAAATGATCTCCGTGGAATTATTTGGGGTGGCAAATAACCTATAACATAGTGAAGCCCCAGAAGGTGACTATACATACTAACATAAAAACGTTGACTGATGTCCAAAAGCTAATGGGAGATATCCAATGGGTCCGACCACTGACAGGAATTACAAATGATGATCTTTAGCTGTTAATGGAGTTGTTAGGAGCCACTTGTTCAGCAGATGACAAATGATAATTAACTGATAACCAGAAGGAAGCCCTGGACAAAATCATAGAAGAAATTTCAAAAGCTAATGTGACTCGCTATATAGCAGACAAGCCATTGGAGTTAGTGTTAGTTAACTCTGGTCAAAGTCGAAAACATCCTTTGGGTCTTTTGGGACAAACAGAGCGGAAGTTTCAAATAACAGAATGGGTATTCTTACCACATCAGCCAAAGAATACAACAGTTACACGATTGGAACTTTTTGGTAAATTGATAATGAAAGGTAGAAAGAGATGTTTAGAGTTATCTGGAACTGAGCCTTATCGCATTTATTTACCAATTAACAAAGGATATTTAGAGTGGCTTATGGAACGTTCATATGACACAGCAATTGCATTAGCAGACTACATAGGAGATATTGCCAATGAATTTTCACCTAGTAGAATATTACTGTTGTTACAAAACCAAACTTTTGAATAAGTACCGATGGGTTCAGAAACACCAGTAAAGGGTGTTTTTTCACAGATGCTGACAAAAAGTCTGGTAGGGCCGCTGTCACATGGCAAACACAAGAAAAATGGAATCATAAGTTACTGTTCAAACAACCAGGTGACTCGTTGCAGACGATAGAATTACGAACAGTGGTATGGGTATTTCAACAATATACTCCACAGCCTCTCAATATAGCTTCTGACTCACCATATGTTGTAGGCACAGTTTGTAGAATAGAACGAGCCATGATAAGAGAAGTTAAAAATATGGTGTTACATGCTTTACTGTTGCAATTGCTATACCTGTTGGAGCAACGAAAGCGTAAGTACTTTATTACTCATATATGTAGTCATCAGCCTAATTTTGTTTGGTGATAGGGGATAATCGTGCCAACTGCCTTGTTGCCGCAGTTTGGAATGATCCCTGAACAAGTATCTTTTTCAAGCCAAAGCCTTGCACGAATTTTTTCACCAAAGTGCTAAGGTACTTAAATGTCAATTTAATATTCCTCTCTTTGATGCACAAGGTATAATTAACTCTTGTCCGGACTGCCAAAACCAGGGTATGGGCTTAGGGTTTGGAGTAAACCCTAGGGGGATTCAAGCCTTACAATTATGGCAGATGGACGTGACCCATATTCCAGAGTTTGGGCGATTGAAGTATGTACATGTTTCTGTGGATACGTTTTCTATGGCTTTATGGGCCACAGCACAGACCGGGGAATCTGCAAAACATGTGATTAAACATATGTATGCAGCGATAATGGCTTTGGGGATACCTCAGGCAATCAAAATGGATAACAGTCTGGCTTATGTTTCTCACAAATTTAAGCCCTTTTGTGTTCAATGGGGAATCTGTCATCATACGGGCATCCCACATTCCTCAACAGGACAAGCAATAATACAACACTCTCATGCAACCTTAAAGTCACTTCTGCAAAAACAAAAAGGGGGAGAAATGTTACCCTCCAGTGAGAGGATTGCAAAAGTGACTTATGTATTGAATTTTTTGCATTTAACCGGAACTAGGACTAGCCCTCTTATTGTAATCCATCACTGTTTGCTGGAGTCAGGATTGAAAATCCAAGACCAGCAAGGTGTCAAGGTACAATACAAAGGCTGGAACTCCGGTGAATGGAAAGGACCTGTTGAACTAAAAATGACAGGAAGAGGTTATGCTTGTGTCTTAACAGATACCGGACCTTGCTGGGTGCCACAGAAGTGGATCAAGCCCTGGAAAGAACAGAAGACGATGGAGCAAGAGGACCTCACATTGGAAGAACCATCCGAGAAGTGAACTAGTGAGACATAGTTTGTGATGCCTGTTTCGATTGTGAACCATGGGTAGAAGTATTGTGTAAGGACTGTCAACTGAGGTATTATTCAAAGAGCCTTGTTATCAGTTCATCCATGAGGTTTGAGGGTTGCCAGAATGTTATGACCCTTGTCCCAATTTATCACAATAAAGCAGCATTTTGTAGAAGAACCTGGGTGGAGGGGTCTTTTGACAGAAAAGGGAATTTGGAATAATGGTTCTGAAAAGGCTCTCCCACCCGGATATTTTCTAATCTGTGGTGACGGAGCATGGGGCAGAATACCCAGCAGACCGGTTGGCAGACCTTGTTATTTGGAAAAGTTAACGTTGTTTACACCAAGTATCAGTCTCTTAAGTAACAGAACCTCACACAGATCCAAGAGATCATTAGCATATTTTGATTCTGATTGTGAGGCTACAACATGTTTTTTGGAGTTTTGAGGAAAATTTTTTTGCCAGTTTATTAGCCCCAGGAGTTGTGGCTCTTGAAGCTGTGTTACAAGTCAAGAAAATGCCTTGTTGGAGTGTTAAAGCAAGGATTGTTCATCTTGATTGCCATTATTGTAGTTTTAAGTGTTTTGCCATGTATCTTATCTTGTGTGAGACGAATGACTGATGCAGCCATAAAGAATGCCTTTAATGGTGCTCGGGTCGCTCAAACTGATGCAGCCATAAAGAAAGCTTTTAACGGTGCTTGGGTCGCTCAAAAAGAAAACAGGGGAATCGATGAGTGGCTACAAACCAGAGGTCATTTAATGAGCAGCCCAAGCACTGAGGAACTCATGCTAAGTAAAGTTAAAAAGCCTTAGCGTGAGTCCTCAAGGTTATAAACGGTTATAACGACTCTGTTGTGTTATGCTAATGAGGAAGCTGGCTGTTGAAGGCGGGAAATGTGCCCTGGCAGCATGGCTGTGCGGTTGGGCTGTGACCAATGAATGCTTGTTACTAGGACGGAACGCTCCAAGCAACGTTTGACACAAATCCTGAATAAAAGGCTTCACTCAGATCACACTGATCGTTGTGTGTTGTCCCATTTCTTCTGTCTTTACAATGCAACTCTTACACAAGCTTATTTTCCTGTGTTATAATAAATAATTTCAAATGGAGGCAAAGTCTTTGAATAACTAAGGAGCAGACTTCCTTAAATCTCAGTTTCACAAATACTATGAGCTGATACCAAATAAGCCACCAAATCACAGCCACACTACAAACAATATGAGAAGTTTAAATACAAAATGCTTGTGTCAGAAAACTTGGTTAGTTTGAGCTCTGGATTTAAACATCAATTAAGTAGTGTTTTCCATAGGTTTTTTTATTATTATTATTTCATGTATACATATGCATTTATGCAGTGATTCTATTAATACAGGTTTGTGTATGTATTACAAAGGATTACAAATTTTAGTGCTAAATGTGCAAACCAAACAGCAGTATGCCCACAATCAGGAAATCGCACTCAACTCTGTAAACAGAGGAACTTCTCAAGGGCAGTTATAAAAAAGTGACTGAGCTGCTGAACAACATAACTTATGAACCGAATATTTAGGACACTAAACATCAACATCCCCTTAGAACAGAATGTTTAAAATTATTCCATCTGTGGATACAGGCACTCACGTACATGAAAATCTTTGATCATAAAGGGCTTACCAGTCTTACTGGAGCATAACAAAATCCAGTAGCTGGAGGTTAAAGTCATATCATTAAAACTGAGAAGTATTTAACACTAAATGCTATTTTCTAGAAGTCGGGATTATTAAACTCTGAGGTCTTTCTCTGAGAGAGGTTATGGGCTTACTACTAGCTGGCAGTTGTTAAAGTGAAACCAGGGCTTTTCCTAAAGTTATGCTCTTATCAGCTTTGAGGAAAAAAAAATCAGCTTGTGTGCACTGGAAACCTATCTCCTCTGCTTCTTTCCTTTTTTCACCATAGGGAGTGCTGTGTTGCTTGCATCATGCTCCATGTGCTTGCAAAACTTGCAGCCCTGCACAGGAGCACCAGTCATACTCAAATACAATCCTTAATGGCTTCTGTTACTTGCCTTTCAGAGCCCTGGAGCAACTAAGAATAAAAGTTTGGTTTATAGCTTTTGGTTATCCCTTTCCACCAAAGTAGTAGAGGCTGGGTGTGACAAGGTACGAGGTACTGATGATCATCGCTCTGACAAAAAACAGACTCCCCTTTTCAGAAGACAGCTTTTGACTCACAGAGAGATAGGTGACACTTCACAGTTTGAAAAAGGCAGGAAGTCAGTCTGACTACTTCAATCTTCCCTCCCGCTTTTAATTTCACCTTAATCAGATCTCTGGATAACAATTACCCATTAACACACTGCACTGAAGTCCCCACTGAGCTAACTGAAATGGTCCAGACCCTCTTTTCTATTGTTATAGTTTGTTATGACATCAAGTATTGGATTGGCCAGTCCTAATTTTTTTAACAATGGATTATCTCTTAGTTTAGCCTTCCTAGCCCTCCTAATTATTTTGCAGGCTGTTTTTAATAAACTTAAAGAATTGAAGAATTGATTTGGTTTTCTACATTTGCACAAGTAATCCTGAAAACCCATTCTCACCCTTCTGTTTTTCCCTTGAGCACTGCTTGCTGAAATTTACATCCTTTACTATTTATCTCAATTTTTTTTTTTAATTTCCTTGTGGTTTTGTTTGAAAACCATTTTACTCTTTACCATTAAGCGTCCCATCTTACCATTCCTTTCTGTTCAGTGGCGCACTGGCTTTTAAGAAACGGCTGGTGTTAATCTTAAGTAACATCCAGACCATGGTTCTAGGGTTTTTTCTTTTCAACTTTTAACCTCAGGGTCTCTATGCCTAACTATCTCATTTTATTGAAATCACTTTCTCTAAACCTTGGTCTCCTTCTCTGTTGCCTTACAGTTCTGCATCTCCCCCAAGGATGTTGAATTTAATTATACTGCAATTAGTATTAAATTGGTGGCTCAACTATTCCATCTCAAATGAACTTCAGTTTGCTATTTAATATTGAGAATAATGTTGGCTCTCCAGCTAACTCTTCAGAACAAATTCTTTAATGTGCTAAAAAGCACACCAAAAATGTTGTGTTCATCACTTACTTTAATTCTGACTACCTTAAGTCCTGCATTATTATAATAATTCAGGCAAGATTGTACAGACTCTTCATCTCTCTCTGTTGGTAAATCAGCACCCTTTTCGTGATTTACATCTGATTGTGCATCATCTTTAGTTTCTTTCAGCTGGGGATTAACATCTGGAAACTACTGGCTTTAAATTCACCAGCTAACAATGCCCATGTAAAGAAATAAGCACAATTCAAATGCGAAAAAACCCCCCATCTTTGCTTGAGCTATACCACTGTCTGCCACTCCCCGCTTTCCACTTCAACACACAAATGCACACCACATCTGAAAATATGTCCAAAACCCTGCATAGTCTGGAATCTTTGCCTCCAGGGGCTAACAAATTTAAGCCTGACTTAAGGCTTTTTTAATTTGCAATGCCTATTATTACTTATTGTTTGCATTTTAATAAAAAAGACTCAGCCAAATGAGAATCTGGTTATGAGAACATGGTATAAACAAAAAGCAAGAGATAATTCTTACCACAAATAACTTAGTGTTCAAATAGAAACAAGAGATCTGAGAAAAGGACAATTATACGTTGTTTACAGATCAGGAACTAAGGGAGAGAAATTAAATTATCATTATACAGGAATTCTGCCTTGAAGCTAGCCATTTTCTTCAGTCACCTTCACTGTACACCTATGTGAACATACATATTTTTAACTACTAAAGCATCCTTCCTTTTGGGAATGGAAAGGAAGGAACAAAAGGAGACAATTGAAAGTCCTCCCTCTACCTCTGTCTTTTTTGTACTGAATGGCTTAATGCTCCATGACAGCCTGCCATAAAAAAGGAGTCAAAGTGGATTGCCTGTATGTGGAAAGTTAGGCATGTTTATCTCCTCTGTTAAGCAAGCAACAATTGTTAGTAGTGTTTCTACAACATTTTGCTAATATGCTGGGGCTATTAGATAGAAAAAAACTGAAATGGCATTAAAAATTACACATAACTATCATGCATGATACCTTTATGCAAGTGATTAATCTATCTCTCACCAGCAGTCTACTGAGAGAAAAGTTCATTAACAGAGACAAGAACTGAAAACAACACATAGCAACAGCTGAGTTCCCTTCTTTTAATGCTTAGTATTTTGCCATATAAAGAACTCAACAAAACTCTTACAGCCAGACTACTTGGAAAGACTAGTGCCAACTTTCACTGCCTTTTTTCACTGTCCGGATTTACTTCCACATTCTTTGATCAAATAAATGTTGCAGATGCAATCATACTTCACTTCCTTTATTCTGTATGCTATCTGACAAATACATGTTCTGTAATATATTAACTGCAGTGATGCTGATACTTGAAAGACTAATCATACTCTACAAATGAAATCGGTCACACACATGGAAGATACTGATTTTGAAACTGGAAACTGTTATGTACTGGCAATGCCAGGCATGCTTTCACAGAGGACTTCATACATTATTGTATAAGCCAAGTATCCCATAGGGATATGAATTGACATTATTCAACACAGATATTTCTCCCCATGAACTAACTGTTGTAAAAGAAACTACAATATGACTTTTCCAAGTTCTACTTCAGTCTTGTATAATTGGTACTGTTGGGCAACATACTGCATTTAATTTCTATCTGCACATTTATATAAGCTAATTCATTCAATATCCCCATCCCTTTGTTCAAAAAGCACCCATAAATACAAGCTTTTATACATATATGTATAGCATCACAAAGGGATTTTAATCCGTGCCCTATTGACAGGTTAACTGCTGCCTCATTTAATAACTGAGTCCTATCACTATAATCAAGATGTCATTTTTCTGCTGTTATTTTCTGTTGAAAAACAAGTTTATTTCCCTCTCCAGTGTAGCAAGAGAAAACTTCAGTTTTATTACTCCTCTGGTAGGTCCTGCCACTGTGGTGTAAAGAGACATCTAGAATTGGCCACAGAAGCAGGAATACTTGAAATATATAGATGATATGACATTACCTAGAACTACCACTTAGTTTATTCAATGAATCGTACTTTTATATGAGACTGCTGATATTGTTTCACATGACTGCTTAGTACTTAGACATGGCAAGCTTTAAGGAGTATACACTGTTAGATATTCCTAGATGACCATAGAGGAATTGTAGTTGTTATTTAGATCTTCTTACTAATGTGCTCACCTCTAAAGCTTAATAGGAAGCACAAAACCTATGGTGTTCTTTTGCTGCATTCATTACAAAAAAAGGTATTTTTCCACACCTTCAAAGCTGAGGAAAATAGAGTTTAAAAAAATGCTCAGTTTGCTTCTACTCTCCAGTTCATAGCTCTCAAACTGCACACAACAGTTCCACTTTGGATTCTCTTGCTGGCCTAAACATGTCAGGTTTGGCACTACTTATGACAGGATGATTTTCTAAGTAGTGAGGTCTCTTTGACTACCAGGACACAGAACCAACTGCAAGAGACCAACTAGTGCAACTGTGCACAAGGAGCCGTGAGAAAAGAAAAAAATAAAATAAAAACACATATTCAAGTCTGCTTTCCTGAAGAAGGGAAATTGCTTTCTTCAAGATCTTCAGTTCAGTGTGAAATTACAATCAAAGAGGATATGGAAATCACTGCTTAGATATAGTAATGTTTTTGCAGGCACAACTATCTGCTAGTTGAATCTCTGGGAGATAATTCACTTTCAGGTTGTATCATGGTTAACCGAAGAGGTTAAAGCTACATTCTAACAAACTTTTTAAAAAAAAATTTATAAACTATTGGATTATTCTATAATTACTGAGTTCCTATCCTAGTCAGACAAGGTCTTCCAAATGTGAACAGAGAGGGATAAAAGATTTTTTTTTTTTAATGCTGCTGAGTGGAAAATATTTTCTCTTTTGTTTATTCTTTTTTTCCTGTGCTGTACATGAGGATGAACATCCAGGGTATTAAAATAACTCAATCATTGTTTTAAAAAACAAACATGTAAACCCTAAGGGAATAATCCTTCCTGAATTTCTTCCTTAGATCTATCCAGATCCAATTCTGAGAACTCTTTTTCTCCTACAATTTAGAGAAGAAGAGATGCACACACTCTCACTTCTTCATGATTAGGGGTTTCTTTTCTATTTTTATTTGCTCTTTGGACTTGCTGGAGGAGGAGTTTCAACTACAAATTAAAACAAAAACTATTCTTTTCCAACCTCTCCTATCTATGTAAGGGGAATTAGTCTTCCTATCAATATCCTTGCTGGAAAATAAGGATGAATCAAACTAACTATAAAGTTTTGTGGCACCTCTTCTTATTATAACACAGCAAAGTCCCAGACACACTGAAGTTGCATTTCAAGGGAGACGACAGTGGTTGACTGGGGGTTTGTTTGCTTTCTTCAGAGATAAAGGATCATTCCTCTGCATGGAGTTCATATAAAAGTGACAGGCAAAGACACACAGGAGAAAGAAGAGAAAGACAGTTTGTTCTTCTAGAGTAAGACCAATTGAACTGATCTATTATCAGGGATCTTGCAAAAGAACACTGTTGAATTCAAATCCAATAATTTCCAGAAAAAAATCCTAATACATTTAATAGTAATCTTTGTGTTCTGTAGTAGCATTGTTAATGACACTAACAAAGCTTTCTCTCAGAAGTCTGAAAACACTTAACAGTTCTAAGAATGGAAAAGTGAAGTGTTTAAATCTCCAGACTAGGAGAAGCCTGGCTGGAAAGCTGCCAGGAGGAGAAGGACCTGGGGGTGCTGGTTGACAACCGACTGAACATAAGCCAGCAGTGTGCCCAGGTGGCCAAGAAGGCCAATGGCATCTTGGCTTGTATCAGGAACGGCGTAACCAGCAGGTCCAGGGAGGTTATTCTCCCTCTGTACTCGGCACTGGTGAGACCGCACCTCGAGTCCTGTGTTCAGTTCTGGGCCCCTCACCACAAGAGGGATGTTGTGGCTCTGGAGCGAGTCCAGAGAAGAGCAACAAAGCTGGTGAAGGGGCTGGAGAACAAAGCTTATGAGGAGCGGCTGAGAGAGCTGGGGGTGTTTAGCCTGGAGAAGAGGAGGCTGAGGGGAGACCTTATTACTCTCTACAACTACCTGAAAGGAGGTTGTGGAGAGGAGGGAGCTTGCTTCTTCTCCCAAGTGACAGAGGACAGGACGAGAGGGAATGGCCTCAAGCTCCACCAGGGGACATTTAGGCTTGAGATTAGGAAAAAGTTCTTCACGGAAGAGGGTGGTTAGGCATTGGAACAGTCTGCCAAGGGAGGTGGTTGAGTCACCGTCCCTGGAGGTGTTTAAGGTTAGGGTAGACGAGGTGCTTAGGAGCATGATTTAGGGATTGGTGGGAATGGTTGGACTCGACGATCCAGTGGATCTCTTCCAACCTGGTTATTCTGTGATTCTGTGATTCTGTAAATTACAAATGGAAACTAATCTAAAATTCCAAAACAACCTTTCTACCACATATGAACCACACAGCATACAGCAGTGAACTGGCAAGCAAGTTCCTAATGTAAACAGCACATGAAGTAACAGCTAAAATTGTTCAAATTACATTAAGTATGACATTTATAAAATCATCTCCCTATGTGTTTGTGTCATTCCCAACTGCTTGTCCATAGCTGTTGAATTCTATCCCTATGATTCATACTCTTGTTGGGTTTGTACCTCATCTTCAAAACTACCCTTTATTAAAAATTTTAAAATATTAAAACTACCCATTATTAAAGGCACTACTGATCACACCTCTACTTCTGAATATTTGTTATTTGGGAATTCAGTATTTTTTTTAAAAAAACATACTAATATAATGTCTATGACTCCTCTGATTTATTTTATACCAGCTTACTGATAAATACCTCCTCTCTGTACCATCTTTGGTCATGAGGTCTTATTCATTCTCCAGCCTAAAGAGTTAAAATATTAAACCTTAAAATCTCCGTCTCCTCCCCAGCCCTACCCCTTCCTGCCCCTCACCTACCTCTTATGACATTATCACTTACAAGGCCTGAATATTTGCGAGTGAGTTATGTATATTTGGAAAAATACATATTTTGCTGCATAAATGGAGAATGGTATGCATTCTTGTAGTTTAACTATAAAAGCAATTTTGTTACTTATATTATGTCCAAAGGTTTTAGATGTGTTTTTACTGCATGACCTAACCCAGACAATTATCATTCCTTACTTAATCATTTTTCTCAGTTGTTTATACATCTTTCTAACCTTCTTCTGACGTGTTTTAATATTTAGGGAAAGTCTTTGAGGGCAGGGAATAACTCAGATGTAAAAAATAGCTAACTAAAATAAGAGTCTTGCCTACACAGTGCTACAGAATAGCCTTGAGGTTGCTACAACATTTCTGGCAACTAAATCTGACCTTGCTAGCCCTGTAATCGGTAGATATCAAAATATACATGCGTATGCAAGTATATGTGCATCTAATAACAAATGCTGCAGTTGATGCTGGTATCAAATTTCTCAAATGTAATTCCATCTCTTTTCAACTTGAGAAGAAAAGAGAGGAAAATTATATTTAATAAATTAAACCGGACATGCTTTAAAAAAAAAAAATCTTTGCCAATGTATATGTATGAAGGAAAGAGAACAAAAGGAACATTTTTTAGACTCTTCTATTGTGTCTCAGTCACTGCAGATGGTGAAATGAGGAGCACTTTGCTGTTTACTCTGCTTTCGGGGACACCATGTATTCTCAGTGTCTTTGTCTTTCAAGTCTTGTCCTTCCCCACAGCATTTTTAAGCCTAGCTCTCACAGCAGAGAAAGTTGAGGTCTCTGTGTAAGGTTTATTCCAGGGCAAAAGAAGGGCAGCAGCTTAGAAATTAATGTGGAATGGAGCCTACTTAGACTAGAGGTTCTGGAAGAAGCGTTTGTTCAAGCATTGCATGTCAAGTCATCCTCGATAATGTCACATTAAGATCAGAATTACTTTTGTGCTGTAACAAATATAAAGAGGATTACATTGTCCCAAACAGAACATATTCTTCCTATACAACTCCAGGCATGACTGACTCTGGGGAAGTCCAAAATTGGTCTTCCTGAGATAAGGCAATGATAATTACAGGGTCAGATAAATACCATTATTATTAGTTTTTTCAGCTAACGTAACATCTACGACTACAAACAGATAGGATACGGAGAGCTAGGAGAACTCAAGGCAAAACTGAGACAATATTGATCAGCACCTACGCAGCAGACAAACCAAATCAGCAGTACATTTCCCTGATTTTTAATGTAAAAAAAACCCAACCCCTAAACCCCCTAAAATCACAAACAAAACAAAACGAAGAAAAGAAGTCTTGCACTAAAGCCAAGTTTTAGGGATTAATCTGAAGAATGGGAACAATGTAAGCCTGGGGATATTCAGAGAGCTTCTCTTCAAAGGGAAACCACTGGAGTGCTTGTTTCAAAATCTGTGCAGTAAGGGCAAAACCAGTATTATGATAGGTGATGAACTTTTGACTAGAAAGTGGTAGCGGAAGACTATGATCTCCAAAAGAAATGGAAAGAAATGTAGAATTAGCAGTTGGAAGTGTGTAGCAAAGAAAGTGAGCAGCAGCAAGTTAGAAAAAAGGATTAATACAGAAATATTCTGGATCAACATCGGTAAACAAAGGTTTCTGAAAGCCAGAGAAAAGCAGGATTCTATAATCAAGGCAATGGTTAAGCACAGAGACAACAGATTTGGCTGTATAAAAAGACAAGAATGAACATACATACATACATACATACAGATATATATATATATATATAAAACATTTGAAAATACCCGCAGATTACAAAGTGTACCTCGATATGATAACAAGAACAAGGTAAATAGGATACCATTTTCACAAGCCTGAGGAGGAAGCAGAAAGTCTATTGCTTCAAGCAGTCATAGAAGAATATGGTAGAGAGAAACAGAAGCTACTTTTAAGTCCCCATTTCAGTCAAAATGGGCTTGGAAAGGTACAAGAGACTAGCCTGGATGGTTTTTTGGGAAAAGGAGTTTTTAAAGAAATAAAGTGTTACAAGGGACCTTAAAGATCACCTGATTCAAAACCCTCCTGCCATGAGCAGGGACAACTGCCACTAGATCAGGCTGCTCGAGGCTCCATCCAACCTGGTCTTGAACAGCTCCGGGAACGGGGCAGCCACAGCTTCCCTGGGCAACCTGTTCCAGTGCCTCACCACCTTCATTGTTAAGAATTTACTCTTAATGTCTAATCTAAGTCTTCCCCCTCCAATATAAAGCCATTCCCCCTTCTAGTCTTATCACTATATGGCCTTATGAAAAGTCCCTCCCCAGCATTCCTGTACTCCGCACACCTACAGGTACTGAAAGGCTCCTATAATGTCTCCTCGGAGACTTCTCCAGTTTGAACAATCCCAACTCTCTCAGCCTGTCCTCATATAGGAGGTGCTCCAGCCCCTCTGATCACCGTATAGCCCTCCTCTGGAAACATTCCAGCAGCTACATCTCCTTCTTACACTGGGGATTCCAGAACTGGACACAGTACTCCAGATGAAGTCTCACAAAAGAGGAACAGAGGGGCAGAATCACTTCCCTTGACCTGCTGGTCATGCTTCTTTTGATGCAGCCCAAGGTACGGTTGGCCTTCTGGGCTGCAAGTGCACACTGCCTGCTCGTGTTGAGCCTCTCATCAACCAGCACCCCCAAGTCCTTCTTTGTAGGACTGCTCTCCATCACATCATCCTCCATCCTGTACTTAAACCTTGGACTGCCTGGACCCAGACGCAGGACCTTGCACTTGGCCTTGTTGAACCTCATGAGGGTCTGACAGATCCCTCTGGATGACATCCCATCCTTCTGGTGTGGCTCCTACACCACTCAGCTTGGTGTCATCTGCAAACTTGCTGAGGGTGCACTCGATCTTGCTGTCTATACCACTGATGAAAATATAAACAGCTCTGATCTGAATACAGACCCCTAAGGGACACCACTAGTCACGGATCTCCATCTGGACTGTGCGCCATTGACAGCTACTCTCTGAATATGACTGTCAAGCCAGTTTCATATCCACGCTGTCCACCCATTAAATCCATCTCCCTCCAATTTAGAGCAAAAGGTGTTGTAGGGGACCACATCAAAAAAATAAACAAAGAGAGATATATTAGCTGAGTTTGTGTTTGGAAATGAAGTCAGAGTGAATATACCAAGAGGAAGAAGTGCAGAAAGCTAGTGAAAAGGAGAAAAAATGTAGCAAGAAAATAAGGAAAAGTTATCACAGGAAACATTGAAATAGTACATGGCAAGATAGGAGATGAATGAGTTGAGTACATATCCAAGTAATTAATGGTACAGAAGGTGGGGCAGCTTGAACTGCACCATGAGTGCGTCAAGACTTCCACTTCCCTTCCCTTTAATGTAACAGGCAAAATATGGATTGGAGAAGGCCTCTTGTATCTTTGAAGGAGAGCTACCCCACTTACATATACTAGGAGATGAAAAGCTGGTGGCAGGCAGCATGTGGCTGAAGGTAAAGGTAAAACAAAATTTTTTGAGTTTTTAAATCCCACAGGACTGAAAATTTTCAGTTAAAAACCAGGTGGGAGCAGAGACGAAGAAGAGAAAGGTAAGGAACCATGCAAAGAGTGCAAGAAATAAGAACTGAAAGACTGGAACAAGCAGGAGGAGAGCTAAAACCCCTTCCTGAACCTGAGACAGAGTAAAACTGAACAAGGAAAAGGGAGAAGGAAGACCAATCAAACACTTTATTATTTTTATGAAGTCAGTGAGATCATACATGGACATGGATGGAAAGGAGAAGTTGAAGACTTCAGCAGAGATCCAAAAGCAGAGAAGAGCCAACTGAGGTGGCATGTATGGGATCTGATTACACCACAACGTAAAGCTGTTCAGTGACAAAGATGGCAGAGATAAAAAAAAAAGGAGATGAATCTGTAGCTAAAGGAAGTCGGGTTGGTCACAGGATTTCCGCTTGTGATAATGTGCTACATGAGAGCAGGACTGGAGGAAGCGGATGCTGGGAGACTGCCAGGGCCTGCAGTGGGAGCAAAAAGAGGACAACACAGTTTACCTTAGAGCCCTGTTCAAATACGTGGTAGAGGAGGACAAACCCAGGAGTCAGAACAAACAGGGGTCAGGACCTGCAGCATTTGCTCCTGCAGAGCAGAATTTGCAAGGGATGTGACAGACTTAGTCTTGCTCTCGGATGGAAAAGAATATAAGGAAATGATGGGTGAGCATGCAGAAAACTGAAGCGTTAATTACCTCAAAGTATTAATTACCTCCAGGAAATTTCCCCTTCAATTTGACAAATCCCAGCTTCCCAATGGCATAGAGCATATATGTGAAGAACTGGTGGAGGCTTATGAGATATTTCTGCATGCTTAAGCTACTGGTCCCTTGATCTTGAAGCAGTGTTGATCCCATGTGCATTACAACAAGTTCTCAAAAAGATCAGCGATTTTTCAACCTTCAGTTTTACATACCAGCATGTCAACATTCAAGCAGTTTCCGCCCACATCAACCATACAGCTGCCAGTTTAAATACACGTCTCCTCCTGCAGTGATGACTAGCAGCAGTAATATAATACAAATTCTGCAACATGTAATTGTTTCCAGCACAAGTATATCATAGAATCATAGAATAACCAGGTTGGAAGAGACCCACTGGATCATCAAGTCCAACCATTCCTATCAAACACTAAACCATGCCCCTTAGCACCTCATCCACCCGTGCTTTAAACACTTCCAGGGAAGGTGACTCAACCACCTCCCTGGGCAGCCTGTTCCAGTGCCAAATGACCCTTTCTGTGAAAAACTTTTTCCTAATGTCCAGCCTAAATCTCCCCTGGCAGAGCTTGAGGCCATTCCCCCTTGTCCTTTCCCCTGTCACTTGGGAGAAAAGACTAGCTCCCTCCTCTCCACAACCTCCTTTCAGGTAGTTGGAGAGAGTAATGAGGTCTCCCCTCAGCCTCCTCTTCTCTAGGCTAAACACCCCCAGCACTCTCAGTTGCTCCTCATAAGATTTGTTCTCCAGCCCCTTCACCAGCTTTGTTGCTCTTCTCTGCTCAACATTATTTCACCAACTAAATATTGAAATTGGAAATAGCTCCATTTTGAGACATATAGATTAAGAAATCTGCATTCATCAGATATATTTAGAATCATAGAATAACCAGGTTGGAAGAGACCCACCGGATCATCGAGTCCAATCACTCCTATCAAACACTAAACCATGCCCCTTAACACCCCGTCCACCCATGCCTTAAACACCTCCAGGGAAGGTGAATCAACCACTTCCCTGGGCAGCCTCTGCCAGTGCCCAATGACCCTTTCTGTGAAACATTTTTTCCTAATGTCCAGCCTAAATCTCCCCTGGTGGAGCTTGTGGCCATTCCTCCTCGTCATATATATGTTTATAAATCTTGTTTACATATATATGTTTATAAATCTTGCAAATTTAGTTCCAATTTCACTCTAGTGGAATCCAGCAGTCAACGATATCTTCAGGGGAGATAAGGGGGAAGAAAAGAAAAATATAAGAAAAAAGGTTCTCCAGAACTACCTCAAAAATTACTTTTTCAATAATCCCTTTGAAAATTGAAGTTTAGGTGCAATTATGCTTCCCCCTTGCCAAGACTGTACAATTGTCCTACTCATCCTGTGGAAAATATTACCTTAAATCTCAGATCAATTATTCTGGGATTCTAAACTGTATTTTTTTCTGAAACTTCCCAGTCCTCAAACAATATTGCAGCAGACTCTCCAAACCCTCACTATCGTGGTACTGAATTAGTAGACATGCAAATGAGCCAAATCCTAACAACTTAGGTACTTGTTTATTCCCTAATCCTCCTGAAATTCCCAAGAACTCAGCTGTTCTACAGGAAATTGCATTTTGCTGGAAAGCAATGGATTTAAAAATTTGTACGTATTAGATTTCATATTAGGAGCGCTGTTTTAAGATGATATAGGTAGGCAATACAACTTAATAAGCTACAGGGGGGTACAATAAACAGTAGGTGAAAGCTTGATTCCACAGCTCAGTATAATAATAATGCAGCATCTGAACTACTTGGCACAATTCTTCTACTTTTGCAGCTAAAAAAAAAAAAGAAAAAAGAAAGTAAGTACTGTCAAGAAACAGTGTGTGCTAACTGCATGTCTTCACAAATAAAAGGAAAGAAAAAAAACACTGGAAAAACCAAAATACAGAAAAAAAATGTCAGCTACTACAAGCGGCATCCACAGCTTTCAGGATATAATGATGAATTGATTAATTTGGGGGTTGCTGTTTAATTAAAAAGCTACTAAGTAGCCCACAGATGAAAACAAGCTATGATTATAGACTTAACTATATGATTATGGACTTAACTATACCTATCAAAGAAATGAGAAGAAAAACATTTTACACTGGATATGGGGCCCATTTCTAAATTTCTTCCATTGTACTCCTTACCAAAGGTTTAACTTCAGCATCTGCTGCAACACAAAAGCCTCTCGACAATATTAAGCTGCAAACTGCTGAGCAACTAGACAAAATAATATCGACAACACTGTTTAGATCCCAAAAGAGTACATTTAGAAACCAAGTAACTGGAAACGAGACTTGAACCAATTCTATGGTTCATCAAACATATGCAATAATATGTTGATTCTAGTGCAGCTGAAGGCAATGAATCTGAATGTCTGTCAGATCAGAATTAAAAATTAAAGCAGAGGTCTCAGCGTGTCAGGAACTGACAGTATTTTCTGAAACAGTCAGTAATGCCAGAAGGAGTTTGGAGGGAAGGCATAACACCATGAGGCTTCTTGCGATGCAAAATACAGCGCTATATCTTTGCCTGCAGCAGCTGTGAACAAAAGGGAATCGTAAATAAGTTTGAGTTAAAAAATAAAAAAAGAAAAATATATAAAGAAGAAAAAGAGGAAAAAAAATACTGAAGTAGCACCACTTAGTAGTTGGAGATTACCAAAACAATGGTGACAGTGGGTTGAGAGAACAGTTGAGACTACCAAGAAAAAAATGGCATTGTTTTTCAAGAGCCCGTTTTGAGACAGAGGGTGCTCAAAAGAGCAATATTAGCCCTTTTCTTTGCCGTTTTATACAAGATACTAAATACTTGCACAGAAAATGAAAATATAATTTAAAAAACAGGGAGCCCGAAGGATTTACTGTGTTCTGCATAGCCCCTAAAGCACAGGTTCAATTTGAGTAACATTAGTTGTGCCTGCAAGCTGGTATCATCGAGCTGACAGCTTATGAAAAAAATACTGGTTATGTCACTCGACAGTATGATGAAACATCCGCCTGCAAAGGGCAAAGCTGACACAGAAGTATTAACAGACTTAACGTAAAATAGTTTCAAAGACTTCAAGATTAAGATCTCAAAGAAAGGTAAATAAATGCAGAGATCCAACAGTGCTAAAGATGCAAGGAAAACGCAAGTAAAAGAAGAACCCACACTTTGGCTCTATGTACACACACACACACAAAGAGGGCTCACAGTGGTCACCTCATCCTCATATTCTGAAATGCCATTTAAATGTCTCAATTGATCTGTAGAGGATATCATTGTTTCAGTACTTCAAAACTGGGAGGGGCGGAGCAGGGCAGGGGGTCAAGAATACACGCAAGGACAGATGGACAGGACTGAAAGCAACTCACATATAATGTATACCTGGTAGTTAAATCAGAACTACAAGCTTCATTTCTGAGATTTATAAAACATTCTTCTCGCTTAAATAGCAAGCAAGCATAGTTTTCTTTTAGTTCATCGCTTTTTATTTATTTTTAAAACAAATAAATTATAAAAGGATGAATATTGGGAGTTTTGTGATTATGGATTCCTTTGTGTTCCTCCACTATACATTTGAAAGGACATTTCAGTGAAAAGGAATCTCTTAAGTAAATGGACCTGAAGTAGGATTTCTAAAAGTTTGGAACTATTTATGTACTAACACACATGAAAACTTTTGCATTGTGCATTGATCTTCTCAATAATTTTTAATGTGAAAAACTGCGTGCTTACATTTACATATTTTATCATGTAACTATTTTTTCCCTTTATGATACAATTAAATGCTAAACCAAGTTAAAGTTAGCAGAAAACTGTGCTGATGTACTGGCATTTCTAGATAGTACATGTTCTTTCCCCAGAAAGATGGGAAGTTGATAGGTCCTAGGTCATTGGAAATGGTGCATTTCATAAGCTTAAAGGTAAGAGATAATTCACACCACCTCCTGATGCTTGATCCGTGAATGAACATGCAAATAAAAAGGGCAGACTAGAACTACACTGGGCTGCAGCTTGCCACTCTACCAGCTGAAGAATTGCCGTGGCTTGGAGACACATACAGGAGTTAGATAACTGGGCTATGTATAATTCACAGATTAGGAAAGGTTAGGGTGATTAACCACGTCCAAGTCTACATTAACAGGTAATAACCAAAATAATTTCTGAAACAAAATTATTTATTTAGGTGGTAAGGTGTACAAGTTTTCTCAAGCTTTTCACTTGAGTGATCTTGGCAGCATTTAAAAACATGCATGTAGAAACAGATAAAGAAAGATAAATATCGACAATAAATAATGACAATGACCCAAGCCCCTCCTCCTTTTCTGTGTCCCAGCCTCCTGATGTCAAATCAGCTAATCTCCCCTCACCAGCAGTGCTCTGGAAGGCTTCGTGTTGGTTCCTCATGAGATCCTCAAATCCCCTTTGGAACTGGTCTGTGTGAGTCAGCTCCACACGCACCCTTAAAAGATACTGATACTGTAGCAAAGTTTCTCTAATATATTGTAAATATATATATACTTAAAAATCAGAACATCAGCTTTAGACATCCAACAACTATACTTCACCATTTTACTGTAGCAATTTGTATGTTACCAACTGAATAGTATGTAAACACCTTTGTACCGAGCAGCCAATTCTTACTAGAGTTCGTGAGCTACAGGTCTATCAAGAGCATTAGATTTAAAACTTCCTTCTCTTTCACACCAAGGAAGGACTCTAAAATGCAAAAGCACTAAGATTTCAGATAAAATTATGGGGAAAACATAAGAAGACTTCAGGATACACCTGCTGTGACAGGAAAATATCTTCTAAGAAATTCGAGTATTTTTTCTTTCCTAGAAATAAATGCATTTGGAAATATTTCAAATAAGTTACTTTTATTTACTCCATGCTGGCAATGTGAAATCAAGACAATTCACAAATGGTACTTCTAAAGCATTGTCTTGTAACTATTTTTCTTTTTTTTTTGTATCTCACTCAACTTCACAACAGTTTAATGACCAGCTCTATTAATTATATTCATTTTACAAAGACACTAGAATATCAAGTACTGTAGCACAACTCCTATCGATATGTAACATCTCTTTGAAACCAGCATCAGTACAGGTTTCTTAAGCCCTTGTATCTTCCATGAAATTCACACTTTAGGAAACAACCCAACAATATTTTGTCTCTTGGGGCACCTAGATTTCCACTGGAGACAATCAAATGCCACCATCATGTCCTCAAAAAAACTAAGGAGACAATAAAGTCAGGATTAGAAATCTCAGAGTGAAAAAAAGAGGCTCAAAGATGCAACAAAGGGTGGTAAGGGACACAGGAGAATAGAGCTATGTTCTCACAGAAGAGCCATGTAGTATTAGCATGGACACCAATAAAGAAGAAAAACAGTTCTGCATTAGGAAAGGAGCACATGGATGGATGGATGGATGGATGGATGGATGAATCCCACAGAAGGCAAAGAATCCTCAACATCTTGGAGGCTTCAGGAAGCAAGATACTAAGCCAGAAGCATGCAAGCTGACTGCTCTTTGTCTAGATGTATATATTCCTGGGCAAGCCAAAAGAATCTGCAGAGTCCAAATATCAAGTGTCCATCTCCAAAAAGACAAATCCTAAACCAGACAAAAACTGCTTCTGACAGGGAAACCAGAAATTTTTAGCACAAGAAAAGCAAAAGGCACATGGCCTGTAAAGTCTGACATTTATGGAAGAATAGACAGTCACAGATAACAATCTTTCAGCCAAAGAAAGAGAGCTTATCCAATGGAAAGTTTAAGGAAGGACAGATTCAAAGTCGTAGGAAACAAAATAAGCACCCAGTCTGCATAACTGCACCGTGGCTGTGCAACTGCACATGTTTTGAAATGTTCAAGATGCATTCTCCACAACACAAAAATTTATGTATTTTATCATTTTGTAGCTTCAATAGCTCTATGGTCTCCTTATGCAGCAAAAACATAACACAGAAATTACTATAAAAAAGGCAATTTTCTCTGACAGAATTCTTCTTCCAGGATAACATGTAATATACACATTTAGGTAATGGTTGTGTGTAATTGGTTACAACACATGCAGAAACAGTAATTCTGTTTCTGCTATTATCAATGCAGTATTTCAACAACTGCAACATTTGCCAAGCCTCATTTAATGAAGCTGGAACACATTTACCGACACGGCTTCTAGTCACTAATAAATAGGAAATGCAGTATGTGAATGCTTTACAATCTATTTTTTGAAATATTTCCTTTGATCTCACTCTGAAGTTCTGAAAACTGTGAGTGACCTAAAAAGAGAATAGAACAGGTATACAAATTACTAAATTTTGCTGTATGTTTTTTAATGTAGAAGTTCCTATCTGAACCAGGGTATACTACAACTTTTACATGACCAGTTTGTTGAGCTCCTTTGATTCATCCTGTATCACCCTCATAGTAAAAAAACGCCTATTGGTTAAGAACAAGGATAAGTTAAGAACTATGAACTGAGCCATAGCTCAAAACAACAAACCCCAAGATTTACAGCGCTAAGTATCCTAATGCCTATACATGCATCTAGCCTCTTAAGTAGGCAGCCTGATTTACAGCAGCTGGAGCAGCTCTGGAGTTCATCTCACTTCAATAAATGCTGCTGCATACTCAGGAGATTCTGACAGTAAAACAAACAAACAAACAAACAAACAAACAAACAAACAAACAAACAAACAGGCTACCTGTATTAGCAAGAACTTGTAGCCAATCTTCAGGCACACATAGCTGAGATGTAATTCATAGTGTCAAAATTAGACCCAAATTAGACCTCTTTCAGCTCCTGCTCCCTTAAAATATATTCTTAAGGTACACAACAAAGCCAGAGGGTTTAACCATTATTCAAACCTAGGCATGATGGTAATAATGCTAATAATGTTAACTGGACTGTATCTGCTTAACACTATTAACAAATCATCCTCCTGTCCTTCTACCAGCGCTACATAAAAACCAGAGGTCCAGAGTTACACAACATCCCACTCCCTTAGAAAAGAAGACAGGTATCTCGTTAACATCAGGCCCTTGAGGCTCACAAGAAACGCAAAGCTGAGGTAGCTGAAGTGCACTGCAATGCACATACTGTCGTTCAACTAACTTTTTATTTACTTTTTAAGATTGATTTATTTTATATTTTATGTAGTTGACAAATTAGAAATAAAGTACAAAACAAATATTTCAAGTGAATAATTTTTTTCTCTTTCATTTATTTTGAAGTTTTTAAGTCACAGATCACTCAACAGTAAGTACACCATTTGTTAGGGCTGTCTAATCCACAGAAACACGGACTAATCCAAACTGTCATTGATGAACGGTTCAAAGACTGTGGTAGAGTCAAAGAGCATCTTCTGGAGGACATAAAGGTTGCAGAGTACATAATCTGTGTGACTTCCGTGGGATTTAAATACAACATATCTGAACCTAGGTATTTAATAAAAAAAATACCTTCTAAAAAAACCCAGTTCTGCTACCACATAACTTGAGAGATGTCTAACTGCTATCACAGCCTCTTTGTTTAACCCAAGTTAGTAGCTGTTTTACTTTCCTTGTTCTTCCCCGAAGTGCCAGTTTTTAGCAGCTCTGCAGTTCATTGCTCAGCCAACAGTTTCCCTCAGCTCCAGAAACCAGGCATTTCCAGCAAAACTTCACTAGACAAACATTTATACTAAGTTTCATGGGAAGGATAGTGGTGACCATCATTTTCCTCAAGAAGCTGCTGGGGATGTCAAATCTCTGCCCTTCCTCTAAAAGTGGCCTGTAAGCATGGTGAACCACTTGGTAACTACATGAACATGCACAAGGTTTTTTTCTGGAGGACCCTTGCTCCACAGGTAGACTAAGCTACACATTCCTTCAGCTTCATCTTGTGGCATAAGAGGGTGGTGAGGGACGACCATACTGAGTGCAAGGATAACATTTACAAATACAGTATTTAGGTCATTTACAAAACAGTGATGCCAGCGTCTAACAATACTTCCAGTATGCAAAAGCACACTGGAAAGATATCATGAAAAGCTACTTTGGCCACAGTGGGTAAGCTACCTCATTCTTTCCTCTTCTCCCCCAGCAAAATGCAGCGGTTCTACCAAAAGGAACACTGCTGTTGAATCATTCATTCTATCATTTTATCCACCCATCCCTCTACAGATATATCTGTAACGCCTCAGAGAGCCATTTCTACTGAAAGGGACTGGGAAAAGTAATTCAGACTGAAACATATGGCTTAGCAAGACATTGTAGCTGGAACGGCTGAAGTTTAAGAAAATTTTAAGTAACTAAAAATAAGTTTTTAAAAAGAATCTTTTCTTACAGATTTGACTTCATAAAATTATTATATACATTGTAAGAAAACTCAAGTTATGCTTGTCTGTGTGTTTTAGTGGTAACAAAACAGGGGCTGGTAGATTTATAAATTATAACAGTACCAAAACTACCACTACATGATGACATGACATCTAGTAACGGGTTAGAACATTAGAAACCTATTAAAGGCCTCTTTTGAAATCACCCTCTGGGCTACACCTTCAATACCATTTTCTTGTGCAAATTTGGATTTCAGGAAACTGAATATTAGCTATGTCAACTTTACTGGGGAAATTCTTTTTTTGGTACCTAATCATTTTCCACCACTCACTCAGGTAAAGTTTTCTAAGCAATCAAGTAGGCTAAAAAAAAGATATTTTTAAAAAATAATGAAAGCTTAGTGCCTTGTACAATTTAAGAAACATGATTTGATGAACGGAAGCTTCCACAAAACACTCCACATACTTAAGTTCTGCAGAAACAAATAGCAATATCAATTTTCTTCCAAGAAGAAGAAATTCTGCATATTATCAGGAAAGACAGGGATGTAAAGGATCTCCCTTTTTTCCTGTTATGAGGAAAAGGAATTAACCATTTCTCTATGTCTCACTGTTGAAAAGGTGTGGTATTAAATATCAAACAAGGAATAAAATTTGTATCAAGGCCCAGAATGAATATTCATGAAAGTACAGAGAATGCACCATATTAACTTTCTGAGATTTAACAGTATTCAGCCAGCTACTGGAAGCAGCCAAGCTCCAAGAGACCACAACAGGCGAGCAGCAAGGAAGGACACCAACAAAGGGAATACAGAAAGCCAAGATGCTGACAGATCCATAACTTTCCCCTCTACTCCACTCTTGAGACTCCACCTGGAGTACTGTGACCAGTTCTGGAATTCTCAACATAAGATGGATATGGAGCTGTTGGAAGGGGTGCAGAGGGGGGCCATGAAGATGATCAGAGGGCTGGAGAACCTCCCATATGAGGACAGGCTGAGAGAGAAGCTCTGAGAAGATCTTACAGCGACCTTCCAGTACCTGAAGGGGCTTCAGGAAAGCTGGGGAGGGACTGTTCACAGAGGCACACAGTGATAGGACACGGGGCAATGGCTTTAAATAGAAGAGGGAAAATTTAGATCAGACATTAGGAAGAAATTTTTCCCAATGAGGGTGTTGACATACTGGCACAGGTTGTCCAGGGAAGTTATAGATGTCCCATCTCTGGAGGTGTTCAAGGCCAGGTAAGATGGGGCTTTGAGCAAATTGATCTGGTGGGGTATGTCCCTGCTCACGGCATGGGGGTGGAACTCTATAATCTTTAAGGCTCCTTCCAACTCAAACTATTCCATGATTCACTGATTCCTTCTTAAAGCAAGAGGAGTAGGTTTCCTGGCAGAGAGTGAGAGGAAGCTTTCTTTCTCTCCAGAATCAAAGGAGGACACAAGATCCCACAAATGCTTGAGGGATGGCCTTCACACAGAGGGAGGAATAACACTTAGTTGGAGTCTGTTTATTCTTAATTTTGTTTATCTTTCAAGGGAGGAGGGCATTTACTGGAAATGGTAAATTAAACTATCCAAGTAGCAGAAAGTAAGCTGTTGTAGGTGAGTGAGAGCCAAGACAGCAGCTGGATCTGGCTCAGGAGGGGTAGGAACTATACTCTTGTGATCCATCAGTCCCCAGTCCACCACATGTCCACCATATAACAACAGGCGGAAAGCAGCTGAAGCAAGAAAAATCAAGCATTTGGCAATGGGAATCAGAAAATACTATGTTGCTGTACACAAGAGTATCATAAAACCACGTTAATAGTGGGAAAATAAAGGAAATCATATAAATTAACTGTTACAATTGAATAAAAAGCTTTCTTAGGTGATAAATGTAGAAGAGCTGTCCAAGAAATCCTTCTTCAACAGCAATGTCCTTTTAAGCAGAAATTTTAAGATTTTCTTCACAGCAGAGGGGACAAGAAAAGAGTCTCTTTGCACACAAATATTCTGAAAAAAACAGACTAAATAAATAAATAGCTGGTTTCTATATTGAGAAATAAAAATTGGACAGTAAACAAGAATGGCCTACTGTGTTCATACAGTTTCCTATGACTCTGATATTGTGAACACATATGTGAGTTTCATGAGAGTATTCGCACCTACAATGCTATTCAACTATGAAATTGTTTGCCAGATGAGGGCCAAAGTGCCTGATCCTGACATTAGATCTGTGTTGTGATCTTGAAGATCACAACATTTGCATAGACATGAGATAAAGCTGATGAATTCATGTCCAATGGGAATTCAAGTGCTTGCCTTTACAAATCTTGCTGCGTATCTTACTCACGTAAAATTATTTATGAAGTCTAACATCATACTCCACTATACACACATACGCTATCTGTATACTTTTCACCCCCTCTTTCAAAACAGAAGAGATACTAAAATGCACGTTATGGATTACGCTCCCTTAACTTACAGAGGGAGAATAACCTCCCTGGACCTGCTGGTCACGCCGTTTCTGATACAAGACAAGATGCCATTGGCCTTCCTGGCCACCTGGGCACACTGCTGGCTCATGTTCAGTCGCTGTCAACCAACACCCCCAGGTCCCTCTCCTCCAGGCAGCTTTCGAGACAGACTTCTCCTAGTCTGTAGCTGCACAGGGTTGTTTTGCCCCAAGTGCAGGACCCGGCATTTGGTCTTGTTAAACCTCCTGCCATTGGTCTCAGCCCAGCAGTCCAGCCTGTTCAGGTCCCTTTGCAGAGCCTCCCGACCCTCCAGCAGATCCACACTTCCACCCAGCTTAGTGTCATCTGCAGACTTGCTAAGGGAGCACTCGATGCCTTCATCCAGGTCATTGATAAAGACATTGAACAGGTCTGGACCCAGGACTGAGCCCTGGGGAACCCCACTTGTCACTGGCCTCCAGCTGGATTTAACTCCATTTCCCACCACTCTCTGGGCCCGGCCATCCAGCCAGTTTTCCACCCAGGACAGTGTGCGCCTGTCCAGGCCAGAGGTGACAGTTTCCAAAGCAGAATGCTATGAGAAACTGTGTCAAAGGCTTTACTGAAGTCCAGGAAGATCCATCCACAGCCTTTCCCTCGTCCGGCAGCCGAGTCACTTTGTCATAGAAGGCGATCAGGTTAGTTTGGCAAGACCTGCCTTTTGTGAACCCGTGTTGACTGTACTGATCACCCGGTTCTCTTGCATGTGCAAGATCACACTCAAGATCACCTGTTCCATGACTTTCCCTGGCACTGAGGTCAGACTGACAGGCCTGTAGTTCCCTGGATCCTCCCTGTGACCCTTCTTGTAGATGGGCACAACATCCCCCAGCCTCCAGTCCAGTGGAACTTCCCCAGTCTTCCAGGACTGTTGGAAGATGATGGAAAGCGGTTTGGCCAGCACATCCGCCAGCTCCTTCAATACCCCTGGGTGAATCCCATCTGGCCCCATAGACTTGTGGGTGTCTAGTCGGGCTATCAAGGCTCTGACCATCTCCTCTTGGAAGGCTTGTAGGCTAAAGTGCCAGTTACACAATACATTTACAGCACTTAGATCTGAAAGCAAAACGAGAAAAGGTTTTCCAGATTTTCTATGGCTCAGAACACAGTATTTATCCTACTCCTTAAAATGAGCTTTGTCTTCCTGTGTCAGAGTAGGCTAGACAGGTCATGCAGCTCTCTTCAGGTGTGAATTATGCAGAGTACTACTTTCTTGTCAGGGAAAATTATCCTCGGATGGCTTACTGACTGCTGCATTCGAGTTTTGTAATAGGTATCTTCACTAAGTGTTGTAAGTCTACTTTGTGGATGTTACTGTGACAAAACTATGGACATGTCCACTTAGGGTAAGAAGGGGTCAAAATGAAGCAGCTTACAATGACAAGGTGTAGTCAGATTTTCACCTTAAGCCAAGTTTAATTTTGATTCTCCTTGATCATGCCACAATCTCAGTTTTCCTCTGGGTGCACACATATGCATATATGGCGGTTTCAGCAACACTGTACACAGGAATTAAATGCTTTATTTGCATATATTGAAGGCTTACATATTCTCTGTGGCTAAGTTAACACCTTTAAAGTTTTCAAAACAAGGAAGACTTTGAAACATCATTTTCAAAACAGATACTCTAATATGGGGGTGTGCACGCTTTTTCACAAGCAAAACACTCTCTCCAAGCTCAAGAATCCATGTTAGCACAATTGCTTCTAATATTAAAGCATTAATTGGGTAGAAAATTCAAAAATACCATTATCTGTTTCCTGTGACTCGTGTTATATTATGTGCATTTCATATTTAGTGTAAACTTTGGATATGACAGTTCTAGTCAGCCATGTTCCCTCAAGAGGCTTGCCTGCCTTTCCTCCTCATTACTTCGTTTTTCACCACCTCTCATACGGCATTTGTTGTTCAGCTGTTCCTATTAAGAGCTGCACGTCTCCCACAATTTGTGATCTTCAGGATTCATCTTTCATCATATTAGAGAGCAGATGGGAGTTATAATTCTTTGTTTTTTCCAGGCATGTGTTAAGCAAGTCTGAAATGAGTCACTTAGACATATCAACAGAGCAGTCAAGCTTCATACAAAATCTGTGTTTGGCATATTGTGCAGAAATAAGACTCTCACTTTCACATTTATTTTTTATGCAGCTAAAGAAGAATGCATTTAGGCAAAATGCCTCTAATCTAACCAAATACTGGTATCAGAAAAACAAAAATGCCTCAGATCAATGTAGTAATGGCTGGAAGTGTATTATTCTGGTGGAGATGAATGTTTTGCTACACAGACAAGCACACAGAGGCACACACCTTTGCAGAGTCAAAATATCTGCTCATAATTAGCTCAGAAAGAAATCTCACTAGCTAAATTGGAATTGCTAAATGCAAACATTTAAGAGGCGGCTACCTAAATCACTCAGCATTATAAACACCAGATTCAATCTTGATATGGAAAATAAAGCACCAGAAGAAAGAATACCAAGGCGGGGGGAAGGATGCAGAGGAAGTGGGTTGTTGCAAGCCTTTAATCCAACATTTGCTCTCTATTGATCAAATGGTAGTTCAGTACATTACTGATGTAAAGCATTGTGCACAATCAGTGTTAAATATTAATGTCAGAAGATCCTTAACTCTAAATTCAGAGCATTTGTTAGTCAATTCAATATTCCCAATGTTACTGAGCCACAACTTAACCTCCTTTAGTAACTTTCTGGAGTGCTGAACAAAACAGACCGTGTACACTACGCAATGAAATGATCACTATATTAACAGTGGTAAATATAATCTATTTACTTACAACTCCTAAAAGAAAGGTTTGGAAATGTGACATTTCTCAACGCATGCTACTTAAACGCACAGTAGGATGTATCTTCTCATTCTTAAAATAAAAACAAATTCAAAAGAAACAAAGTTTGTACAACTTTTCAAGGTCTATCTAAAATCCACAAGCTTTACACTTTTAAATATTAAATTACTGAAATACATGTAATGAAATACATATATGAAAAAAGAAGTGCTTCCATTTGTAAAAGCAAGAATATCTTCTGTCCACTGAAACCCTGACTTTGAGTTCACTCCAAACATCATAGTTTAAAACTGTAACTGTAATACAATTTTTGCGGTGGTAGCATAAATAATCCATTATAGTGAATTAAAAAAAAAAAGAAAAAAATTGAATCAGCAAAGCTGTATTCCAAATACATCAGGAGCACTGCATGAAATTTTACACTAAGAAATATCTAATATCACTCTGAGAAACAGTTGATGTTAATAATTGCTCATCAGAACAACCAAGCAGGGAGGAAAAAAAAAAAGCAGTATCCTGGGATTTCCATCAAGCTGGTCAAAACTTTCCAGTGGGCCTTCTTTCCACAATAATATATGTCACGACTTTAGAGCAGAAGTACCTTATTTTAATTACAAAGAAAGCCCTAGACTTTAGATCACAGAGAAGTGAATGCATGGAGACATCTGTTATGGAATAAAGCATCTACTGAATTAACAATGTTTAAGCCTTCCAGCCACTTCCTTTAGTCTTTCAATCTCTACCTAATCCTGTGTGCCTCATACTATCTCCTAAACCACTGGCTTCTCACTCAACTTCTTCAATCCCCACATAATCTCCCTTTCCTCCAAGAAAAAGAAAACAAAGTTTTGTCTCATTTAATAAATTTGGCATGTCTTACATATAGTGCATACAAATCTTTTTAGTGCTCTGTTTTGAATTAATACTGTTATTTCCACAGAACTTGCCGGAAAGCTTCCCCTCATTAGAAAGGCTGTTATCTCCTATTGTTTTCAGTGAAAATGAAGCGTAAAACGGTTCTTAGAAAACAGGCACTCTTTCAACACGTCCACTGCCTCCCTCTGGGAACCATGAAAGAGGAGCTAAACTACCTTCAGGAGAGATGGTAGTTCCTTATACTGTCAGAGGCTTCCACTTAACTCAAACTAATTAACCATTTTACTTCTAAATTCTGAGAAAATTAAATCTCCACTCAAAGGAGAATTGAAATTTTGGGGAGGAAATGCTGCTTTTCTCTCTGAAATAAATTACTTATACCTTACATTAAAAGAGAAGCAAAGCACATATTTACCTGTGAAATTACTTCTATAAAGAGAAAAAAAAAATGTGGACTGTGAGAAACACACTTCTGTACCAGAGTTTATAATTAGCACCTGTGCCACAAAGAATTTCAAATCTAACCACTACATTATTCAATCATTTATGGGAAGGAGGATGGTAGGAGCAGTATGAGCACATCTTTATTCATGGAATGTGAGAATGAGAACTATTTTGGGGTGTTTCTTAACAGGAAACAAAAAGAAAAGAAATCAGTATTTTCCTGCAAAAAGGACTTCTACAAAGGAAAGTACCAATTGCTAAGCTTTGAAATAACAAACAAACAAAAAAAAATCCAAAATGTTTCATAGTCTTGAAGACAATAGTGCAACATTTTGATATATATCTATAAATAAGTGGACCTAATCCTGACACAAGTCAATGTGGTTTTGCTGAAAAAGAAGCCTACTTTGGCTAGGGGATACAGTATGCTTTTAATTAATCCCTTCCACACAACCACATTAAAGAACATCTATTAAGCAATAAAATTAAGGAGCTGAAGAGACTAAAAAAATTAAGCTTGCCTGTGTACAGTTCTGCCAATGCCATTGAAGGCTCTTGGACTGTCAACCACACTGGCCTCTCCAGACCATCCAGTAAGACTGTTTGCCCATGAACATATTCACCTTATTTGATACTAGTGTTCCTCCCCAAGTGGCAACTGCATGAAGACAAAAATCCTAAACACTTACCACATTTTTCAGATTTAGAACTTTTTGGTTGCACATATGAGAAAGCCAAAGACTTACCACCTTGAGAGACATATTAACACAGTATTCTGCACAAAATATCATTTATTAATTGTTCATTCTATTTTTCTAATAGACCAGATTGAACTTTAACAGTAGGGATTTACATAATTCCATAATAACATTTCAAAGCAAATGCCAGAATTCCTTAATCTCCTTCTAGCTTTCATATCTAAGAGTACATTTTACTACGCATAGACCTGAACACCGGGAAAGGAGACATGATCTGTGCGGATTGCACAGAGCAGTAGAGAAAGGCATTTAATTCATACTTAAAAATGAACACTACTTGCACTAAAAGCAAAGGAAATTTTTTTAACAATGACTGTATGGAAGGAGATGCTGTACACAATTTCTGTATTAATTATGAAAAGAATGCTATGGCTATTTAAAATCTTTTTTTCTACTTTTAAGAAATAAGACGTTCTCCAGGTGGATGCAAGTATTATCTACACAGCAGGAAGGATCACATGTCTGAAGAACATATACTGAAGGTGAAAATACAGATACAGCAATGACCAGTAAACACTTAAAGGGCCTTCTGCAAGTTTGCTGTGCTCATGTAAGGCATTAATACATAACTCAGATCACATGCATTACTTCTGGTACAACAGGCCTGACCATCACTGAGCAAAGCAAGCCAAGCACAAACTACACAGAGTACTACACATACTCCTCGGTGAGAGGAAAGCACTCCTACCCACAGAACTGTACCTGGGAATCTCTGCTTTTGTCAGTAGTGCATGGGACCACTGCGAACCTCAAAAATAGAGTAGGAAGCAATGGAGAGAGGTTCTCCCAAGTTTGAAGGAAGGCTACCAACTGCCCACATATCTGAAATGTGTAGATCTCACTCATAGACCCATGCATTCATTTCATGATCCATGACAATATAATCTTGCATTCATCCCAAGAGTGACAATCAATTCAGCATTTTGTAGATTATCTCTGACTCCCCTCTCCCCTGGTACTTCTCATCCCTTTCTTTTCCATGCTTAAGCTGATGGCAATGAGGAGCTTTTGTTTTGATATTTTCTATAGGCAGAAGGAGTTAACATGCCTTATCCACAGAAGCAGACAGCTGGAAACCAGATCTAGAATTCAATGTTCATCAAGAAACTTGAGAGGACCTAGAAGCACAACCAGCCCTAGCTATGCTGCCTGCATAACTACAGGGAACTACAGGCCTGTCAGTCTGACCTCGGTGCCAGGGAAAGTCATGGAACAGGTGATCTTGAGTGCTATCATGAAGCACATGCAAAAGAACAGAGTGATCAGTACAGTCAACACGGGTTCACGAAAGGCAGGTTCTTGCCAAACAAACCTGATCACCTTCTATGATAAAGTGACTCGGCTGCTGGATGAGGGAAAGGCTGTGGATGTATCTTCCTGGACCTCAGTAAAACCTTTGACACAGTTCCTCACAGCATTCTGCTTCGGAAACTGTCGGCCTCTGGCCTGGACGGGCGCACACTCTCCTGGGTGAAAAACTGGTAGAATGACCGGGCCCAGAGAGTGGTGGGAAATGGAGTTAAATCCAGCTGGAGGCCAGTGACAAGTGGGGTTCCCCAGGGCTCAGTCCTGGGTCCAGACCTGTTCAATGTCTTTATCAATGACCTGGATGAAGGCATCAAGTGCTCCCTTAGCAAGTTTGCAGATGACACCAAGCTGGGTGGAGTGTGGATCTGCTGGAGGGTCGGGAGGCTCTGCAAAGGGACCTGAACAGGCTGGACTGCTGGGCAGAGTCCAGTGGCAGGAGGTTTAACACAGCCAAGTGCCGGGTCCTGCACTTGGGACACAACAACCCTGTGCAGCTACAGACTAGGAGAAGTCTGTCTAGAAAGCTGCCTGGAGGAGAAGGACCTGGGGGTGTTGGTTGACAGTGACTGAACATGAGCCAGCAGTGGCCCAGGTGGCCAAGAAGGCCAATGGCATCTTGGCCTGTATCAGAAACGGCGTGACCAGCAGGTCCAGGGAGGTTATTCTCCCTCTGTACTCGGCACTGGCGAGGCTGCACCTCGAATCCTGTGTTCAGTTCTGGGCCCCTCACCACAAGAAGGATGTTGAGGCTCTGGAGCGAGTCCAGAGAAGAGCAACGAAGCTGGTGAAGGGGCTGAAGAACAGGCCTTATGAGGAAGAGCTGAGAGAGCTGGAGTTGTTTAGCCTGGAGCAGAGGAAGCTGAGGGGAGACCTCATTGCTCTCTACAACTACCTGAAAGGAGGTTGTGGAGAGAAGGGAGCTGGCCTCTTCTCCCAAGTGACAGGGGACAGGACGAGAGGGAATGGCCTCAAGCTCCACCAGGGAAGGTTTAGGCTGGACATTAGGAAAAAGTTTTTCACAGAAAGTGTCACTGGGCACTGGCAGAGGCTGCCCAGGAGGTGGTTGAGTCACCTTCCCTGGAGGTGTTTAAGGCACGGGTGGACGAGGTGCTAAGGGGCATGGTTTAGTGACTGATAGGAATGGTTGGACTTGATGATCCAGTGGGTCTCTTCCAACCTGGGTATTCTATGCTTCTATAAATTCACAGTAGCAAGACTATCAAAAGGCAAGAAAAGCAACAGCTAAAACAAGTTCTTCCATCCCTGACAGATAGAAGGCAGAGAAGGAGGTCCTATGATGAACTGCCTGGGAAAGGTTGTGACTGCTGTTAAGCATGGATTCAGATCACCTGGGGAGTACAAGAAAATACACTTTCAAAAATTATCCTGAAATAGAATGAGCTTACATGTATTTAGATCAACAAAAACTTGCACCTAGAAGACAGTTCTGTTTGTGTTTTAGAAGTAAAAAAAAAAAAGTAGTTTAACAAAACTAGTATAAAGCTGTCCTCATTGCAACATACAGTTTCACTGTGCCATGGGAACATAAAGCTTGAGATTTATGGTCACTTCCAACAACTATTTGACTATGCTTTCAGAGAACATCTTCTCACAGGCCTTTCATGATGGTACACTTCAGTTCAAAAAATATGTGAAAATATTCATGACCCCTTGAATTCTGAGTACAGCTGATGATAAACCAGGAGCTTTGGGGCTTTTTGGCAAGGCAAATGCTTCTTAGTTCTGCTGAAGGAAAATGGGTCCAGAGAAGAAAGTGGTTATTTTTTTCCTCATATATTATAGCAATGAATGCAGAGACCCAATTTGTTCTTATGAAAGACTCACAAAGAGATTATTAACCATCTGAATTGCCCAAACATTATGCCAAATAACTTCTAGAAAAAATTGATTTATATCACTATGACCTTTAAAAAGAATAATATGGACAGAACTGATTACAGCAGTTTTTAATAAAGTTTTTTTATTTTCATGTAAAGCTACTCTCCCCATTATACAGGTCACTATTAAAATGTGCTAACAAGACAGGTGGAAATATGATACCAACTTATGAGACTGTACCATATCTGGGGCAATGAATGTGTTTTTTTTCTTATCCTGTAAATTACCTGGCACTCTTATGGGACCCTCACTCACACCAAAAGTGATCTTTCTAAGAGCTGTGGAGTAGATACTAATAAAACCATACCTGGAAAATAATCAAGATCTTACTATAGCTACTTCTGGGAATTAATAGATTCCTCTTTGCACCAACTCTACTGTAAAAAGATCTTACGTCTTTTGTACAGAAATCATCTGTAAGAAAGGATTTATCAGGTACCACCCCTCCAAAGCCAGGGTTGAAGATATGATCGACTGGCAAGGCCCGGGGAAGAATAGAATAGTCACTTATGGCAGTCAGAAGTTCATTGGTAGGGGCTCTGCTAAAACCTGTTCTTTGAGCAATCACAAGATTTATGTTTTATTTCCCCTTCTGACACAATGTGTTTTCAGCTTAGAATGAAGTGGAAAGAAGGCAGGAACACAATGAGCATTGGAACCTGCTTCTCACAACAGACGATCTCAGTTCAAAACCCAGAGAAATGAGACCTTAACTAGAGAGATGAAGAAATTTCCTTAGGACACACTGAAGAAAGAAAAAAACACTCTACAATGGTGAAGACTAAATTTTGACAGGGAATCCATGTAAATGATTTTTCACAAGACTTCAAAGCACAAAGAAGATTTCTTCCAAGAAAAAAAAAAAAACAGGTACCTAGAAAAGAAATATGGTAGTTTTTCTGCTTCAAATAGGCTTCTCCTACCGAAATGCCTACTATAGTAATAGGCTAAGAGAACAAGCACCAGTTTTCTTTTCTGAGTTACCTGACATATTAACAATTCCTATTCTAAATCATTTACACTAAAGCTTCAATGCCAGAACCTGATCTCCCTGATACAGCACATGCACTTTCCTGACATCTGACTTTCCAAGCCTAAAACATATTATATAAATAAACCTAATGAGTTCAGAACCTTGTTCACTCAGAATTCCAATTACAAATCTCAATAGAAAATAGAAATAGAATCCCTTTTAGATAATATGGAGGAACTGCAAATATTTAATCTCAGGATAAGCAGAGAAATATCTTTTTAAAGCCAGAACAGGCCTTCGCTATTGTATTTACTCTATTTTTAATAAGATGAGCACTGTTAGTACTGCAAGCAGTTGCAGCCTCCATCTTGAAAATGACTTCAAGTTCCTGCTGTCAGATATGAAAGATTCTTCTCCTCTCACTAGCTCAATAAAAATCAGAAGCTGTATTAGTACAATCCAAACACAATGAAACAGTACTTCCAAATCTCTTCTGTGCAGAATAGGAATGCTACTACATAAAGAAACCTGTACACACGTGTATCAGAAAATTCATATAATAGTTATCTGAAAAGAATTGTGGTTTACTGCCGTTTTACAAAATTGCCAAGAAAAGATTCAGGGGCACAGACTGATAGGCATACACAGATTAAGACTCAGTTTGCTTGAATAAGCAGATTTGATATTAGAGAAGGCTCCGTATGTACTCTTTTTCAGGCCAAGTTGAAAAAGGATACTGCTAGTATACTGGAGTATATTGCAGGTGTACAAAATCTAGTTTCAGATATTTAATTGTATCCAACAACAAGCAAAGCAGATGCTGAAATTTTATGGTGAAGTCAAAAATGAAATAAACATTTCTCAAAAAAGCACTGTGCAAGAAGGAGGGGGAAACTGATGGCATTATTTTTGCAACTGCAGTTAAGATACTGTAAAATATCTAAGTAAACTTAAAAACCCTAAATCTTTCTGTATTAATCCATTTTTTGAGTCAATCTGTGTATGTTCCAGACTAACTCAACAATGTTTACTGAGGCAACAGTATTTCACAAATCATTAAATCATCTGCAAGTGCTTTCCTCCTCCATCAAACATTCTTAAATGCTTCTCTCTTCACAAAAGTGAGGACAGACAAAATATTGTTTCAGCTAGTTCAGCCCTCTTAGTGTTGAACATGATGTGTATAGTAACCAGATCACACTCACCTTCAACAAAAATTACTTTTCTTGGGTCAAGTAGAACACATACTAATAACAAATTCTGAATTGCTGGTATGAACTAATAAACAAGGCTTCTGTGCTTTTTGTACTTCACCATTATTGTTTTCAGTTATGACAGTACAGCTACAAATGCTCTGCTCCTTGACCTGTAGTTTAACAGCTCCTTGATCTGCCAGACCTATCAGTCCAATGGAGAAGCCAGAATCCAGTGACTGACTCTCCAACAGTCTTCACCAATGATGGAATTTTGACTTCTCTGGAGTCAATGGCAAAACACTACATGGGTCAGAAATTCACTTAGTAAATGTTTATCTTTCTCTGCTGTGAAATATGCTTGGCTGATTTTTATAATGATTTGTCATGTTCTTTAATTTGAGTGCAATACAACCTCATTAAATATTAAATACATGTAGGATTTCAAAAGTATGCACTTATCATGATTCAGACTGTCTTACTTAGCAAAAAACACATGACGTTAAGGCACACCATGAGTCTTACTAGATACTGGATGAGTGTTTCTGAACTCTCAGAAGAATACTGCAAAAGCTAGTGTTTCCTGACACCTTAAAAGATTAAGAGAGAATAAGTTTTAGAAATACCTGATGAATTAATTTCTAAAATAAACCAATTAATTTCTAAAATAAACATTCATCCTCTCTTTAAAGAGACTGGTGTGCATATGCTGTGATTTTATTTTTCCTTCAAACATGATTGGACACATAAACATTGATTCACAAAATTGTATGACACAGACATCACTTGACTATTTTCCCATCTTTTTTTAATTATGACAATACGCATCATAATGCAGACAGAACTGATCAATAAAGCCATGTAATATTCCAAGACCCACAGAAGTCAGAAATGCTAGAAGGGCAATGCTAAGATAGTATTTTTTTATTTGACATTATTTTGATTTGCCTACTCAAATTCGCAGCATACCTCCGAATTTAGATTAAACAGTGAACTTATCAGTGAAACTGTCATGAGTTTAAAGAATTGTGGACTCCACTTACTTTTACATTTCCAAGTATTTTTTCACTGGAAATCTCCTTTCATTGATCATTTTGCTTCAAAATTTTTCCATAACATTTATAAGCTTCCGATTTTTAGCTAACACATATAACATTTTAAAAGCACTGTGTTACCCACCGAAGTAGTATGAACTGTCATACTGTGGATTCTGATCTCCACAAATTTAATTCTCTGGTGCCATTCCCTGCAGTCATAAACTATTCCTGTAAAATTATTGCTCCTTCAGGGGGAATTATATGTTCCTCTCATAACAAGGGCTCTAAACAACAGCAAACTATTGCATTTTTCCAACAGTTGTATACTTTAAAAAGAACAGTTAAAAAAAAGATTGCAGCAATTGTACCTGCAAGAGTTACCTCACTTTTAATTTGAGGGATATGCTTTATAGTTGCTTGACCTTAATATCCTGTGGGTGGAAAGTTCTGTACAGCTTTGTTCCTCTCTCTGACACCCATTTTTTCATTAATTACAACTAGTGGTCAATGCAGCTCAGACATGACTGTGCAAAATTATCCAAACTCTGTTACCAGTTAAGCTCATAAACCAACCACAGGGCATTAAAGTACCATTGGTCTGCAAGTAAAATGTACTAAACAGTTCTAACTATGCTGATGGTCCACTCACAATAAGGCAAGATCACCACTAGCTCATATACTGTAGGATCCTAAGGTATTATCAGATTATGACAACAGAAAACAGAAAACTTTAATTTTCTGTTTTCTGTTGAATTTAGTTAATCCATTTTAGTTTTTCCAAATTGTGTTTGTAAGACATTGGGCTACAGAAGTCTAATTTTAATTTTACCTGTAGAAATATTTTTTTGCAGTAACTAGACAGTATTTCTAAGACAGACCTGGAAAACACTCAAGGAAAGAGGGCTCCGAGTTGCATCATGGGAGTGTTGTACTCCCTCTTTAGATTACATCAATGGCTCAAAGGAACGATAAACTCAAGAGGGGTCAGCCTACTAAGCATTTTTTGTCACTAAAAATGAAATCTTCAGATACAGAGGAGCTGACATAGCAGAAGGAACTCACAATTCCATCCTAACTCCAGAATGCAGTTTCTCATTTCTGGAGAGCTCCATTTATATTATGAGAAGGAACAAAACAGAATTAAACTGCTGCAATGTTTTGAACCCTAGTATTACTACTACTGCTACTATTACTATTACTATTATTCCTTGCAAGCAAAACACCACCAAACTCGCTGATGTGTTTTGAACTAAGTCTCAAAGACATCAAAACTGCCATAGTATTTTCACCCTCTATTCCACCAGTTCTCTTGGACTAGTTGATTTTGCACTGAACTTATTCTACGATGATTTACTTTTTATTATGCTGATGAAAAATAGCTATTTCAGGATACTTAAGTATCTGAAGAACTCTTACACTTTAAGTCAGTATGGTCCTCACAGATGCCAAAGGACCCATTCTATCTACTGAACATCCTTTTCTTTAGCACCAAGAAAGTACAGGTATTTGACAGGACATGTCTGTGCGTCCACTTGCCCTGCACATTTATGACCAGCCTGATATGTCCACAGCAAGGGGGCACAGAAGGATATTCTTTGCTCTACTGTGATCTCTGAGATAGCTTCCAGGAGTTATCTATATGGTGCTGGTTAATCACAGAATTATGAAGTCCTAATTCCAAGGCATTCTCAGAAAACTGAGCTATTGATATGATTGACATTTGCATTTTTGAGCCACTGTACTGCAGAAATACTTCCCTATCACATTTATAAGTACAATTAGTGAAAGTGTGGTAAAAACACACAAAACTTACATAGTCATGAAAGGCTTTTGCTTCACTTGAATGTTCACAGGTTTCTCGTCTTTCTGGAGCTGCACAGTAGAGATCCCAAAATACACTGCAAGTTAAGAAGTTACAAAGACAGTAAGAGAAACAATGTAAGGCTCATGTAGATACCCACCACACATGAATGTTCATATACAGAAACACGCAAATCACTTCCTTGCCAAAGGATGAAACATGTTACCTCTACAAATGAATTTAATTTTGCAAAACATGAATCAAATCCTACCACCTGATTCTCTGAGGCAAACAGTGCCGTATTCCTCTAATAACATTGTAGTATGGACTAAGAAGCTAGTCTCATGTACAAGGTCTAAGAGTACAGTGCATACTACTGAAGCTCTGCATTTATCCTTGTACCTCTGGCAACTGCTGCAATTAACTTCTATGAAACACAGGAAGGGACAGATTTCTAATAGCATGAAAAGGCAAGAAACTGGAGAGAAAACTGGGAGTTCTGCCAAGGTCCAATACTGTGCTCTAAACAAAGGTTCCCAGAGAAACAGGTGTATGCACATAAGTAGGCAATAGGTGGGAATGTTCTTGATTTACAAAGATGAGCACGTATTTCCATCAGTCTTCCACCCAACCCCCTTTAAATAGAGTTATATACAAAGTAGTTTTAATACAAAGTTTCTGGAATGAAATCATGTGTAGCCTAAAACAACTAAAAGAACAAAATCTGTTAAGAGTTTCATAGTGTTTGTTTATTGTTTTAGACTTAATCCTCTGTAACACAGTATGGTATCCAGAGCCACAGTAAGGTATTATGGAAAATTTGAGTCCATTGTTGCAGATGACCAAAACTAAGAACAATGCAAACAACAGAGAAAGAAAGGATATGTTCTTCTAGCCATGCTTCCACTACATACCTAAAAAGCTATGAAAGAAAGGCCAATGAAGAATAAGCCACCTTCAATATAGCCCTACAGACCACTTTAGAACTTGTAAATTGTGGCAGTTGGAGAGTATTTTGTATTCTTTGAAACACAGGTACATTGGATATATCCAAATCATGTGACAACAAATAAATACCATGTCTAAATAGCAATGACTATAAGCAATCTTTTCTCCCTGGGAATCCTACAAACACAAATGTGTCTCTACACACCAGTATATATAAGTAAATGGTATCATGCATAAAAAAATCACAAGTGAACCCCATGTCTACCTGTCTTTTGGGCTGAGAGAAACTGTGCAACTGCAGACACTGCAGCACCAGGGCTCATGCTAATGTATACTGCCTCTCAAGAAGGCTGGTAGCTTGGGTTCAGCTAACACGAGCCAGGAGTGTGTTCAGGTGGCCTAAAAGGCCAATGGCATCTTGGCTTGTATCAGAAACGGTGTGACCAGCAGGTCCAGGGACGTTATTCTCCCTCTGTACTCAGCACTGGTGAGACCGCACCTCGAGTACTGTGTTCAGTTCTGGGCCCCTCACCACAAGAAGGATGTTGAGGCTCTCGAGCAAGTCCAGAGAAGAGCAACGAAGCTGGTGAAGGGGCTGGAGAACAGGCCTTATGAGGAGCAGCTGAAAGAACTGGGGCTGTTTAGCCTGGAGAAGAGGAAGCCGAGAGGAGGCCTCACTGCTCTACAACTACCTGAAAGGAGGTTGTGGAGAGGAGGGAGCTGGCTTCTTCTCCCAAGTGACAAGGGACAGGACAAGGGGCAATGGCCTCAAGCTGCACCAGGAGAGGTGCACACTGGATATCAGAAAAAAAAAAATTCACAGAAAGGGTCATTGAACACTGGCAGAGGCTGCCCAGGGAGGTGGTTGAGTCACCATCTCTGGAGGGGTCTAAAAGATGGGCAGACAAGGTGCACAGGACATGGTTTAGTGGCAGATAGGAATGGTTGGACTCAATGATCCAAGAGGTCCTTTCCAACCTGGTGATTCTTTGATTCTATGGTTCTAATTACCTCCATATGCTATTCTCATGACTAGAATGTGGACTGTAGACTGAGGAAGCTCAGATGTATATCCTGAGTCCCTGTATATATGGGTTTTTTTCAAATGTAACGTATTAAAGATATGTAGAACCACCTCTTTAATGCACAACTCAGTGGAAGGTGGTGAAGAAATTCAGGCCACCTCTTTCGAAGATGCTTTCCTATAAACACACTATGCAATATTTATTTTTCTGTATCTAATATCTGTACCTTATTCTATATATCATTTATCTTCTTTCATTCCCAAACAAGAAAATGGTTCTCAATCCTCATCTTCACATTCCTTTTCCAATATTCTCCTGAATTTCTTGCCCGCAGCTGCTCAAAATAGCAATCGACATACTCTGGAAATCAGAGGACAAGAAAACTGATACTTACCACCACCAGGAATGCAAGAATCCAGGGGGTTCCCCCAGTGTGATGTTTTTTTCCCATCTTATCTAAAATAAAACAATGAAAACAGACATGTACATTTCTGTGATGATTTTTACTAAAAAGCATTATACAGTTCATGCAGATAACAGGCAGAGGAAGACGTAAAGATTTTGTAGTTTTGAAAAGCTTTATAATCACCAAGCCATGATACACTTAATTACATAGGTGATACTTAAAGAAAGATTTTCTTCTTCTAGGAAAGCCTATTTTGAAGTGCTTTTTTATTTTAGGTTCTGACTGCGATTTTATTCATGATCTATTTTGTATCGCTCCACCACTGAGGCGTACATTATACTAACTTCAAAAATGCATGACTGAAAAAAAGAGTGCTAAAACATACCCTTAAAAGGATCTAATTCCGATTCACACTAGGGAAAATAGAAGTCACAAAACTAATGTTACTGCTTCAGCAGGTGGCAGTCTTCCCTCCGCATCGAAAGCAAGCCAGAGTCTCAATATCCTCAAGAGTGCTTTAGTGTTAGAAGTAATGTGGTAAATACAAGCAGCATCAGAGTTACAACCCAGTTTCTCACCATTCATTGAAAATATAAAGCTAGTTTGGCTTGGTTGTTCTGTGCTGGCAGCCTCTCCTGAACAGCTTTACTGGCTGTGACTTCCATCCCACCTAGGAAGCCAGGTTTCTTAACGCTCTTTTCAAAGGGAATGCAGTGTAAGAACTCTTACCCTCAACCTCTCACATTTCTTGTTGATCAGTGAACCCACTAGACAACATAATGCATGGTGACACGGTATTTTGTCTGTCTGCAAGATTCACCAAATACTGTATCTTAAATATAATCAAACAACCAGTTTATTAATGCTGTACGTATTAGTTGGTCCTCAACTACAAAATTAAGTAGTTTGGACTGTAATAAAGTCCAAGCAACTGACTAAGGAGCTCTGTTGCAAATAACTGGAGGTTCTGCAGAAATTCACGTAACACTGTACAGAAGAATGTCTTGTGCTAAAACTAGGTGGAAACTAGGGCGCTACATGCACTTCAAATTCCTCCCATTAGAACTAGACATAGCATTATTTCCTGTCCAATTCTGTTAAAAAATTTGTTTAAACACAAACCATATTCTGCTCTAGAGACAGAAGTAGAATGGCAAACAAAAAGAGGATTATTTTAATGAAATGCTTACACAGTCCTCAATATGGAAGGTATTAAAAGATATATGTATATAACAGTATACAAAAGCTTACTAGAAAAAGGAGACAATAGTATTTAGAATGCCAGAGGTATTGATAAAGCTGGCATTTTCCAAAAGAGACTAAAACTTTGATTCTTAACACCAACTTTATTTTCGCACCCAGTTCTTAAGAAATTTAAACACATACAAATTCTGTCAGTAGCTTGCAGGAGAATACATAGTTCATATACCTTAAAATATTTTAGTAATTTTGTGTAATTTTTATATAATATAGTAATACAACTTTTGAAACATAACTCTGCTATTTAAAAAAACTATTTTCAAAGTTTACCTTGAGGCACTACCACTACTTCTCTTGGTAAAGCTGGCAGAATTAACCAACTGCACGGTGCTTAATCCCACCACCATCACCTAACAAGTTAATATATAAAAAGCATCTTTTAAAAAGCTCCTACTTAAGCACTAGTAGACAAAAATTGATAAAAATGAAAGGATATAAATAAAGGCCAAAGCTACTGCAAACGTGTTACACAAACTCTCCAAGTGCACTCCTCTGAGGCATGACTGCACATGAGCATGCAGCAGGAATGGCTTGAAAGGACTCGTGTTAACTACCAGGAACACGCAGAACTTTGAGATGCGTCAAAAGCAACATAATGAAATGAGGCAGCATACAAACAAAAAAATGGTTACTGACATTGAAAAACCATTGTTAGGAGTGATAATTACGTCTGTGTAGAAATTCCTCACTACTACTAAGCAGTGTTTGTGCTCCTTAAAGCAGGGATGGATGAGTAAATCATCCAATTCACAAGTCTTACACTGGTCCTTTTTAACAAGACATATTTCATCTTGAGAAATTTATTCAGGCAATTTGAAAGTCTGGGACTTGTTTGAGAAAGCTTTGTTTTGTTTTTCCAAAAATACATACTTCTATCTTACCTGGTCCAAGTCAGCCTGTCTGATCACAGACACCTAATCCAATTTATGAAGAATTATTAATTACAGAAAAATGCCCTCATCATCAACCGTACTGATTAAACTCAGCCAGTGACTGATTAACTGGGAAATGCCCATCTTCTTGGTCCGGCCAAGCTAATGGAATTATTCCTCCAAGGCTGGAACCTAACTTCTAGAGGAAGGATAGGGATGGGATAAGGATCAGTTTTTCAAGGAAAATGTAGCAGCTGGGAAACCAAAACTCTGGGGCAGAAGAGCTTCTTTTATTTCAAAAATGTGTGTACCCCATCTCAATAGCTCTGTTCAATACTCATAAGCACTGACACAGTCCATAGGAAAGCTAGTTGTGCTAGCCCCTTGCCATTTGGCCAGCTGTATGATCACTTGGTATGAAACTGTGGTTGAGTCCCTTCGACGTGGTACTTCATGCCACGTCTCCTGAAAGTAAATTTGCAGATGAAGATACAAGATTTATTGCCAACAAACCAAGGAGGTCTCTGGTACCAAGGGATCTAGGAAAATGCTAGATGAGCTTGAGTTCCTGTGTTTTACAGAAAAACGCAACAGAGACTCAACTCCTTCAGTCCTTCCTCCTAGGACAGGTTCACTATTCCTTTGACTTGAAGATTATTTCTATGAAATTCAAACTATAAATGAAGTAATACAAAAACACAGGAATACTTAGGACAACCATCATTAGGTTCTTTAGTAGCAGAGTGGATTCCATGATATCCAACTTAAATTTTCCTTTTCTTATGTTTGTTCAATTACTCTTAGCCATGTTCTCTAGTAGAAATTTAAGGAAGGACTCTTAATCTTTGTCATTTATATACAGATAGGTCCCTCTGACTGCTGTATAGCTCAGACAATCTGTGTATACTTAATCCTTTTATGCCCTTATATTCAGTTTCAGAGCTACTCTTAACCTCTTTAATCTTTAACAAAATCCACCCAAATTCTTCTGTCAGGCACAGACAGCCAGAGCAGAAAGTCCATCGAGAGCAGAGAGTCATGTTTTTAAGGAGGGACCAAACCAATATAAATTTCCTCCAATGCCACCTCGGTGTTACCTATACCTCAAGTACACTCAGAACAACCTCCTCACAGCAAGCCAGCTCCTTCTTAACAACCATGAGCCAGACAAGGTTGAAAACACATGGAAAGGTAGATCATAAATTTGCTAGAAGAGTTTTTTTGCACCTCTCTCAATTGAAGTTCTCTTGTTTTCATACCATATGCCAGTCCTCCCTAACAAAAACAGCTGACTCACATAGGGTAGAGCCAGGGCAGAGCTATTTGCTGCGGTTTACAGCCCCGGACTGCATGGGTATTCGAAGGCCCTTACACATATCTCTTACACAATCAACTATCATGTTTTTTTCTGCTGCTTTTATCGCTTGCCATTTAACTTCTGAATTTTTGTCCAGTTCTCCAGGCCATATTAGTGTACAGTTTTCTCAATCTGAACCTGTATCAAGTATTACTTTTTCCATGTTTCTTTCTATCAGTGACAACTGCCTCTGGTTCCAACATAACACCATTGACAAGTATTGTCAGAACAGCATTTACCCTTCTGCACTGCTTATGAATGACGTAAATAAATTTACAGCTTTGTGCGAAATCTAGCAGATACCTCGTGCCAAGTCTATATGCTATTACTGGTCCACACCCCTTGTTTACCCTCCTTTGGCTAGTATTAGTCTTTATTTAAAAGATTTCATAAATTCTCGTATTACATTCATTCAGATCTGAGAGTTTCTCTATAACCCAAGACTGAATTAGCTAAGTTTCAAGACACTGTATTGAACAATTTCTAGAAATCCAAATACCATACCAGTTATAGTTCTGCCAAATATATCATAAAAACAAAATAACAAAATTAGCAGTATGAAACTTGCGCAGTTTATTATTTACAACGGGCAGCTGTTTAGGAAAAGCCAAGATGATACTCTCCATTATTTTCTCTCTTATTTTTCCAGTGCTTTACTAAAGAGTAAGAAATAGTTGTCAAAACCACACTTTACTACAGACTAAACTGATACTACCACAATCCTACCCCTTTTCCTTATCACTGCTATCTGAATTTTCTATAAACTCCACAAACAATGGTCTTATCCTCATCCTTTTCACTACCACCTCCAAAATGTTATAGCTAGCATAGTAATTTTATTAGCTTTTGGAGGAGTATTCACTAAAGCAGCAAATTTTCCTAGCACAGCTAGCCTGTTTTTTCCTCACTTCTGCTTACTATTAAACTATTATTATTATCTTAAATATTCTCATCAAAGAAGGATTAAAAACAATAAAACATCCAGAAGATCTCAATATGTTTGGCATACAGGTATTTTTGTATTCCAGAGTGAATGCAGAATGCTAAGGGGAAAGAATTTACTTCAACCTTCAAAAGATGTACACAAAGTCTTTGAAAGACTGTGAAAAATAATAACTATCACGGAAAGGTAAAAATTCCATTAGCAGTTTTAAGTGTGTAAGTCACAGGACCTAAATGGCTGTAGCCATAATTGATTTGCCATATGAAAATAAGTGATGTCGTTAGAAGCATAGTAAGAAAGAACAAGCATAGTAAGAAAGAACATGCAGAGAGTCAAGCACTGCTTAAGAGAATGTGAACTGCGAACGTATGACAATAGGATGTGTATTTGGAAGGGTACATCATTCACGACTGGAGATATCAACAGTAAGTCAAAAGGTCATCAAAAAGGAGTACCATTGATGCACTCTCTAACATACACATTTATTACAGATAACAGATTAGTCTTTTCCCAGTGTAACAGCAAATCACAGAACAGGAATAACAAGTCACGGCAGAAATAGTTGTGCAAAGGCATGTTAAATGACATGACAAACTCGCTCTTGCAGAACTGGAAATCTATGCTGATCAGTGTAAACAGATAATCAAGGTTGTCACTACTGTTTACTCTAGACAAACTTGTATTTATTTCACTTGCACCCACTACAAAGCTGTGTAAGGGAAAAAAAAAGGATGGGGAAACATACCTCTGACAAAAATGTCTGGGCTGATTTCTGTGCTCCTACATGGAGCAGATATTCATATACGTACAGTGCTAATCTGAAAAATAAAAAAAAAAAAGACAATATTTAGTACTGTGCATTTGCTTGTTCCTCTTCTTTAGAAACAAAGTATTATCAGAAGTTTCAAACACCACTATATAGCGAACATGTCAAACCTATACCAGAACTTTTAAACTAGAAATGCAGGCCAGTCTGTGCTGAAGTGTTTAAATAGTAGTAAATTAAATACTATTAAACCCCTGATTTAACGTTAACATTTTTAATGATACTTGGACAAGGGCTGAATGGGCTAGCAACTGACATTGCTCCTGCTCTGTATTTACCCACTCTATACCACACTTATTGTAAATATGATATATATGTACAGCAACATTGAAACTTTTTCCACATCAAAATTATTTTACATGTGGAATGTGTCAGGCTGTTAGCACACTTTAACAATAGCCTCTCTTTATTCAAAGAACATGTAAACTTTGAGCTGCATCACAAAAAGCAATCCCAGTATCCATCCACCCATGGCATGCAGTACTAACACGTCTCTCAAGCAAAATGCAGAGTTCTGTTCCTTCAGACTTGTGCATCTAGGAGTTCTAATGACAAAGGAGCTACAAACAACCATTACATCTTCCAAAGGAGCTTCCCTAAGTGACCTTCAGCACCCAGGCACACGTCCAAGTAAGTTCAACAAGCTGGAATAAGAATCTTATGGCAGAAAGAGGGCTCATTCTCCAAATGACTACCAACTGCAACTTGGGCTGGGAAGCCCTATTCAGCAACCCAAGAAGAGGGGAGCTATAAGAACAACCAATTTCTGATGACACAGGCTATGCAGGCTACATTTCAATGGCAAAACCAAAGAAGTAACACACTTGCTATTCCTCAGCTGACTATCTAGAGAGGTTCCTGTCTGCCTATTTCAAGTCTTTCAAAATTAAATTTCATTTAAAAGAATCATTTAATAATAATGCTTCGGAACTGCCTTTAAAACATTTCAGTCTGAGAAAGGAAACGAAAGTCAGGCTCCATGTCTTTTAAATTTGCTAGCTGCACTGTTTTTAAGTAGTAAAAAGTATCTTCATCCATTTCATGACACACCACTATTTGTATTTGAAACATTTTACTGTTCATACTCATAAATACGTAGTTTAACTAAACAAAGTAGAGAGGTAGAGAATACGTGTTTTCCTGTTCCTGTTCAAAATGTTATGCTGTATTAGATAAAGTAAGTGTCATCACAGCACTGACAAGAGTAGCAATTGTTATAGTAACCTATTAAGAGAGGAATTTTTAAATCTGAGAGAGAGATTCCATAAAATTGGTTTTCATTAGTTGTTTGTACTTAGTATATGCCATAGGAGCAGTGCTTTACTCTCCCACTTTTTGGGAAAATCTACTTTTTTCCTGAAAGTAAACAAATCAATTAAATAAAACTATATTCAAACATGTGACGGGTTTTAGTTTGAACCTTGATAAAGATTGTATCCGCTTTATAGGTCCAATATTTTACAAACCAGTTATTTACAGGCTTGTGCTGTGCCATATCAACAAATGTAGAGCTCAGTGTGATAAATAGAAAACAGCTGGTTCTTTTAAAGGAACACAGTAATAACCAGTGTTCAGCTATGAAGCAGCTCAGAAAGGACACAGTGATATGCCTCTGTAAGTAGTGTGAAGTGCTGAAAGGATCACATACTCTCTAGCCTCTCATACCAAAAGCACAACTGCATCTGTCCAAAAAAAAAAAGTTACATCTTGTTAACTTAAATTCTTCCCAGTTCTATCATTCAATTTTTATGCAATAAATGGTCAGACAAAATTTAAAATAAGGCAGACATAACAGGCAGAGAGGAAGCACCCTCTGCAACAGCTGAGATTACCTGAATACCCTGTAATGCTCTAAAGCATCTCATTTGTCTTCTGAGATTCCCCTTTTTGTTCTTATCAAAACATAAAGCCTGCAGTCCATATAAAAGGATTTGCATGATCATATCATTTCTGCTCCACAAAGGAAAGCAAAACACCACAAAATCCAGGAGTTTACTGCAGGCATGCCACCTTCCTAAGTCTGCCATCTGTTGAAAGCTTTAGCACATACTGCACCATGATATGCAAACTGACAGTGCAACACTTTAATATCGAAAAAGATTTGAAAGTCTCATCTCAGGACTCCTAGAATCTACCAGCAAAACACAGCACACACAGCTGTGCTCCTGCACAAGCCAACACTGTGACCTGATGTGCATCTTTGCTTGTCCAAAAAATTCAAGATATTTGAACACAAAAAGAGGAAGATAATCCTAAAATTTAACTTAAGCACACAGAATATGCTAATTATGCATGATTAAAACTATAACAACATCTTCAATCCTTTGACATGCATTATTACATCTCAGTCTAAATATACTAGCTGTGAATAGAAATGGTGCAACAACTGTGTTTATTAAGTGTGGAGGGTGAACACGGCAGATTTCAGGAAAAGAATAAATGTTCCAGATATTAAGATTACAAGTTGATCCACTTGTGATAAATCAAAAGCGGGACCATGCTGCCAAGAGTGGCAAGGGGACTGCCTGGTTACTGTTACAGGAAAGCTGAGAGCACCTTCCATGAACAGATGTGAGACAGAAGGCACATCACAAAATAACCTGATCAGGTCTTATTAGATCTAAATCGCTGGTCTATCCCTAGTTATTATGCTGTCAGGATGCCTCTACAGAAGTTAACAATGTTACAGCTTCATTTATAAATAAATGCATTTACTACAGAGATCAAAAGAAAGATACTGATGTCTTCCTGCTTTAGTTGCAGCAAAAGGATCAATGGAAACTGATGCAAAGAAACCCAAAAAAGAGGCAATACTGTGTAACAAGGAAGATAATATATGAACTTTAACTACAGTATGAGACCAGAATAAGATAAGAAATAGACTACAGTCCAAGAGTGTAAAATAAACATATGAATGAACTACTTAGCACCTCAGTAGAAGGCTGAGCAAATAATAGTGACAGGGCCTTCAACACCAAAGGACTAGAGTTTGAAGTGATATTTCAAAAGACAGTTTTTACTTATTAAACTGGTATGAGAAACTGTGTAAAAGCAGCAAGGAGGCATATGTTAAATTTTCACATTTGCATACTTGTTGATATCCCATGGGTAATGTGAGGAAAAAATATTTCCCATCAATTTATGACAATGCTGAAGTAATTTTGTTAAAGACATGCCATAGGCCAGAGTTCCCCCTCCCTGCCAAGACAATTAGATAACACATTTATCTATGGCCTGATGATATATTCATTCTATTAAAAAACCCAAACACATTACTGTTTAGCTCTTACTGCTGTAGTGCTGATTTTGCTAAGCTGGTGTGTTCTGCCTCAAGTTTCTGCTCTAACTGGACAAGGCATTCATACATTCTACAAGTTTCTACTGAAATACAAGGAAAATAATCATTTAAGTGGTTCCAGTTAACCAGTCAATCCGAAAACTACCAGGAAATAAACAGTTATCACTCTGAACTGTGCTATGGAATTTACTGTCTTGCATGTCAAGGTGGGAAGATGCAAATCACTTAATGAAAGATAACAATCAAGGCCCCACAGTTGTATGTCTGCTAATGGTGGTCAACTCCCCACAATTCCAAAGCCAAAAGACTAAGACGACACCTAGCTTTCCATAGAAGGCAGTAGGAACCTGAAAGCACCAGGAAGCTGTTCAGCGTATCTGTTCTCTAAGTCAGGTGCACCACCTGGCAAGCTCCATCGATTACACACAGGGTACTCAACTGGCTGTTCCAACAAACCTAGGCCTAACAGAAGAAGGGCTCAAGTCATTATCCCAAAGCCTTTCAGGAAACAATTTGTCCATAAAAGCTAAAACCATATTATCTTTGCTTGATTCCCCAAGACAATACGTATGGAGAAACTCATTCTAAGACTGAACTTCAAGCACTGCCTCTGGTTTATTGCTATTTCTAAGGAGACAAAAGAACAAAAGGAGAAGGGACACATTTTTCCACAAACAAAAGTTGGACTCAGAATAAGGAACTGCAATAAATTAGCTTCTGCTTTCTCTTGAAACCTGCCCAGTAAACCTGCCACAAGCAGGCAACAAGCAGTACATAATTTCATGCAGCTGAGAAGTGCAGTTGCCTTCATTGTTTCATTAACCACATGTCATAACTATAAATATATGCAAGTTAAGTGAGGGTACAGTGATGTATAACCACTACTCAGAAAGTTATAATATCAAAGCAAGAGTCTGCAGCTCCCCAGCTTTTACCATGTGTGAAAGCACAGCTGAGGTACTGCCCTTCTGCAGGACCGACAGTCAACACTCTAGTAAGCAACTCTTGCTTCTTCACCACAAAACGTGCAAAGGTGAATGCACATCGCAGAAGTGACCTGAGATGCTACCACAACTTCCACCAGCAACAGACATTATCCTCTTAACATCTGACGCTGGAGGTAAAGAAGAAAAAACGTATTTACAATGGGAATGTTCCAGATCGGAGCATCCCCAAGACAATGTCAACATGTTTAGATTGCTAACAGTTAATTTTTTAAAACTATTCATGTATGGAAAGTTCTCCATACAACATTTAACTTTTGCTTTTTTAAATAGTAATTAAAAACCACAATGAAAACAAGTAAATCAATATACATACACAATTTCTAGTTGATGTGAAGAAGAGTGAAGCTGCTCAGCAACATTTAAAAGTAACTCCATAGAAAATACCTTAAATGTTCCTCTCTATTTCAGAAGACCTGCAGTATTTCAAAATCACAGAGAGGCACCTTTTTTTCCCCTTTTCCTTCCAAAAAGGTATATAGACTTCATTTTAAATCCACAGACTCCTAGGAATCTTGCTCATTTAATATCCAAAATACAAGCCTCATTCTCTGAAACAGGAGAAAGTGGCATTGAACCTATATTTTAAATATAATAGAACACCTGAAAACATCTCAAATTTTGGATTTCCTGAATGCATCAATCCAGCACTTTTAAAAACTGCTCTGAAGCTCTTGGTGATAAGCCAGTTTTATTAAGTTTCAACTAAGAACAGGAAATGACGTTTTCTTTAGGAAGTTTTGTACTTTTAACAGATATGTATGTCAAACCATGCTCTTTTCTCTTTGATCATACTGGCAGCCATTCTCCTCCCCTTTTCTCCTTCACAAAGCCAAGTGACCAATGCACACCTCTACTCAGTTCCTCTAAACAGTGGGAAGACAAGTTTGGATGCAGCATCAAACTTGAGCTATATCCAAGAATTTAGTTACGCTTTTTTCATTGCCTTAGGCAGTTACGTTAACAACAGCCTCCATGTTACACGGATTTATCTGCGCACACACACCCCTGGAACATCAGCCCTTCCCGGCATGCCATTTCACCTACACATAACTTACATTTTGGTTTGTTTAGCTTGAGGCCAGCAGACTGCTCTTTTCAAGAGCTCCTAATCATGCTAGTCTACCATTTTTTTGCCTAGCTCCATACATGATCTATATCAATGCTAGCACTCTGTATCCTATCAACAATGCAACCAGTTTTCTTAGAAACACCTGGGTATTAAATAAAACACAAACACTCATCTGAGGACATAGCATGCCCAAAGGAGATGCTTGATGTTTGTTTTGCTATGTGAACTGCCTTTTCTGATGGCTTCTATCATGGCTCTGCAAACACAGGCAGCATAAAAGTCTATGTTTTCAACATTATTCATATCCATTTATTCCTTCCTTGTTCTATTGACAGTATGCATCTAATTTTGGGGCTTATGCCCAGTGCTGTAATGAACAGCAGCCTCAGTGCCTTGTATTTGGCAGATGTTACTTTCGACATAAACCATTCCTTCTCCTTATTTATTAAGCTATTACAGACAGGGGAAGTCTTCTCCTACCATGACTGTGGGCAGGTAGACTTAATTCTAGCCTGTCTTCCACTTGACTGACTGCAAGATGTCCTGAAAACATGCCTCAGTAAGCCTTGTCACCTCCCGCTCAATTACATACAATGCTTCACACGTTCAAAGCAGTTGTAACCTATTAAGGGCCCGTTTTATTTTAACAGTATTAGAAATAACAGCAAGGGGTTATTTCAGTTTACCCTTACACTTGCAACTCACAAATTATTCTTGCATCCTAATTTCAAACACTTTTACTACTTAACCTCCTGCAGACTTCCAGCATTAGCACAACTATCTCCAACAACATGTTAACTTGTGCACCTGCATATAACTAAACATTGAATAGGTACCTGCTATCCGCTGATCTTTGCAAAAAGATCAGAGATACATACTGTGGTGGTGTCTGCAGTCTCTTCCACAAGCACTTAATTGCGTGGTTTTACATATTCTCACTTGCTACGGATGTCTTAGTTTGTGCTAACATGTCATACTTGCACAGTATTCCTCACTTTACTTTCATCTGATGCTGGTTGAATTTCATATTCATTTCTGTCTCAAAGTGCAGCTTGCAGAAATTACTACTGATCCAAAGTACTGTAAAATTAAAACATTTTGCTATGGACTCCATCCTGAATGGGAAAATTTCCATTGATGGATTTCCAAATACTTAATCAAACAGTAGATTTTCTTCATAATCTAACAGATTTTGAATAAAAATACATGTCCTTTTTGCATCTGTTTTGCCCATATACTCCTCAAAGTTTTCCACCAGAAATTCACAGGCTTCCTAGACTATGGTTAATAAAGAATTAAGGCTTAGGCACCTGACAGTTTGCATTTTTCCAGCCATATTACCTTGTGTAACAAAATGATATACCTTCCTGCTAACCTTCTTCTCCTGAGCCACTAGAGATACAGTATTATTCCCACAATATTCCTACATGAAAACTGTTAAACGTCTCAAATGCCTCAGAAGCTCTAATCCATAGTAATGATTACCTTACTTTCATTTGCAAATGAAAGGTGCAAATGAAGAGTTAAACACGGTGAAATGAACTGACTTAGTATCTTCAGTGTTGATGGGACTTCCCAGTGCACTATGCCTCCAATTTCCTAACATGCCACTTACCTCTGCTGCATAGATAGTGTTTCTGTAGCTTCCTCTTCCACCTTCCTGCTCCCCCCCAACCTAACCTCACCAGCCTAGTAAGCTAAACCATTACCTGTGTCATTCCTTAAGTCACATTCCAGGCAGTCTTCACTCTCCATGGTGGCTGATTGTGCCCCTTTCCTTCTCCCCTGTGCCTGCACACCAGCAAGCAGAGGCATACTATGGACTAGCCAAACTGACACTGATGGAAACCATTTTTCATCAGGGATAAGTCTGCTGTAGCACAGGAAAGAAGACTTTTTTTGGTGTTCTGGTGACTTGCAGAGACCACAGGCAGCAAAACACCTTTATCACGTAGTTCTCAGGACTGTCACACGTGAAGCCAGTCTGCTGTTCATGTAGCCTTTGCCTTTTTGCTTCTCCTCATCAAGGGCAAGCTGTTTATACTGAAATAGCTCAATTCCTTCCAATACCGACAGAAAAGAACGTTAAATTCATCCAATCACTTACTGGCACTGAGGACCAAAACCATCCTCTTACTAATCTCTCATTTCTTCTCCCCTTCCCAGCTAAGGGCTTAAAAAATTAAACCAACCTCTAAAGTCAAAAGTTTCCTGCTTGATGAGTGAGCTAAATCAGCCTGCCAAGGGCCAGAAGAGCCACAAAGGGACAGGAAGAAGAAGCAGGAGCACTCTTTTTGGCAGTTCTTGGCTGCCAACACAGGTCTGCACCCACTTTCAGTCCCTTCTCCTGGCTAGAAACTCAAACTTGGCATCTTATGAAAAGGTACCTATTTTTAAGATAACCTCTAATTAGTTTCTTGGGCTTTAACTAGATAAACTATTCAACTTACCATAACTATAAAACACGCTTAACGGCACCTAAAAAAATTAGTTACATGATAAAAGACATCTTAAAGGGTAAGCTGGAACTTCTATAAAAATACATGAGGTTCCACCCCTTCCTGATAATGAACGCACTAACCTTGGTTTTCCCTGCTGCTTTGAACGGTGCAGTAACGTGTTTTTACACACTATTTTTCCCCTGGTATATAATTTGCTATAGTTAACAAGTTTAACACAATGCATCCTGCCCTGGCAGTAAGCACAGCCAGCAGCATGGAGCTACCATAAGAAGAGTCACTGGCAGAGAGCAAAGCAGACACAGTCCTTAGCAAAATGCAAACTTCAAAGCTACACACATGCCATGGGATTACCAGTTGGTAGTACCCAGCTAAGGAGCCAGTAAATGATATTTCTTGTCACATATGACAATCCGGAGTCTTTAAAATCCTGTACCAGCAGAAACCAAGGCTGACACTGACCCATGATGCTGCAGACATCATGTTTCACTGCTCACCATTTGCCACTCATCACCCACTGTACTCCAGCAAAACGTTAATTTGCAAACTCTGCTAATGTCCAAAATGATTTAAAGCTATGTATGAAGAGGAAGCACATTTTTATTTATACATCAAGAGAAGAACAGTGATTGGCTTCTAACCGCTGCCTGAGTAGCATGCACAGGTTGTTGAGAACATTGCTGCAGTACAACTTTAGCACTGCTTGCCTACCGCACAGGCAGATGACACTTTTTCAGACCTGAGGACTATCAGCTTCCATGCTTCACAGTGGTCTGTTAGATGGGAGAATCCCTGCACCACACAGCAAGATGTACTACCGAGACTTGGAGGTTCTGCCAGCCTGCTTCAGTGCAAAGCCAGACAGGTCAACTCTGATCACCTTTAGCAGCAACTGAAGCCATTATAGCTTACATTGCACAGAGGCCAGCGAGGAGTTACCATGGCTTTATTACAGCTCCAAGCAGTGCAGCAATATTATCTTGAAAGATTACAGCTGTTCCTAAAGCAACTGCCCACCCTGGAGAAGAAAGAACTTCCCCCTTTCTAAAGTAGCACCGAGATGAGTTTGACTCATCTCAGATCACTATTGACTGGACACAAAACACCCATCAGCTCCACAAAGCAAGCATCATGTAACTTGGTTTTCAATGAAGAAAACAGTATTTCTAAGTATTTGGCAGGAGCCACGGGTTTGCTGGTTTTCCCAGGGTAGAAGGTAGAATAAAGAGGGTAGATTTAGATAAGATATTAAGAAGAAATTTAGAATCATAGAATCACTACATTGGGAAAGTCCTTCGAAATCATCAAGCCCAAACACAGCCATCCACTACTAAGTCAAAGCCCTAAGCATTTCATCTATCTGTGTTTTACACACCTCCAAGGATGGTGACTCAACCACCTCCCTGGGCAGCCGCTGCCAGTGTCCGATGACCCCTTCTGTGAAATTTTTTTTTTCTGATATCCAGTCTGGCCCTCCCCTGGTGCAGCCTAAGGACATTTCCCCTTGTCCTGTCCCCTGCCACTTAGGAGAACAACCCAGCTCCCTCCTCTCCACAACGTCCTTTCAGGTACTTCTAGAAAGCAATAAGGTCTCCTCTCAGCCTCCTCTTCTCTAGGCTAAATAACCCCAGTTCCCTCAGCCACTCTTCAGAGGACTCATCCTCCAGCCCCTTCACCAGCTTCGCTGCATTCGCTGGACACGCTCCATAGCCTCAATGTCTTTCTTATCATGAGAGGCCCAAAACTGAACCCAGGATTCAAAGTGCAGCCTCACTAATGCCAAGTCCAGGGGCACAATCACCTCCCTGGTCCTGCTGGCCACATTGTTTCTGATACAAGCCAAGATGCCATTGGCCTCGGCCACCTGGGCACACTGCTGGCTCACATTCAGATGTGAGGCAGTGGCCCAGGTTGCCCAGAGAAGTCATGGATGACCTGTACCTGGAGGTGCTCAAGCCAAACTTGGATGGGGCTTGAGCGATCAGATCCAATGGGACGTGTGTCTGCCCATGGCTGGGGGGTTGGAACTGGACAGACTTTAAGGGCCCTTCGAACTCAAACAATTTTGCAGCTCTCATGAAGTATAGGTTTAATATCTTATTAAATATGGTAAGTGGGTCCACCACATTGAAGATTATCAGGAATCACTGCTACTGAAACTTGAAGTCCTGTCTTCAAGGCTGTAGGGTGAGACAACAGATTAGAATTTCACTTGTCAAAACGTGGAGTGCAGAAGTTGAAGGGAAAGACGCTGGCTGGTATCAAAGACAAGTGAGAGGGTTCACACGGCTGGTCTCCTTCCTAAGAGTCACAGTTCATGTTGGGCAATTTTTTTTTATTACTCTTTTACAAGAGTAATAAAGCAAGAGACAAGCAACAACAAGTCACCTTATGAATCCTAGAGGAATCATATGGGATGAGAAAATCGAGGATGAATTTCCATCAGTACCTGTCTAAAAAGTGATCATGGAAAGTAGTTTGTGTGACTGATTATGAAATGATAGCATTTTCTTCTGGGGAGATGAAGTTCTGAAAGCATGAGAGTGAAGCTAGCAGACATCAGAAGTCAAATAAATTCAGGGAACTGGTGGAAAGAGTTTCTTCAAAAAAAAAAACCCAGATAACCTGAAGGAAAAAAGTGCAAGACAAATATCATGTGATCCATATTATATTAAAAAAACTCAATGGGAAATATCAATGGAAGACAGAGAGGAAATAAGACTTTACTGTGGCTGCATCAAAAATTCCTCACTGATGCAACCAAAAGGTAAAACAACAGAAAAGGAAGTAAAGGCACATAACACTATTAAGGAACAGCATAACTGTGTGGGTTACAAATGCAGAAAGGCTGAAGCTTTACTACTTGAATACAACATGAATAAACCCAGCAAAAGGAAACAACAGGTTAAAGAACAGCTCCGTGAGAGCTGCACTTTAGGGGACAGGGCAGAAGCACACTGCCTCAAGAGCACTAAGAAATGAGCCATAACGTTTTCCTAACTGGGAAGAACTGAATAAAGTCTTTTGAAAAGAAAATAAGAAAGGCTCCAAGGATTCACACTCAGAAATAATGCTCAGCACCACAAAATTCCATTTTTTGCACCAGACAAGCCATGAATGTGACATTGGCTGTTTCTTGAGAACAGATGACATAGAATTCTACTTCAGTAAAACTCAAATACTTCTGATAGAAGAACCAGTGCTGTTAGAAACTCAGAAGGTTGACTTTGACCTCAGCATAACTCATCCTGGCATCTGTCAAGCAAGGCACCCAGTGGCTGCATGTTATGGAGCTCCATGCATGGCAGATGTGAGGCCCCTTTTGGTGTGGTATCAAAAGAGGCTGTGATCAACCTGCTGGTAACCAAGACAGGTCCACTGGGATGTCAGCATGGAATCAGCAATACAGTCATTACTTCTCCAGTGTCACTGCTCTGTAAAAGCTGGGGACAAGAGATGAGCGGAAAAAATAAGTTTCTTCTAAAGCCTATGCCCCTCTTCCCACAATTCAGAACAGCTTTCCTGTATTTACTTTGGGGGCTGGGTTATTAACTTTGAATGCTTTGCAGTTCCAGAGCTGCAAATGACACAATGTCAACTCTGACACAAACTCATGCAGTTCTTTCATTTCTTCTGAGCAATTTCTCTGCAGAGGTTATGAGTGCTGCTTGTCTACTTAATAGGGCACTGAATAGCACAGGCTCAAGCTGCATCAGGCAGCCAAAGCCACCAGGAACAGCAGTTTTCAAGGCTGCCCTATTAGTTCACCTATCTAAATTTTGGGTCCAGCAGATGACAACTAAGCAACTGCCTGAACCATAAAGTTTCCCTTCCAAAGTGATCAGCTCTGATGCTGATCCTTGGCTTTAAGACTGCTGCTCCTGTTGGGTGAGAAGGTCTGCATAGGGGCCTGAAGTGGAAGAACTCATGACACTTTCTCTAAAAAAGAAAACCAAAATAATAGCAAGTACCTCAGCCAAAAAACTCAGAGATGTATATATATGTACAGAAATTCACAGCACACATAAATTGATCCTGCAAAACTTCACACACAGTATTCCTCCTCAAATTACTGCAGTTTTCACCCACAGGTCAATTACACACAATGTCATTCTGCCAGACCTACTGACTGCTGTATGGCTGCCAGCTCTACCACACCGGTCTGCTGAGTCCTCGCACATCTGGTTGACCTGCTAGAAGGCTTTAAGCGTTTACTTGATATTTCTCCCATTGGCTTATAGAGACACTCTGAGTAGACAGCTGCAAGTATCCTCTTGCTGCTCCCCAAATGGGATCACAGCCAAGAAGGATTAGCCAAGACCCCCAGCTTACTTAACATTTCCACTCAGCTGCAACTCCAGATAAGCTCAAGCATTCAGCTGCAAGGCACAGTTCACGCATGACAAGTCTGCTGAGCTTCGAGTCCTCTCTCAAACTGCCTAGGGGACAGTTTGCTACCTAAATATGTGTATTTTACAACTGTACAGATAATTTGCTTAGACTCCAAATTGGATGTTACTGGAAATATTTTCTTTTGAAATCCAGGTCATTAAAAAAATACTAGTTTCAATATCCTCCCACATTTTTTTAGAGTGAGAATTCTTTTCAAAGAGAAAGAATTTCATCAACAGAAAGAAAATAATTGAAATTCTGGCTAACAAAGAGTTGATCCACAAAGTCAAACAAACAAACAAAACCAAAATAAAACCAAACCCCAGCAACAATAAAATCTTGCAGTTGTGCTGCTGTACTACCAAATGTGTGACTAGAAGTCTAGAAAATTTTAATGCTAACTCTCCAAAGTGCTCCTACTTGCTGGTCTTTGATAGAAGGAAACAAGACATTGGACAACAGGGATGAAAAGTATTTGATTCCATATTAACAGTTGACATTTGGTGGAAAAATTGATATTCTGCTTCTTCATACTTAAAACAGGGAAAATAATCAAGCCAACTCTTGTACAGTCTCCAACTAAGCATTTCCTTTTTCTAAATCAAAATTTAAACAAAATAAGCATCAAAAAGACTGCAGTTCTACCATGTACAGAGCACACTTCAGACTGGCTATTTTGCTGTTACCAATTACAAATGCACGTGTGTACAGTACATATTAAAGTCAGAAAAGGTTATCTTACACTTGACTTGCACTGGAAAACAGAAAAATGCATTCTGTCAGTTTTGTAAAAAGGTATTACTAGAATACTGTAATCCATACTGGATAGAGTTTTGAACTTAGCTTCTTCACTGATACTTCCTGGGCAGGAAAATCAGGAAACACAGAATGTAAGTCAATGTTGTATTGCAAAGATGCAATTGCTGCAGCAGAACAATAAAACAGTCAAATAGCAGACTGAAACAGGCCACGGACAAGGCTTAAGATGCCAGGAGCTGGCAGAAGTTAAAAAAATAAAAAAAAGCTAGGAGGGAGAGGGCGAAGGAGAGAAGGGAAGAGAAAAACAAAGAGGAGGAAAAAGAGTGTGGGAAGGAAAAAAGGAGAAGAGGTAGGAAGGAAAAAAAAAGGAGGAAAAAGAGGGGAAAACCAAAACAAGATGGGTTCTTATTAGCCAAAGAACTTAAGCTCTCAGAAGGTAGCATCAAGGCTTGTACTTCAATAAGCTCATGTACCTCAACACTACACAACTATCAATAAATATACCTGAATAAGTCCACAGCTGATCCCAGCAATGGCAGCCCCATTCACATCACTAACACCCTTGTGGATTACTATCAGTGGCAGATAAAGCAAAGCAAAGAAGTACTTAAAACTGTCAGCTTGTGACCATAACGAAAAGGATACTGAAGATGTCTTAATGAACTCAAAGGTTTGAAATTTAAAAATACTGTTGAGCTCTACACAAAAAACTCTAGGCACAGGTTTGCTAAGAAGAGTTTCAGAAAACATTCTCCAAAACATTATGATTCTATGTTGAATTAGATGATCTTTAAGGTCCCTTTCAATACAAACTATTCTATGACTCTATGATACCATGATTATCAATGATAGCATATTTTACCTAAAGATCCTCTGCAACAGCAGTGCAAAAAAAAGTAATCTTCAAAGCGAACCCAAAAATGTTTTATAAACTGTAAACACTACTTTGAATCATAGGATCGCTAAGGTTGGAATGGCCTCAAAGATCATCCAGTCCAACTATCAGCCCAACATCACTATCCCTACTAACCCATGTTCCAAAGTGTCACATCTAAAACTGGTTTTGAACACCTGCAGCAATGGAGACTCCACCACTTCTCTAGGCAGCTTGTCCCAACAGCCTGACCACTCTTTCGGTGAAGGACCTCTTTCTAATATCAAATCAAAACCTCCCACGGTGCACCTTTCCCATGACCAGAAGAAAAAGCTTCATGATACCTCTGTCATATAAATTTCAGATGATGTAAAATGTATCTGCAAATTTCTCACCTTCAAAGAAAAGGAGAAATTAGAAACAGATCTTACAAGAAAGAGCACACGTATACACAAATCTGCATTAAATGCAATATTTGTGTTTGCATCAGCAGCTGGTTGCATTAAAAGCAACAATAAACAAAACATTACACCTTGTTTAAATACAGAAATTAAATTTTTGTTAGGAATATCATTTTTTACTCTCAACTTGATTCAAAATGAGATTTGACTCTAAATTTGACACTCGAGCTGCAACACCCTCTTTTCCAAATTACTGATGCTCAATTTCATCCTATGTGTTTTTATAAACCATACTAAGTTTTTTAATTTCCCTTTTATTGGTATGGTACATGACAGCTTGTCAGCATAGCACCAGCCATTCACAGCTCTGGATTTCGATGTCACATCAAAAAGCCAACCCTGTTTCATTCCCTCCTCAGCAGGGTTTCACTAGAGGGTGGGAGTCAAATCCTAGGATAGTATTTAGTATTAGATATAAAGCATTTATACATCTGCATTAGGCAGTTTAAATGTTTATTATACATTTTAACAAAGGGTCATTTGTTATGGATTTTACTGCAGTGGTTAGACAAAACACTGTCTTTAACACCTTCCACTAGTGTTCTTACTGCCATTTATAATACACACTCTTCATGTCTGTAACCAATTTAATAACAGACATTAATTATTTATTAGCCCTCTATGAACAATTCATAAATGTACCCTTACTATAAAGTATGAATGGACTGGCCTTTAGTTCCACAACAACGGAGCCTGCAGGATTTTAACTGTATGAAAAATAAACCCTACTTACACAGAACTTAAGTCATTCACATTATGTGACACAAAAATACAATCGCATATCAAAGCCTACCTTTTATCACAGAATTCCGTAATAGTGGGTTTCCCAAAATTTTATATTAATTGGTTATGATGCCACTGTACTGATAATTAGAATTTTTTCTAGGAACAATAAAAGCAGCTTTTCATTCCTCTGTTATGCAACTATTGGATAAATTTAGGTTTTTGCCTTGGGAAGCTAGCTACCAGTTTTTTTGAGCACAGGAGGTACTGCCCAGGCAGGCTGAAGGCAAATTTTACTACCAAATTCCTGGCAGCACCTCGTTCATGTGCTAAATTCTTCTGAAGAGCCCACTCCCCACCTCTGTGCTCTGCACGCGCTATTTCAGGTAGGCAGCTAAGATGCCAGGTTGGTACCCATATGTTATTTACAAAACTCACATACATCTTCACTGCCCCAACACTGGACTATGACCAATGTTTGTTTTCCTTCACACTGCTCAAGAAGTCTTTCCTGCTTCTCTGGATAAGTTGCCGTTGACACAAATAATCTCCAGAGCCTCAGTGGTGGGGTGCTCCCATACAGATAACACTGAATGCTGAAAAGCCTGCATGACATGTCTCCTACTTTTCCAATCACATACAGGTTGGAGAGCCTTAGAAGTAGGCTGCTTAGGATCTCTTGATTGCACACAGGGAAAGAAGATATGTAGAAAACAGTGTATTGTGCCCTTCTAGGTTTTAAACACAGACTTTGAAAACAATATTGTTTGTTCACTGAGTGTTAGTCTTCACTTTCAGAGTAGCTGACATTCTATATATTTTTTGTATTAAAATCGGTTATTAGTTTTAGTATGTACAAGGCATAGCCGCCTCCTCCTGGCACTGCACTGGCTTGCTTTTACTATAAATGTTATTCTTCTCACATGAGAACTGTACTAAATTTAAAGCAAATACTTTTAGTATAGCAAAATACAATAAAAGTTCCTTAATGGCAAAACACAAGGAACAACACTTTCCTAAGTTTTCAAGTCTGGTGTTTGCATCTCTTTTCCCTCGGATTTTTCTCCAGCTAACTGCATCATCAAAACCAGTTTTTTAACAGTACTTAAAATTCCGGCTTTTTTTTTTTTTTCATTAAACTTTACAGCAGACACCCTTCTTGAACATTACCACGAGATCTCATGTGACCCAACTGAACTGATGGAATATCAAACCAAAGTATCAATGGTGTTATACACAGCACTTCTGTTGCCCATCTTTGAAAGCATGCTCTGCCAGAGTACAACAACCAACAGCAAGTAAGATCACATACAAAAAAAAAACCCTACCCAGGTATCAGGAAGAACGCAGCAAGGCCTCGAACTCTTTGTTCCCAGCACTCTGGATTCATTCAGGAAAGAGACATTGCACCAGGGGAAAATAAAATACAAAACCAAAAGCTCACAGTGCAAAATTAATTCATGCAGCTCAAAATTACTCATCTATTTCAAGTCAATTAGAAAATATAAATCATAGAGAAGGCTGCTCTTTGTACGTGAGAAAAATTCCTGCCCTAAATAATAAAACGTCCTTTTCAGACATATATTATGCCTTCTATGTGCCATCTCACTTAATACAAAAGCACAAACTGAAAAAGTGTGTTCTTGCCCAAATGAAGATTACAAGTTGATAAAGGAACACATACACAATCTGAATAAAAGTTAAATGAACACTAAAGTTCACAAATGAAGAGAGACTAATCAAGACTTTATAACACATATGAGGAAAAAGGAAAACAGAGCAAACACAGGAGGCATTACCAATGTACACTCAGGTGAAAGAAAATATAAACAGACACTGAGAAATAACCACAGGATGACATACAACATTATGCAGCATTAAAGATCCTTGGGCCAAGAGGGCCTAAGCTGGACATGGATGGACGTAGCAGGTGAGAGTTCAAAGAGCAGATACGGTGGTTAGTGTGCAGAAAAGAACAGGGCACTAACATTGTGACAATACTAGGGTGTGAGCACCTTCAGCATCTTCTACCAACATCTGGTCTCCTTCAGCCAAGGCAAATTAAGTGCCAACATGAAGGACACAGCGAGGCTGATGTAATCTTTCCACTGCTTGGCGAACAAGATAATACCATCTAGAGTCTGGATTCACTAAACAGCCTCTACCATCCTTCAGGAAGATGAATGTAACTTTTAAGCACTCATTCATGCAGCTATCCACTCCTTTGAAGATTGGTCCCTGGAAGCAGGCAGCACTGACTAGCTTTGAAGATGTCCTTAAACAACAGAACAACAATCACGTGCAGGGGAAAAAGGTACATACATGGGAATAATAACTGAACAATCAAACCTGAGATAAAGATCTGTCAAGTCCAATATGAAACTCAGACAGCCCCAGCAAGATCAGCATAGTGTAAAGCCAGTCATCATTTTGTTATGTGCTCCCTCTGCGATGCCTCTGACTGAAATCACGCCCTTGCTTTTTAGAAGATGGCTACTCAATGGTTCCTTATTGCTGCCTCTCCCCAAGAGGGCTCAAGCCTTGCTGTGATAATCAGAGAAAAAGGCAAAGGGACTGCAACCTAAACCCCAGGAACTCAACTGTCTTCTGCCCCAAAGAAAATTACACAGGCCCAAGACATAAAATGATATACCCTTAAAAACAGTGTAAGAGGTAGGTAAGCCTGTAATTGCATAAATCAAGAAATTGCAACACATGGGAGAGATGCATTTGGAAACACGTTAAATCTCTACAGTGTTTCCTGTCAGACTATGCAGTCTTTCTTCATTCCTAGAAATGTGGAAATGTGGGGAAAAAAGGAGTAGTTGGAGATTCACAGGTCTTGTTAGGACAGAAGTAAAAATCTGTGGTGCCATGGAGCCTATCTTATAGAATATTTCTAATGGGACTCCTGCGATTTCCTTAACTCTCCCTGCAGATGCCACAGAACAGAACAATAATTACTAAAGAAAGACTTTTTTTGTCTGAAGTAGCTTGTTACTGGCATCAGCCAATAGGCTGGATATATGCCTCGTGAATGTATTGGGATTTGATGGTGAGCAAAGTCTGACTGGGTTTTTCACCTCCTACTTCTGAGTGTTTAACTTCCACTGGCCTTTTACCAAGACCTTGCAATCAAAAACAACATTACCAGCTAGATCCATTATGGCCAACAAAGGAAACAAAAAAGGATATCCTCACAAAGCCTGTACCACACAACCCCATATCCATACACAGATGGCAGAGACCCTGCTGGTGCACAGAAAGGTAATCCTGGCTTTTATCACCAGGATCACGGGTTTCTCGTCTTGTAGTTGTGACGGAGGAGTACAGTTTGTCCCACACTAGACTACCACTACATGGTGCAGTCCTGCTGCTCACCCAGTAGTACAAGGGACTACTTTAGCTTCAGGAAAAGCTAATCCTATCCTTACTCCTAAAGATCAATCCCAGGTCAGCATCCTGTCCGTGTCTTGGGCTGGGGGAGCTCACAGTCAAATGCATAGCATACTGCCAGTTCAGCTCCAGATTGCATCCCCCAAATCCAAGAAGTCACGCTCCATTTGCCCTTATGTTCCACTCAAGTTCAACAGATTGTGACTAAGTTTCCCCCAAAACATAAGAAGGGGAACTCAAAGGCCAGCTCCTGCTCCATCTCCTGTCTAGATCTGCTGGGAAAATCAGGCTGCTTCGTAAGTGCTAGGTGTAGGGGTTCCCTTTTTGTGCAGAGAGGGAGTTTGTGTTTCACATTCATGCAGATTACACTCAATACCTTCTGGTATTTTTGGTGCATTTTCCTCTCCCATTTATCATTTATGCAGTCCTGTGCCAAGTGCTCCTCATGCCCTGTACATAAAGCTCCCTTCTCCACTGCTGTAGGCAGCCTAGGTTTTATACTCTGGCAGCTCTAGGGCTCATCCTCCATCCCATGTTTGCCTATGTCCCAGCACAGCTTTCAGATAAGCTGGATCTCTTCTTACAACTACTTGAGAATGCTGCTTTGGTCAGCACAACAGCTGCAAGTATTTTTCATGAAACCAAATCTTATCTTAATTTGTTTAATTTTCAATACAACACTTAAAACCTGAGTATGTGACAAAATCATTCTAATCTCTTCCATTTCCTTGGGAGAACCACTTACTAAAGCAGAGAAAATTGTTTTCTCAGTACCTCTCTCTATTTGAGTAAACTTACCTATTAATAAAAATAAGCTACCGCTTGTTTTTGAAAATGCCACAACAAATTCAGGAGGTAGGCAACATTTGCTACTCTTTTAGGACTTTGATCACACCTCTTCAGTAACAGTTTCACTAAACCACTGAAATATTCGAGTATTTTCATTTTTTCTGAGAGCAAAATACATCAAGGTCACAATGATTTCTTTTTATATTCATACTCAGACAACACTACTGAAATAATTATAAGGGAATGCAAAAGTAAAGGTCGTCTGAAGGCTGAAATTTCTCATCCTTCATCTCCAACCAGAATGATCTTTCCTGTTGCTTGGTATCTTCTGGGGGGTTCTTTTGCATTCAAAAGTCTATAAAAGAACTATCTTTAAAACAGTAGAAAAAAGAAGATAATATCTCATTTCAAGATGTGTCAAATCTTCCCTCAAAAATATAAAGTATTTATGTGACTGTTGTTTCAGAAAGTTACTCATCTTTGTTAGAGTTTAATGTATCTGCTTTATTCAGGTTTGTTGTGTTTGTTTAGTACATGATGCATCAAATGTCTAGATGACCTGTAAAACTCATGTGGTTTTGAATACAACATGGATGTTAACAGGCTGAAATGGTATCACTATCCTTGAATCAAAATAAACCCACCCAAGAAAAACCCCACAAACAAAAAAAATCCTGTCCTTGAACTCTCAAGTTAGTTTTTCTGATGTCATTTTCAAACTTAAGCATTCTCTATGCTACCCTAAACTGAGAACAGGTTTTATTCCAAGTACTTGTGTGTTCTTTCTGAAAACAACTTTTCAGAGCCAACTGGCAGTTCTTTAGGCTGCTGGTTTTCTCTTTTACATGCATTGTCTCACATTTGCAGATAAGGAAAGATCAGCCCCCTAAAGTGCTTTTTACATTACCTTCAAGGTGAATAATGCATAGGAATTTTTCTATGGGTAAGTGCTAACTTTAAAACATCAGGACTAAAGGTCAAGCTCAGTAAGCTAGAACTGAAGAGGAGGCTTGGGAATGACCAGTTCTACAAAGCACTCCAGTTCCCCAAACTTCAATTCAGCTTGACCTGCCTGGCACCTGGATAGGTGGTCATCTCCCACGTAGTCTATGGGCTAACAAATTAAGCAAACGCTTGCACGTGACTGTGCATTTTACATAAATACGTAACAGATAGAGACGAAACTGAATCTATTTATCTATTTAAAATCTTTGCTGTTCTTCCTAGTGGCCAAGTTGCCATGGAGGTCAGTTGTGTTGTGCAGGAAAGCACAGCTTCATTCCTGCTCTACTTATTTCACTCCCCAGGGCTGCCATGAATGCAACAAATGAAATTACATGGATGGTGATCTTGTCAGATCTCATAAGCAGAGCAAGACTTGGCCTGGTCATCGTTAAAATAAGAGATTTCAAATCAAAGCTTGAAGCAAGCCCATGAAACTTCTTGTACACGGAGTATAAGTCATTCAGCGCAGCTTCTCTGCAACATGTTCCCTTCCCCTCAAGTATTTTCCTCTATTGCTTTTCATGTTCAGGAAGGACCACTGGAAAAACTAGTTGTGAAAATGGAAAAAAAATAAGGTTCCCCCAACTCACAACATTTTAAAAGAAGTCGCACAGGAAATTCAGTCAGCAAAATACAAGGACTGACTTTGCAAAGGAAAAAAGTCAAGAAATTCCCAAACATGATGCCAACAATGTAACTACACTGTCCTGTTAAATAACAATTAGAATTAATGAAACGTTGACTGTTCTCACTGTAAGCATTCAGAAGCTCGGAATTAGTATTTACTTATCTGGCAGTGCCACGGAGAAGACCCACCACAGACCAGAAAACATAGCTGATGGGGCAGTGCTGCTCCACCACTTCACAGTAGCATCAGTCACTTTGGAGCACACAGATAGACAGTGCAAAACAATAGTTTACTTAATATCATGTTTTGAAAGTTGTAGAGATGCTCCCTACATAGAGGCAGAATATGGAACCTCTGTCTTTACAGCACGAGAATGGCAGAATATGGAACCTCTGTCTTTACAGAATGGCAGAATATGGAACCTCTGTCTTTACAGCAAACTTTCAAAAAGTTTACACTTTTCTACTCAGTGGTTAATAACAAAAAGACCCATAGCACTTAATAAGTAGATGTAAATGTTTTGTCTGAGTGCTTTGTAAAAAGAATGGTGCACATGTATTAAAGTGGACTCTAAAACAGAGATTTATGTCTAAGTAGGGAGTGGTGACTGCCCAATCTTAGGAAGAGGCAGGGGAGTTAGGATTAAACAAATATATTAAAAAAACTCAAACCTAGTAGTATTTTAGGTGCCAGATTTAAGGCTTCAGCTTTGCAAATGACTACTGGAAGGTTCAAGGTCACTAAAGGAATAGCTGGGTGGTGAAGAGCTGCTGTAATGGGCTGCATAAAGCTGCTGTACTTTTGGCAATACATACTTGTTACCAGCTGGTCCCAATTAATAGGATAAGTCCTGGTGGTTGTTGGCAGCCTTCAAGAAAGTCTAATTTACGCCACAGACCATACTAGAAACCAGAGGACTCAAGGCAATAACTCTGCATAGACAGCACAAAGTCTTCTCTCCACTCTGCAGAACTGCATTAGATAGCTCAATGGATAGGAGTAGAGCAATGTAATATGTTGCCATATATAAATAAACATCTTGGAGGGGATAACAAGAAAAAGATAATTAGGACACTTTATACTCAACAACAAATGCCATTTAATTCCCATTTTAAACTAAGCTTAATTTCCATCATCTGCCCCTCTCACCTTACCAGTCCTACAGAGACACGTCTGGAGTATTTATTGAAATCACTAGATTTCACTGAAGTATATCTATGTATAATCAATATAGCAATAATATTATCAGGGAATTTGGAGGAATCATTTGCCTAAAGAAGATACTAGTCCAGTGACCTAAAAAGAACTACTTTTCAGACAGACTACTATTTGCAATACACAGAAACAGCCTTGCCAAAGCAACAAGATACCCTTCCATCTTTAGTCTGAAACTTTGTTAGGAAAAGGGCAAAGAACTGATGACAGTAGGATCTGTGAAATTATAGTTAAGCAGGTTAAAGTGGTTCTTACAGGCAAAAGGTCAACATCAAGTATTTTTAATATTTTCTTTCAAAGTAACATTCATGTAAATTTCACGGAAGGGTAAGGTTATTAAGAAACTTGAAAATTCCATTTATAAAAGATGTGCTAGCAAGTACAATATTTGGAATATTCAAGAACTTCATCAGACCATAAGCCAAGCAATCAATAAAACAGTAACATTAGTAATAGGTTAGAGGATCGTGCTGCTTAAAAGATATTCAGGAAAAAAAGGAAGAAAGAGAATTTCAGATAATTTCTGCTTCATGGCACAATTTCCCGTTTTATGATTCTCTGGTCTTCTTCGTTTATTTACTTCTGAGTATTTTTAAGAAGACTATAAATTACATATATTTGTTTAATACTGAACACCTCTTATTACAAAGAGGAAGATTCAGTCAGAACATAGCTACAGCAGCAGCAAGAGAATGGAGTAACAAGGTTCATTCAAATACTTCCAAACAGGACTCAAACTTCCCCAACTTCCCCCCATAATCCTTAACTGTTCAGACTTCTGGAGGTGAGTGTCGGCAAGGTGGCAAGCATGCTCATGAATGTATTTACTGACAGGAACTATTTCTCCCTCCCTCAGTTAATATATATTGGGGGAAGACATGTAAAGAGTCTCAAATAGCTAAATATCTTAGGCCAAAATCATCAAGAACTCCCTCAGCTGGAAGTTGTTAGCAGAGCTCTGATAAAAATAAGGAACCAGGACAGCATATTTTTTTCCCTTCCCTGCAGAAAATAAACTACATTTGAGAGGAAAGTATTCAAAACATAATAAAAAGAGGTGACTCACCCCTATCAACACACAGTACACAGTGCAAGGAGGGGTGGCGCCAAGGAACAGGGATGCAAACCCAACTATTAAGTCCTGGTGGGAGCAGAACAGCAATTCCCCACTGCTGCATCACTGAAACACACAGTTCCTGGCCCTGGCGTCAATGTGAAATGGCTACTGCAACAGTTTTGTAATACACAGAGTATTCCTGCCCTGAAGGATGACCTGTGGCACTTCAAGGCCTTCAGTGAAAGGTAAATGATTGCTCCTGGAGTTTTCTACAGAGGTTAATTCTTCCCTACAACTGGGATGCTCCTCTAAAAGGCTGCAAACACTGACAGCAGGAACTGACAGGCCATCGATACTTTAAATTAACCTCTTGGCCAAAAAGATTTCCAGACTCCGGCTATATTCTTTATTTCTTATTTAGTTTTCAAACTTAAGGTGACATAGTTAAATGAGTAAACCCAGAGCTCAATGAGCCAGCTTTGTTTTGATTTGCAGGTAGACACATGTGCAGTATTCAGCTGTTTCATTATTGTGAGAAGGCAAGTTATTGAAAAGCAAGCAGGATCCATTTATATTTAACAGCCTTTCATACCCAGAAAAGTAAAGAAAACCAGCAGAACAGGGTCATGTCAACTATACAAGAAACACAGCAACCATGACATTTTAGGGCCACTAAACCAGCAAATTATCTACAATTGCATCACATTATTTCATCTTGGATAGAAAACTCTCAGAACACTGAAGGAAGTGCATGAAGAGAAATTATCCTGCTAAAGCATATCACCCAGTCTTACCATTTCATAACCTCATGATTGCATCTTGTCCATCACATTGAGCCATACTAAACTACAGACCCTCAAAAGTGGTTGGATTTTTTAGAACCATCCCAAATACCTCCTTCCATGCAGAACTGGACAGAAGGGTAGGACATTTGACAAGGCCAGGTTAGAACTGGATGATCTTTAAGGTCCTTTCCAACCCAAACCATTCCACAATTCTATGATTTTATGCTTCAGTACATGAATACCTCCATCTACTTGGAGAAATAGAAATTCAGAAAAAAAAAGAGAATACTGCTACAAACAAACCCCCATCAGTCTCTATAGTTGACCATCACTTACATTAATGTCCAAGAGATAGCTGGAATTTATTTAATTCTACACATTGTGTGATATGAAAAAAACCCATATATAGTAAAATATATATATTTATAGACAATTCTGTCTCCAGGAAATAGTCATAGCACAACCATTTCTCACAGTGACTTTCCTGGACTCTAAAATACAAATACAGAATACTAAGGGAGAGAACAGCTGTGGACTGAAAAATTGCAGTTTACCGATTCTGAAGCTTTGAATGTAAAGGAAAAAGATCTTGACTACTCTGTAAGGACACTTCAACAACTTCACTGAAGGAATGTTACAGCATAACTCATGGGTTAAATTATAAATCACATCACCGACCATTATGACCTTTTCTACCAATTTGTAGGATTAATTTTGAACTTTTACATGTTGGATGACAAAACACACAGAGAGATGTTGGGAAGCTTCCTATGCTAAACAGTGATTTGAAGGAAGAGGAGATGGCTGGTCCAAGAAGTACCTCTGAGTAACCAGGTACATCAGATGCTATTGTAGAATACATGCTGTTTTTATCTTCGGATCCTTGTGGTCATAAGGCTGTGGAGCAAAAGGGTTCAAACACAATCTGGAGGCTTAAATATTGTTTCAAAAAGTGGGACATCTGTCCTGGCTTCTTCAAACATTTAGCTAAAAGGTCTGCTGCTAGCTTAAGAGCACAGGTCCCCATCCATTCACATTAACCTGATCTTTCTCAAATCGCAAGTTCGCCACACTCAGTATACTATCTCATATAATATGTCTTTCATGAAGAACTATGGTAAAGTTAACTGTCAACACACAAACATCATTTTTGCAATGCACATGGCAAGGAATTAGCTAAGAGAGGATAATCACATGATAAAACAGAACAGCACCACATACTTCATCCTGTTCTTCATATTGCTTTCAGGATTTCCCCAAACCAGGGAACCCAACTCTGAGATTCTCTCACCAACATATGGTACTAATCTGGACTCCAGCCATGGTACACTGTGATGCCAAATCTATCATTTGTACATTGATGCCAGTACTACACCAAATCAAGGGGTGGAGGCGGGGGAAATCAAACAAACCAACAACAAAAAAAAGCAAACACAGAAGGACAAACCTTTCAGGCACGAAAGCTTCTTCCAGTCATTGGAGTTGCCAGAAGGGAAGAAAGAACTCTTATTTTAAACATAACCTTGTGTCAATTGATGGAGGGATATATCCAGGGAAACAGATTGTGGGAAAGAGGAATCACAGCTTCTTCTACCAGGTAAGCACCATGGAAGCTGTGCATTCCTCTGCGGAAAAGGAAATACCTACACAGGCAGCGTTAGCTGTTGTTAGGTGCTTTTGCTCACACTACTGTAAACAAATACTTTAAGAAGTCTAGTTGTTGCGTGCTCAGGTCACTACTCCAAAAGAGAAGCAAATCACAGGTGTTGAATATTAAGTCAGTCTTCGTAAGGTAACTGAAGTTATTAGATAACAGACCACAGGCAGGGCATAGCTGGGAAACAGTAATTTCATGGTTCCATAAAAAAGACAGGACAAAAGATTATGGGTGACACTGAATAAGCTCAGAAGTGGATCAGGACTGCAGATTTTCTAATAACTCCTAAAATGCCACTTGGTTTTAGGGTTTGTTGGTTTATGTTTGGGGTTTTTTTAAATCAACCTGCTTCTGTGATTCAATACATGCAGGTGATGTGCAGTTGCCTGTTCTAAAGAAAAAGATGTTAACCCTGCCTTGCAAACTTGAATATATACATAGATGTATGCACATAAACACAAACATACACAATACAATATAGAGAATGAATACAATCCATTTCAGACTGGAAGAATGCAATGGTCGTCTTTCTTTACTTACGTTAATTATTTAAATATGCTGTTGGATATGAAGAAAGTTGCAAACATGCTAAAATGTAACTGTCATGTACCCAGCCTCAAATTCTGCTGAAAACCATAACTGAATCGCAAAGGCAAAAAGAATATCAAAAAAGAAGCCCATTCTGATCCCGCAGAACACACAGGAACTACATTTCCAAATTACACCATTGGTGTCTCTCTAATCTAGTTGCTTGTTTCTCTTAACAGCCTTTTTCACATGCATCAAAACATGGTGTCAGAAAGCCTGAAGCATATATGCCACTGCCATAGGTTAGGTTTCCTTCAGTTTCCTCGATTAGTTTTCCACTTCTGTCCTGAATTAGCAAGGATTTCCAGTGTTTGTGCTGAACAGAAGAGCGCACTTCCCTAACTACACAAGCCTCTCTGTAACAACACACCATACCAGAGAGTGCTCTCTAATTATGTTTTGTCTATTGACTGTATACACTGTGCAAAGAGAAATTAAAACAGAAACTAATACCAAAACACTTCAATAAGCTGTATGCATTTTCTCTTGGCTCAGTCCTACTCCTGCATTAGCAAAAATTCCCTTTTGCCCTACCTTCTCTTTTGCTTTGCCCACCATAAATTTTAACAAACACTCCTGATTTGTTTCAAAGCCTGTGACCATGCCAGAGGACATCCACCTACAGAGCTTGAGCATTTCAAGAACATTAGCCATGAAAATGAAGACTGCTACAAGTGTACCCCTGGAGATAGTGGGTAAAAGTGAACTGATGCTATGCGTGCAAAGCTGTCTGCTCCATCAAAGCAGGGAACGAAGACAGTCCCGAGGTTTTACCAGTTCAGACTACTAATGATGAAGACGCAGTTAAACAGAGAGAAGCAAGACTAACCATTGTATCGCTGTTAATCTTCCCATAGTCCCCGATACAGCCGGCAGGTTTTAACTGTTGCTCCTTTTTAAAAGGATGTCTGCAAGCACCTGGAATATGGAACCAGTATGTCCACAATCTGTCATAGGCAGGCCTGTACGTTTTTAAATACATTTGGCTTGCAGTATGAGTATTAAAACCACAGAGTACTTTTTCAATTTTTCAATGTATTTTGTATCGTTTCACAGGGGAAATACAGCTATGATTTTATGACTAAAAAACCTCCTCATGTCTATTATGCTTCTTTTTTTCAATCAGTAATCCCACACAGAATTGGACACTGACACCAGGCAACTCCAAACTTTTTCTCTAACTTTGAATAATTAACTACAGACTTCCAGGGACGTTTAGGGAATACTGGGAAAGATTTATAAGTAACCTTGTCAGTTACTGCAACTAATACAAATATACCTGCATCCAGTATTCCAGTACAACTTTGTTTTCAATCCATTAATTTAGTTCTGCAAAATCATTCAAAGCGATGTCTTCATTCACTCTTTACAGGTTCCTCAACAACAGCAGGGAAAACTACCCAAGTCCTGCACCCTCAAAGTATAATATACAGCTTTCTTTGTGGTTTGCTGTATCACAGTCTCTCATTTTATTTCTAAAATGATTTCAAATTATGTGTAACTAGGTTTGCAGTAACACATGTCTACAGATACCGGTCTCATAAGAGTAAACAGATTTCTTCTCTAAAGAATTAGATGTACAGACAGCAAAATTAAAAGTGACATTGCATTTGAGGAGCTACAGCAGAAGTCAGAAACACCAGTGTTTTGTACCTTTCAGATCTTCTCATCAAGTATACTATTGTTACTAGAGGCACATTTCCCTATTTCTCCCATTGCTCTTCATCTTCTGATCAAAAGGCCTCCTTTATCTTTTCCAGTTTTGTTTTTGTTTACAAACTGTCCTGAATGCAAGCTCTTGGTGTTGATTTGTTGATCACGTACTTTTCTTATTGGAACCCAGAAAAATCAACTGCCATTTGTATTATTTTACAACATGCATAAAAACACACAGGAAAAACAAACTTAATTCCTCAGGTCAGGAAATATAACCTTAAGTTTTTAAATCACCTTCTCTATGTATAATACTCGGTATTTTATTAACACTGGCATCATCACAGAAGTCTCTCTGACTTGCAGAAGGGAGCGCATCCCCTACCTGTGCAGCAGCAGGAGGCACCAGCAGTTCGGCTGCCCATCACTGAAGAAAACTGACTGCTGGGACAAACTACTGAGCAGCAGTTTACCAAAGTTCTGGAAGCACTTACAGAAGATGAAATAAATTCAGACAACTTTTGGCTGTATTACTTTAAGGCCTCTGACTTGCAATGCACATTTCAAAGCAGATTAAACAATACATATCAGTTTAGGAGGGATTTAATAACAAACAATTAAAGGAGCTGAACAGTTCAAGAGACTGCCAATGGGAGTCCTAACTTTCCCTTCTAGGGCAGTTTCAGCTTCAGCAGGGGAGCTTCATTACTCTTAAAACACATGATGAAATTTCACTAACTCATCCACAAATCCGACCATATAAATAGTGTCTATTGACTGACCACCACCACCTCAGTTCAAAGAATGAGCTAAACAGGAGCTATCAGTCATCCAAGATTGGTCTATGTTCTTGGAGGATCAGTTGGGAAAGAAGAACAGTAAATAAAACATGCAGCGTAGAAAGAGCAAAGTGGTTTTGTTTATCAAATCTCACTGTTGCAATCACAAGGGTCTGATACAGCACTGCAACTTCCATACTAGGAGCATTGGGTGGCATCCTTACTTCCAGCCTCACGAATCATGAGTATTTATGGCACAATCATACAACCTGCCAGCCGTATGATCCATTTTGTCCCAAGACTGTCAAGAATAACATATTTATTAAGGAATTATAGTTCCATTTCTGCACTCGACTGTTTTCTTCAAAAAGTTCAGCCACTCCCTGGGGAAGTCAAACATGACAACACAGGCTACCTCAAGCTGCCACTGAATTTGCTGTAATTTTTTTTAACCTACATAAGCTCTTTCCAAGACTAATGCTGCTATTTTTATATACATTAAGTATTTTACTTTCCTCTAGCTACCTGCAAAAATAATCCTAGCTCCTAGTTAAACACTCCTACCTGAACAGAATTTCTCACTGAAACGCAAGCCCAGAGGCAGGCTGTAAAGCCTAACAAGGATGGCATCAAGCAGCCTGTGGGACACTGAGGACCTGGATGACCTCACAATCCACAACCACAGCTGACAAACCATATCTGCTATCAGAAATGTGGTTTCTAACATCCAGACCTTTTTACAAGTCAATCATTTCCTAAATGAAGCAAGGTAGGGAAAAAAGTATGCTCTCAATACACTTAGAAGGAAATCCAGCCAGTTACTGTTTTTTCACAGGTAGGTCAAGCTTAAAACTAAAACCCAAAAACCCTGATACACTTGCCTAAGGAAAGACTGCAAGCCATTTTGAAAAGCCTACAGAAAAGAAACAGGCAACTTAAATTATACTCATTCACAGTTTGGCTCCTATACAACAAATGAAGCTGATTTTCCTGAAAAAAAGAAATGTGGATCTCAAAGCTGTGTGCAAGCTGGGGTTTGGAGAAGCCAAAAGTTCTGGGCACAGGGAATGGAGGTGCAAAGGAAGGGCTTCAGGGGGTACCTGGTAAGGGCGTACATAGGCGACTATGACAGTGAGATGTTGACTCAAGTTGGTACACAACAGCAAGGTGTTAGAATACTTTCTGGGAAAAACAAAACAAACAAAAAAGAGGATTTGAGTTTACTTAGCTCCTCCGGTTAAACTTAAACTAATGCCATTAGGTGTGAAGCTCTACCACTGCACAGAAAAGCAAGTGAGATAGAGGCAAATGGAAATAAGCTGCCCCATTTCTCCACTTGACTGTCCAAGCACTCACACAATGAGCAGGAATCATACTTTTGGCCAGTTTACCGATATTACATTAATCTGGTACTGGAGGAAATAAAACAAACAAACAAACAAACCACAAAAAAACCAAGGAATGGAAAAATCTTTTCATGCCATAGCACCTGTAAAGTATTTTTTTAAAAAAGGAAATTTCATGCAGACATCAGCTTGACTATCAGAACAATATACTGAAAACAATTCCAGAAACCAATCTATAAACACCTCCAGAATACAAAGATAAGAAAGGATCAACATTATCTGTCAAGGAAAAAAAAAAATGTTGACTCACTCTGTTTTTTCCTGCAAGGGAGACTGTGCATTGGGTAACAAGAAACATGGATGGCTTACTAGATTTAAGATAGGAGAGTTTTGACTCTTAGCCCACCACCTGATACCTACATAGGCAAAACAGTCTCCATGAGAGGAAAAAATGGTGAGCAGTCACATAAAAAAACAACCGAAGAATCATTATCAGTATGTTTCTACAAGTGAAGATTCTTGCTATCCTAAGCCAATTCCATTAAAAGACTCTTTGATGAGTTGTATGTAGAAAACCAGAAGTGTACATGACAAGTTGGGAAATATTATAAGCCCTTTTGGGGACGCAAACAGAGTAAATAAAGTTAATAAGAGAAAATTCAATACAGACAAATGTAGAATAGCATGCTCAGGAATAAGAAATCAAATACACAAATATGAAACAGGGAATAATAGGCTATGCAGAAGCATAGTAAAACAAACCTGGAGGGCATGTGGACTGCAAAATGTATTATTTTTTAAGAGCAAAAAACAACAAAACCCAACAACAAAAACCAGACAAGTGTTCCAGGGAGTATTGGAAGCAATGCTTTATTTGTAAAACTCAAGTAGTATATAATACCTCAAAAAAGAGTCAATTATTTCATTCTGCTCAGCACTATGCTCTGATCTGGACACACTGCTAACAGAGAAAAACCAAAAAGAGTCCAGAGGAAAGATCACAGAAGGTTTGAAAGGGGAAAAATGACCCACCACAAAATTTTTCAGTTTATTTTGTTATATTTTATATTTAACAAAGCAGGAAAGAGAAAAGCTGGGATGCTACAGTCTTGACTACTGCCACCTTTCAGTGTCTTAGAAAAGAACGTTCTATGTTCATCTCTTATCTTCCTAGGACTGGGAGAGTGAAATACCCCAAAGCCTAGAGAAGCTTGCATGGAGGTCATCAGTATTTCTGAACTATAGCAACATTTGTTGCTATCCGAGGAAGATCTTCTCTTAGCAGTTGAAACAACAGCTGTGTATTACATGCCCACTACCTAAACAATCTGGACTTAAGGTTCTGTGGGTCAACTGACCAGACACCAGAAAAAGGAACTTCAGCTTCGACTCAACCTAGACCAACAGTCCTTTCTCGGCTGTCCGTACCACAACAAAGCAGTAACCAAGCAGTCCTAATCCCAAGCAACAAAACTCAGAAGCCCTGAAGTTGTAGCTACTGAATATTCATGGAGAAAACCCATCACCTAGCTGTGCTCTTGCTGCTGCCCAAAGAAGCTTTTGCAGAAAACTCTCAAAAGCAACCATTCTGAGCAGGACTGTGGTCTTTTCTGCACCCTGAGGGGTGATCATGAAGTGGCTTTACCCAATTACTATGCCACCCTGAACCCTACAATCCTGTATTCATAGTAATGCCCTCTAAGGAAAGTAGTTTTGCAAGGTGATGCTGTCTCTCAGTAAGCAACTGTCCATCCTGGATAATTTTGAGTTCATTATCCAATTTCACATAAACCCCAAAAAGAGACAGCAGTCTCAGAAAAACATTACAATTCTGTAAGTTGCTTCAGCTGTTTACTTTCATGGCTACACAGCTCATACCGGGCACACAAAAATCATCAAATATTTTTGCTTTTCACCTTTCTGCACTGTACAACCAGTTCTAAAACTAGCAGGCAGGTAGGAGTGGCTTGATAAATATTTTTAAAGGTTTGCAAATTGCATATCGTGATGCTGGGCACCAAAGAAATAACACATTATTCCTCTAGGAATAGCTGTATTACGAAACAGCAAGTCAGCCATAAGGCACATACCACATGACAGCAAAACTGCAAATTATCAAATAGCTACTCATTATGAAAACAATGCTCTATTCTACACAACAAAAAACTCAGAGTTTTTCGCAAGGAGGGGAGGAAGGGAATCGGTGAACATGCAAATAAGGATCAAATAAGAACAGCGCTTAGTATGCATCCGTATCTTCCAAGTTAAGAGGACATTATTGAGAATCCAATTACAACACCTAGACATTGCACTAAAGACACAGACACACTGCTCCAGCTGCTTTTGAATAACAAATCCTACCTTCCATCAAAAGGTTCAATATCTCATCCGAGCTACAGGTTTTAGGACTACCACACACCTCTCAGGCAGTTCAGTGAAGTGAGTACTTCATCGGCATTTGTAGGTTTTATCTTAGAGATAAGACATTCTACCCTTCGGTCTCACAGGTACTTGCAGGCAGCAAAGGAATGGTGATTTTCTAGTACCTGGAGGGAGAGCATGTTCCTCCTAACTTAACAAAAACCTTCTACTTCCTGACCTGTCTCCTTGAAGGCACTGCCGTCCTGGCTCTGGTCCCTGCTTTGGACCAAGTCTGTCTTCCTTGTCTATATGCACTAGCTCCAACCCAGCTATCTGATCCCAATACTAGTCTCCTTTGGGAGCAATTCTGTCTCTCCAGACCCTCCAACTCCACCTTGCTTCCTCAATTCTCCACAAGTGCCAAACCTGTTATCTCTACATCCCAACATCTCATGGCTGCAGGCTCCAAGTGCTCATATTTACGCTCCCCTTCCCAACAGCGCCCAGCACCACTTCTTCTCCCCAAGACACTCCTCTGATCCCAGTACCTGCTGTGCTCCCAGCAAAGATGAAATATTCACTGATTAAAGCTCGTAAGCCCTAAGCATATGCAAATTGATCCTTTTGAAATGGCTTGTTTCCTGGCTAAATTCAGATGCTTTGTCATGCAAATGGAAAAAGATAGATCCTTGGAATAAAATCCCTCATCCTTTTTCAGCCAGATTCTAAGTGTTTCAAAGAAGAGGGGCACTACGGGTCTTCCACAGTAAAAGTTGTGCAAAGTTTTAAAACATTGGAAAACACTTTTCTTCCGTGTTGAATTTTCAAAGTCAGCCAAAATAATTCAACTGAAATTTTACACACACAGAATGAAGTAAATCAATATATGACATGTATAAAAGCCATTAAAAACTTTGCAACTCAACAGTTCAAGGTTGGAAAAGTTACAACAATCTCGTTTGGCTACTCTACTACTTGTGACATTATCACATGCCTATAATTTAAGCAAAATGAATTATTAATATATACCCATTTCTGTTAATTACTGTCTCCTCCAGGAGGATTTAACTATCTCTTAGCCAAGCCTAAATCCAGCTCAACGTAGTCAGGAATGCATCTGCTGTACCCAGTGTGTCTAAGCACACTCCAGAAGACCTTGCTCTTCAGTAGCAAAACTTGGTCAGCACTACAGAGCCTATGAAAGCTGGAATCAGACACCTCATAATGTCCATCACTAATAAAAAGCACAGGAAACAAACCCCAAACCTTCTGCAAGCACGCCAATTGTGCAGAGGAGGCAATGCTGAAACCAAACCATCTTATTTTCCTTTGTTCTTGCCAGTCCAATAAGGTACGTGTATGTGTTTAACTGTATGAAACAAATATGCTGGCCATAAGCAATCCAACTTCAAAGCTGGATATGTTTTTACTCCAGGACACTTCTATGCTGAAGTATGTTTCTATGGTCCACCGCAGCTACCATTCTAAGCATGTTAAATCTACACCACAAAAGCATTTGATCTTTGTGGCAGCACACAATCTGAAACACCTTTGTATGCTGTCCAGCATATCTCTCCAGTGTTAAAGAGTACCTGAAGCACTGTGACCAACAATAAACACTTGAGAAACAAGTTACTATTTCCAGAACCTTCCCTTCTGTGCTTTTCTTTATCAAAAGGTATATTCTTGTAAAATTGCAAAAAATGTTATGGTTATAGACCCCTAGAGCACTACACCTGAAACTTATACAAGTTAGACCTGATGGATTATATCAGTTTACAAACTTCAAGCTTACATTTTGCAAAACGGGCTGGATTAAACTGCCAATTTTGTTTTCAAAGGGGAAGAAAAAAAGAGAGAGATCAATGTATCTTTCACTCCCTGAAACTTGAAAAACTTATCACTTCCTAGGGATGAGCAGCAAATTATTTACCACTGGAGCCAGTTAATTTTAATCTGTATCTTGTTCTTATGTAGCTCACAACCACTATGCTGTAAAAGGTAATGTAAATATTGTAAATTCATGCAAAGTTGTCTTTCCAAAATGGGGGGGAGTGGGAGGAGGGGAAATTCAACCCAACAAGCTATCTCAAAAAATCCACAAATCCTTAAAAGCCCTTGGAAATCTCAATCTTCCGAAACAGCAGCAGAATCAATGAGGAAAGCACTGGTGATTTTTTTCTCTATTTACAGAGAACCTTCCTGGCACCAACAGGATGACAGGAGTTGTCAAAATTTCACTCTGCTTTCTGCTTGCGAAGAGCGATCTATCAAGGCAGGCACCCACAATGCTCATATAGAGGAGCTGTACATTCTAACAACCAGCCACCCAAAACATTCTTGAGGAGATATCTGCTTCCTTCTTCAAAGCAGCAGCAAAGTGGAGAATACCCACCTTCCTCCATATGACAAACTGGTCAACATCAAACTTAGGAGACAGTTACAACTAGGGTCAAGCTAAAAATGGAGCAAGGATGCCACGACAGCAGCAATCAACTATTCTTACTTTCTCTATTCCCTCTTCCATACCACGCTGAAAGTCAATCAATAACTGACTCTAATGCTTGGTTCCATGTTGTTATTTTGATCATACATACTTTTATATCAAAGTGAATTGCAGTCTCTGATCACCAAGCTAGTTCTAAATAAAATCTTCATATTTGCTAAGCCACAACAAGGTAAGGGCATACTGGGAAAAAAGACTACTTTAGAAGACCACTGAAAGATCAAGACGATTGAACAAAAAAACACACCACCTCTTCAGAATTTAGTTTTCTTTATGATGCATGTTCTTTTAAACTATTTTTCTAACACTATTTTTAAAACACTGTTTACATAGAGATAGAAGGTTCCATCTGCAAATGCCTACAAAACTCCAGTATGTAAATCTATGTAAAATTTGTACTACTTGGTCCTTCTTTCTCCAAGATTAAAAGTTGACCATTTTCACCATTCAATGAGATATCAGCAGGTCTGAGTTCCTAATCTGAATTACATCAATTTTAAGGAATAACAACAACAAAAAAATCACACATTTGCTGTGAAGTGACAATAAAAGAGGACGTTTAGAAAGATTTTTATTCTTTTAGAATGTACCTGAGCCTTATTTGGCCACAGTACAACATCAGTTGTGGAAGAGCTACTGTTTAATGTAACTTGACTGTTCTTTATGTGATAGGGATGGCCTGAACCCAAAATTAAGCCACAGCTGTGCCAGAACAGAAGGAAGGGGCATAACAACACGTCTGCTTTTTCCCTCCTCATCTTCTTTGCACGTCACTGGTACCGTGTGCCTTCACTATCTCAGTGTTTCACCTAGCTGTCCTGTACTGTTACCTCCCTGGTACAAAATTAGGTATTATTTTTCCCAAATTCACCTATCCACACTTCACATACAGTGTTAAGCTACATAATACAGATCATTTACCCCTAAGGTCAGGCAGAAAGGACAAAGGGAAAGATCATAAAACAGATGCCACCTTTGGAACTGAAAATTTGCCAAGAGCTACTATAAATTATTTGCAAAACTTGTTCATTTTAATAGAAATTACATAACCTCCAAGGACATAAATATTAAAGACAGCATTCTATATAGTGAGATACCACACAACAAATATATTTGGCTGTAGACTGGTCTGTAAAATATATCACATCCTTGATTACAAATAACATCTGAACAACACATATCCTTTCCACACTTGATAAATAGTCTTTTCACACCCCAGTCCTATCATCAGCACACATCCTCATGAGGAAGAAACATGTTCCATATAATTATGCTGCCCAAACCTGAGGTAGTGTATTTTTTTTAATAAAAATTATGTCATTCATTGTTGCAAGTGTCTTTAAGAGATCAGTTACTGCCTATACATTTTAGATACTTAAAATACTGAGGAGATACAACATATTCTAAACATACGTTCCAAAAACTTTAAAATGAAACATAATTATATCCTGTTCTTGATTAAATAAATACAGTCAAACATATTTTCTCTGTGGTTTTCAAGTTAACAGAATCTTGTGTGGAAGCTGGAGCTGTTTCTTCATAGAGGTATTTAATTCAATGGCAACTTTTCTGAGCAGAACAAGAACTCATGCATCACCTTGGGAGGAGCATTGCATAGCTGTAAAACAATATCATAAGAAGGATAGAAAATAATGTGAACACAGCTTTTTGGATGACAGAAAGAAAGCATATGAAAACAGCAATGATGTGATATCATCTACTAAGACGAAACTTGGAAAGATGTAATAAAAAAAATCTGGAATGCAGACTATATAATGGTATTCCATATCATAAAACAAGCCTTTAGGCTTTGTCTTTTTCTATTCATTAAACGAAAGTGTGGTTTGGGGAGGAAAAGGGTGTTTCTTAATTCCCAGTTGTGTTTATCCATAAGTAGATGCTACCAAGGAGCAGCCAATCTCTGAAGTCCCTAAGAACAACCCATTTCAGTGCTTTGCATAAAATAATCTATACATGAGCAGTTCACATTTCCAGCTGCTGGTTACCCTGAGTGGGAGACGCAGTATATTCAAATCGAACAGCACCATCTAGCAGGCCCCCCGCAACTTTACTGAGGAGGGCAGTTGCTACTTGGCAATAGGTCAGTTTGGCAGGCTCGCCCCAAAAATTATCAGGCATTTTCGTATGGTGTGAAATACCGTGTGCTTTATGGCAATAAGAACCCACAAGAAAAATCAGCTACAATGAAGCAAGACATCTGAAATAAACAGTAGGAAGTTTCCACCCTAGGTCTGGAACAGTTGTGTGTGTGGCTGGTACCGGGCAGTTTTCGCAAAGCATAATTAAACAAATATGGCTTAATCTGATGCAAAAAACGGAGCCCTGTGGATTGGCTTTACCTGGTCCCATTGTGCCCTTCAGGAACTTACCAACTGTACCCACTAACGCCAGCACAAGAGAATTATTTAACTGTACAGTCTTGCTCTACCAAATAAACAGCGCTTCCATCAGCCAGTTACATTAATTATGTTTTAAAATTATTTGTATACCGAGAGTAAGCAGTGCCATTAGGGGGTTTGATTTTAAGTTGTGCGTCCCACTCCATCTCAGCAATGGATCCCTCCCCATGTAAGCACTGCCTCTCTCTTCCTCTACCTCTCCCTCTCCATTGCAAAGTTGTGAAATTTCCGAACATAACAGCTCTTCAGCATCCAGCATCTCCCTCTGCTGCAGCGGCAGAAATGCCCGGCCTGCTGCTGTTCCAGGAAGCAACCATGCCAATCTCTGGAATTAGGAAGTCTCTAAATTACCATCGCAAAACAAAAACAACAACAACAAAAAAAAAGCAAAACCCCCAAACCAAACAAATATAAAAAGGAAACCAAAGGGAGGGGGGGGGCAGGGG